>JAOEGT010001652.1:0-26290 GCA_025447795.1 Speoplatyrhinus poulsoni
ATAGAGTAAGGTGCCTCACCACCTGTTACCTAAGGTACACACCATAGACTTACAATATAACGGTACACATACCTTGATCCTGTTATAGCGCTGCCATGAGCCCAAACTTCTGTCCCAGCTCAATGGTAAATACAGCAAGTGGCATGTGGCTGTAGGGGGAGGAGGCTAAAAATGTGTTGTCATGCTAGTTTCAACCACAAGGGCAATACGGGACAGATCAAGAAATAATGCTGAAGCCAATCAATTCTATTGGCTGCACTTGATTTCAATAAACGTGTTTTAACAAAGAATAGCCTTTTAATGACATAATAAGATGAGCATTTTCCAGATATGGAAATTACGAGATTGCTACACATTAGGATCTACAGTATATATACACATACATACATGCTGTGTGTGTGTGTATATATATATATATATATATATATATATATATATATATACACACACATATACACACAGTACGTATATATAGCCTATATGCCAATAAATAAAAAAATATATATGTATTAATAGTAAAACCAGAGAAATTGCTACACTGGTCTTTAATCTTTTCCAGAGCTATAGGCCTGTGACGTCAAAGTAAATACTCAAACGCAGCATGTCGAAAAGATGGATCCGCACACAAAAGCTCAGATTACTGTTGGCTGGCTGTCATGTTCCCTTTGCACACAATGGAAGGAGGAACGGGTGACCATCTAGAGCAGAGCATTTGCTTCTGAATTTACAATTCCACATTTCAGGTCAATGTTCCTGAGATGAGCTACACAGCTGTCTACAGCCAGATAAGAATATAGCTCAAATATTCTTACCATCTTAATTATCCTCCATTTATTTGCCCCTTGTAGTAATAGTTAGCATGTGACAGGTAGATGAGTGACTGACAAGTTAATCAATATATAATATATTATAGCTTACTATATTACAGTGTTCTCTGAAGATTCATTACAGCACGTTTGGCCTATAATGTCAGAGTGGAGCATTTAAAGTGCTGATCTCCTGAAAGGTGTAAACATGAAAAGGAGATACAAACCCAGAACCTTTCTTGCTGCTATAGGCAATCCACTAAGCAAGGAGTTCTACAACTTTTCAGCTTGCGACCCCCAAAATAACAGTGCCAAAGACTCACGACCCCCGCTATACCCAGAGGTGGTAGAAGCATAACAGCCACAACATTATTTGATAGTATTTTAATATTGATTTGTAGCAGAATGCATCAAAGTAAAGTATAAACTGTGTACTACTAACAATTATGGCTTTAAAAAATTATTGGATGGCCAGATTAATATGAAATACAGAAGAAGAGATGTGAGGAAGCTATTAAAGATTGTTACAATGTAGAATTTGGGCACACTTACAAAGTCAATGCTAGAGCATAGAAAGAGCATACATATTGTGATATATTGTAGGCAATTTGGCATGGCTTGACCAGCATGTCAGATGTTTCACTACAAATGACAGTATGGAATCGTTGCTCATTTTAGGCAGTGGGTTTAGTGGTGACTTCCTCCAAAAGTGGTTCATACTGGTCTTGGTCCTCAATTGTCTGAAGAGTAAACAAAGAATAGTAATGTTACTAAAATAGAATGAAGCCAACTAAAGTTTATTAACCTTTAAAACAGATGTGACAAGTATACTGTATCATGTTCACATATTCAAAAAGCATCTTCTAAAACTGATATTACAAATGGAATGCTGCAGAATACAGTAAGTATTTCTATATCCTTTAATCAGTCATGCGATGTCTACGGCATGCAGGTTTTTATCCATAAATACACAGTACAAATGTATCTACCGTACCTTGGATGTTTCCTTTCCATTCTTTCTCAGAGTCTTGAACCCCAGCACTGCAGAGCTGATAGACAGGCAGAGTTGAAGAACTGACAACACAATCAAGACACTGTGGATGGCTTGCATGACCACCTGGTGGGATAGGAACATCGGTGTCATGCATGAGGTCAGATAAATGCATATAGGACTAAGATGAATGAGATACACCTACATAATACATTTAGCATTTTATCAATGTATGCCTGCATTACCAATCCGATAGCATGACTGGAAAGTGTCACAATGTTGGTGGTTCATTCCAGCATAATCTAAATTGTTTTTATGAATTCATTTCCAACATTAAAAAGGACTTCTTCCAATTCGCCGTACTTGCCCTTGTGGTTGACATCAGTGTTCAGAGGTGTGTTTGCCAAAAAGCAAGTTAAATAAATGTTAATATTCCATTTGCGTTTGTGCCTGGGGCTATCCAGCCTCTAGAATCCCCACTGTTAGTGTTATAAACATGTTGATTAGGTTTGAAACAAAGCCAAGTGCACTTTTGTGTTAGAACTAGACTTTCAATAAAACTACATTTGGGGAGTGTACGATATCTTTAAAAACCAAAAAGGCTGATTGTAAATATAATGTAAGGCCTGCATGTTATTACCAGGATAATCGCTTTGGCCTCATTGCATTGCTGCAGGTATTTCTCATCAGTGGCAGAAGGTGATGCAGTGGTCCCTAGACTCCAGTAGTTATCATCTTTTCTGCACAGCCACCACAGTGATATACCATACATGTTAACAGCATACATGACGATGGCTGCAATGGCGAAACCAACTCCTGTCAGGCTCAACAACCCATTGGCAAGGACCTGAATTAATAAAGTTTAATGTGAGCTTTAACACAACTGTAAGAGATTAGTGTATACTAAAATAGCAGGCTTCTGTGTCTATACAGAAATAATTATGTTAAAATAACAGCAGCCATATGAATATAGTTAATCTTGCAGACTCACCATGCACGGGCTTGGAAACTTCTCAGACAAAATACATAGAATGCCAAAAGCCATAAACTATTGGGAGGAGAAAAAAAAAGGATGAGCTATAGAGTTATAATTCATCTTCACACAAAAGAAAAATCTAAAATGACTAACCACTACCTCATCATACATATATACTGTAAATAACTTTACACACATCTCTCACTACAAGTAATGTCACAATACCTCCTCATAAGGCAACTAGATCCAAGTATAGGCTACTTAAAATAGATTCAGATAAAAGCCAGACAAATACTTACGAGAGCGCCCATCCAGTAAGGAAAATAATAACAATCATATAGCCACCCAGAGCCCACTCTGCTAATGGAGATAGCAGACCCCAGACCAATGTTCAGCACTCCCACCAATATCTGCAGAACCTGGAAGTGAGTAATCACAGGCTGTTGTTAAACAGCAGCAAACATAATAATACAAGCAGGATTTTTTCTAATTAAAAAGTTACATCAGGTCTATCACAATATACCGGTACTGTATGCATCAATATTGTACATTTTACCATTTACAATAGTAAACATGCTATGCAGATTTTTGAATTACAAGGTTCCTCTAGCTGTTTCAGTATATTAAATCCTATTCATTTTTGAAGAGGACAATTAAACGTGATGATAAAATTGCATTAAATGAATGCCTCTATTATAGTCTAGTACTCATATTTCTACCTACCATTGACTTCCACTGTTTTACAACAACATATTTATAATGTGTACAAATCAACATTTCTACTGGTAGTAGGCTATGTGTTCCCTATAAACATCTGAAGTAAGAAACAATAGAAGTGAATGGTGGAAGAATACAATTGCTGGCCCTGAAATGACTGTACAGCAAATTGAAGGTTAATATAACAAACATCAGTGTGAGGAGGACATATTGGAGTTAAGTAGGATGCTTAGGGTATAGACTAACATAAGAGGAACACTACATTGAAAAGGTAATAAAAAAGAAAAATAGGACTGAAGATGAAAATACCCCATAATGGGCCACTCACCCCCAGAGCGGTCTGGGAGCTGCTTTGGAGTCGCCTTATGTTCTCTGACAAAGAGCAGCATACTGGGCTGTAGCAAAGGGCCCCAAGGATTTGGAAGAGTGGGGGCCAAACACTTTTGGAGTTAGACTTCACAGTGAATACCGTCACCCCTTCACCTCTTGTCATTTTCATAGACATCCTGAATGCAATATAAAGTATGTCATTAGGCCTCCGTTGCGACAGTGACTTGGTGGGTGGGGCTGGCTCAAACCCTGCTGACCCCTCAGCAAGTTTCGATGTGTCCCTGAACAAGACACCTAACCCTAACTGCTCCCGGTGGTCAGGTGTAGTCTTGCGTGGCTGACACCACCATCTGTATTTGTGTGTGGGAATGGGAAAGTGCCTTAAGTGGCCGGAAGGTTAGAAAAGCAATATACTGTATGCATCCATATACATAATAAAATGTAGAAAATTATTTTTACCATAAACAATGACACATTAAGCTTACTTGGCAAACCCTGCTGTGTAAACCTCCTAGCTCTACCAGTAGTCAAATAATTATGGCAAGCCGTTTTAACATTTATTCAGTAGACTGGATATTGCTTACGGATACCTGCAACGTATTTTTGCCTAGTCAAAACTTTTACATTTATTTTCCCCCATGAATTGACACTTTATATGGCTTCAATAGGCCTATTTGAGTAACAAACGTTTGAGTTCTAGCTCTGATTTCTTGCCCTAGGAAAGTCCGTGTTGTTCAGACCCAATTTATGAATTTACAAGTCCACATTTTATAGGGCTATAGTCCAGTAATATACTTTGGCCGTCAAGTGCGCAACATGGTATCTACGGTCGGGTCAGCTAAAGTAAAATTAGGCTATGTCAGGCTGGCGACGTTCTATACTGTGTATTTATTTCAATTATTTACTATCTCACCTTTTCCGTGTTTGGTGGTACGCGGTTGATTAATTTGACCTGGTTGTCTGGTTATCTTATATTGCATTCACTGGCTGCAAGTCTAAGGTAATAGTCGAAACAACCAGGAAACGAGTTGCCAACTCTTTACTACGGTGGCCCTGAAGTTCAAAACACACCAACAATTCAGAAAACACGACTTCTCACAAAAACACAACAGCAATTCACAAAACTTAATTGAGTCTTAATTTAATACAACCAAGGTAGGTACATTAATAAGCAATGTATTTTGTTTGAGACCATGTGGTACATTAGGCATGAGATGCGTAGGACTGAGTGCTAATTGTGATTACTGTGTCAGGTGAAGGTAATAACTATACTTATTAATTGAATAATCAAATCACAGCCCTTCACTTCACATTGCATACTAAATTATTTGCTAATATGTTAACCGTTAGCTGCTGTCAACACATCCCCAAACTATAATAGAGTGACATAAAAACACATCTGTCTAGCTTACTTCCATGTTATTTCATCAGGCTACTCGTGAACAGGGACCACCTGAGCACCACCTGAACGCAGCATTGATTTTGTTGCGTCTATTAACTTTAATAGATGGCAGTCGTTTTAATTATTCATTGGCATTCCCAAAAAAAAGTGTTTCTTTTGCAGGTCGTATTTCACTTTTGTTTTGTTGTGTATGTTTGTTCTTTTGTAGGATACAACAGTTAGTCTATCTGCAAATACACAAGTTGTAATAATTGTGAATACATTCACAATTATTACAACTATTACTACTGCCTACTACTGAAAAAGTAGTAGACCTACTACTACAAAATTTGGAATTGCTATTTATTGTTATTTGATGTCTCATTTTATGTTTCGCTTCATGTGTAGTAGGCCTACTGTACGTATAGTATTAATCATTGTATGTTTTTTCTTTTATTACTTATATTAGCTTGCTTATATTGGTAAATTGTGCATTCAGCCAATATATACACATCCAAATGTCACTTCTGACCTTTCACCTTTCACATTAGCTTATACAATTTACTTTTTACTCTGTATGTCAGAATTATCTGATTGTCTTGGACATACCTGGCTGTTTTTATGGTGTCACTGATGTTTATTACTTTCTCTGAGAGCCTTAAAACCTCTTGGCCGAGATTCAATTATTAAGGGCTCTTGGAGTTTGAACCTGAAACCTACTACTACTAGTAGTAATAATAATAATAATAATAATAATAATAACAACAATAATAATAATAATATTATATATTATTATGCAGTTCCTCTAATATACATTTTTTGGCTACCAAAGAACATGAAGAAACAAATATGTTGTATATTTTTCATTTATTTTTACACAACTTGAAGGAAATCTAGCTGACATATAATTGAGTAAACAATATCAATAAACATGTTTAGTTTATGTATTTCACACTGTAAGGAGACTCATGCATTACCATACTGACATTATTGCGGAACCATTTACACAAAATATAATTTGTGTTACAGATCAGGAAATATATTTCTTTACATTAACATATTATTAGATATTGAGAGCAGCTGTTATAATGATACAACTATACTTTGCAGAATTAATACATTTGCTATTGCATTTAAATTAGAAAGTTGTAAATAATAGGAAATATAGTTACATATATGTTATTTAAATCAAGATTGTCTTACACACACAGAAACACACTTTAGCCAACCGACTTTACCACCAATTTAATTGGATAATGGTTTGAAGAAGATCCAATCCTGGGAAGTCCATGGCAATGACCCCAAAACATGGTCTGGGTTGATTTGGATAGAACTGCCGTAAGTACTGATTAAGCCAATAGGGTTAACTTTCCCTGCCACCCTTTTAGGACTTAGAAACATACCAGTGAATGTACCCAGGCCAGTACCACTTGTGTAGGTAAGAACAATGTTATCACCTCCACAAACCTCTGTGGCTTGGCTTAAGTGATTAATTAACATTTTGTCCTTATCTTTTGTATCAGTAACCTTGCCGTCACCACCGTTGGTTTCTATGAGTGGTATACCTAGTGTGAACGTGCTTTTTTGCACAAAGACTATTTTCCCCCTGACTTGACTCATGGTTGGCATTCCAGAGCTCACCCAAACATTCTGGTCATTGTTGAGCAGACTCTGCACCATCTGATTAGCCATAGCTTTACGGAAAAACTCTGGCTCCACTTGGATGATAACTGCCTCACTCCCAAATTCTGATAGAAATTCTCTAACAGTGTTTAAGACATCCTTGAGCGTGCTATGTTGGTACATTACTCCTTGTGTGACATAAAGAGTGTAAAAAAGCGCAAAGACTTTGAGGTCCAGGAAGCGTATGCCAGCCCTCAACTGAACATTCAGGGGCAAAGCTTGGCATTCAGCAAATGGGCCTCCATAGAGAGCCATGCTGTTGTGGGCTCCAGGGATGGTGATGAGGGAGAGGGTGCAGAAATCTTGAATAGCTGCCATCCAGGGAATGTTGTAGGATGGTGGAAGTTCAAGTTTCCCATTGTCATTAAAGAAAAGGTTATTTCCATGACAAAGAGTCCTAAAAACAGGATGTGCGGGAATAGTCTTCATTTTTTTAAAGCAAAATCTGCAGCCATGCAAATAATTGGAAAGAATCATTAATTATAATGATACATATAAAAGTAACTAAAACACAATTTGATAATTTACATGTACAAATATTTAGATATTAAAACATAAAACTATGTTATTTGTTTATTAAAAATTACATACCGTGCATGCTTGATGTGTCACTGGATATTTGGACTAGCATGCCACAAATGGTCTCCACATATATACAGCTAATTATCTGAATAATTCCAGGTTTGGACTGATTACATCAATCTTAAAATATTGACTTTTTACTTTATCCTATCAGAGCAGTAGAGAATGTTTGTTGTTCAGACTGTACTCTTTGTTTTGCGTATATAAGCGGGTGGATATCTGATACTGATTAGATCTGTAACAACAGTCAAAAGATGAAATGATGTGTCACTTAACCATTGCATTTGCAACATGCAAATAAGTATTTTAGCAAGCAAAACTATTTAGGAAAAATTGTGAATTGATTGATTAAGGTACCGGCAGGCCCGAAGGTGTTTCTTGAAAACCATCTGCCACCTCATGGGGGAAACGGGGAACCATCCAAGCTGTAAGGATGGGACGCTGTTGACTTCAACTGAGGAGGTAATTTGGTGGTGGAAGGAACACTTTGAGGAACTCCTAAATCTAACTTACTACCCTCTTTTGTAGAGGCAGAGCTGGAGGCTGATAGGGGATTATCATCAATTACCCTGGTGGAGGTCACTGAGGTAGTCAAACAACTATGCAACGGCAAAGCCCCGTGGATTGATGAGATTTGTCCAGAAATGTTGAAAGCTCTGGGTTAATATGATCATATTAAGACACCCATATCTTAGCAGCCATATAGGAATAGCTTCAAGCCTGTGTAATAATTCTGAAATCTTTCTTCCAGCCTTTTAAATTATAAGATCAATTTCTTGGTTACATAAAACATAATCAAACATTCTATAAATTCATATAGAAACATGTCTCATTCTACCTTTAACGGGAGTCTGATCATGGCATATTCATATGCTCCTCCCTAGTCCTATGTATGCTTGGTGACGTGCCTGACCTGTCAGGCGTGGCCGCACAAGTTTCCATGGAAGTGCAGATGTGGCCAATGAGATGTAGCAGCAAAGCCCTGAGGTCTCCCACATGCTTAATAACCCTGAGGTGGTTCTTTAATGCAGGCAGCCATCCAGAACAGAGAACAGTGAACCACTACCAAATCCCTGGGGGCCGACCGCCATCAGCATCGCCTCCACATTGGCCCCATCCATAAGAGATGCTGCTTCTATTATCTCCAGTCCCCATGGGCCTTTGGAATTCATAATGAAATATACTTGTTGTTGGGGGGGTTCTCAGGGTCTCTGAAGAAATGTACAACGACGAGCGTTTTCTTAATGATCTATAATCTAGTTTAATGAAATATGCAGATTTCTTCATGGTTGTATATATTTATATGTATGTAATACGTACTCCAACCTCATGGGGGCATTGTACCCATGAGAATCATCCAGCCTCCGCACAAGGAACCAGCCTTCTAATCCTCTCAAGAGCAGCTAATGCAACATATTTTACAGATGTTTGCAGTGGAGGGACACTGGCACGTTTCATCCATATGCATAATTCTTGTCTTGGTTAATACTTGTCCTAAGTGTAATTGTAGTTTCTTAAATTAAGAGGTGTGCCTTGAATAACTGTGAATTAAGCAAATCAATTATATAGTGGGAGCTTTATTAAGACACATAATGGAAATGCATTACAACATCACATACTGAATCAAATTGAATAGTTAATCAAAATCAATGTAATTGGACACATTTCTGGAGATAAATGTATCTGACCATATGTCTACACTAATTGCGTTCCTTACAGTCTCAGACCCCAGAGGTCCACTTTTAATAACAACTGGACCATTTTAATACAGTGAGCTTCATCAGCCATGAAGAAGCCAATCTGCAGGCTCTCATACGGGGGTGGGGGGTGCTATTAATGCTACCGTCAAGAGCCTTCTGCTCTATAGCCCACCTTAGTGTACTGCAGGGGGAGTTAAAAAAAGTATGTGGAAAGTGACAGTGGAATGGGAAGAGAATGACTCCTGTCTGATGGTCGAAGTCTGGACTGGTCCATTAAACAGAACGGATCACACACATCTGCCTGTGTGTCTCAGATAGACTCGATGGAATTCTACTTCATCTATCATTGGCTGATGTGTTAATCATTGAAAATGTTGGTAAATGAAAGCAAAAGTTTTTTAGTAACATAAATAATCTTGTGTTGAAGTGACCAATGATTATATTGGAGAAAGCTTGTTGATGATTTGACCTTGATCAAAACAGAAACAATGCCATATGGTGCTTCCGCAGACACTCTGGCCCACACATTGGAAACTCATTGCGAAGGCTGTAAGATGTTGTTCAAGTTCAAAATGTTTCTTTATTGTGCAACTAGGGAAATTAGCCTTGCAGCCAGTTCCACCAAAATATAAATAACAGAAGAAAGTACAGAAAATATAAAATTAATACACAATAAATATGCAATACATTTCACAAGATAATTCAGGAATGGTTATACGCTGCAAATATGTAATAAAGTACTATTTGCTACCAGTTGTGTATATATAATACACTTAAAGCGTAAAATTCAGCTAATATCCACACACAGTCAGCTATATGCTTGTTGAAAAAATAATCAGCTATTCCTACACAGCCATGTAAATGGGAACACAAACAGCAGTGCAGACCACACTATTACAACCCTATCCTAGCCTGGGCAATGGGTTTCCACTAGGAACGTGTGGGGTGGAGTATCTGAGGAAGCATTCTATGCTATGGCATTATAGAAAGAGGTGTTTGTTTGATAGAGTTCAAATATAAAGTTACTTTCTCCAGCATCACTGACTGCGCTTTTAATAATGAGCAGTGAACTATGAGAGAATTGGCACTATTTTCATAATGCCCAGAGAAAATTTATTAATTCATTAATTTAAATAGTATGATCAGTATGAACATTATTTTGGTTTGGTTAAACATAATGCCTGAACTATGTGTCCAATCGATAAAAAGCTAATAATATAGTAAAAGCATGCTACAACAACTGCTATGATGTTGAGAATTTGTGGCCAAAAAAGTTAAAAATAATATGTTCAGCATCATCAGGCAAACAAAGGTATCCTGTTGCATTACATGTTCATTTCAGCCACTTTTCAAAATCAAGTGTGTGTGTTAGGTTAGGCTAGCCTGTTCGAAAATCTAATTTTTTCACCAATAATCACCTTTTTTATTCTTTTAATTCTACATATATAAATGACATTTAGAATTTCCTGAAAAAAAGACAATAAAAGACGTGTTTTTAGCATTAGTCAGCAGCCATGGTCAGCAGGCACTTGTTTTGACTCAAACACCCATAATGCACTGTGACCACTACATCCGGAAAGGGAAGTATAAGTCAGCTGACTTGATGTGTTTGGACGTTTGGGAAGCTTGAATACAGTATTCATGTGTTAAATATACTTTTAAAACTATTACTATTGTCAAGTTGACAACTAGCCTAGTCTTAACGACATTATGTTACGACCAAAGGCGCTGACTCAGGTACTCAGCCAGGCCAATACAAATGGAGTACAAAGCACACTGTGAGTAGAATCTATACTGGTTAGCTCGCTAATGTTAGCTGAAATGACATGCCTCTGCTAACAGTGGAGCTGCTTTAGTTACAATACACTATCTACTTCACATACAGGAATGTGAACCTATGCATTGGCCTACTAGTTACTTGGTGACGGTGGGGCTTCCAAAGACCGTGTATAAAGCCTACAAGCATTCAAAGCAATCGCAACTTTTATGGCTTGATTCAATTATTAATGCACGTTTAAATTCGTTGACAAATATGTTTTATGAAATAACTTTGAATCAAACATTTCTTTCAGCTTACTTAATAATGAGGGGTCTCTTTTGGCCTACTCTGGTTATGGGGACACTGATGCCCGCGTGACAGCTGCTATTGCGAGCAACATCTGGGCAGCCTATGATAAGAATGGCCATCAAGCTTTCAACGAAGACAAACTTAAATTCATCTTAATGGATTGCATGGTAAGAAATATAATATTGTTATTATTACATATTTAGGCAATTTCTATTGTATCAATCTGACTCTTTAAACCCTTCAGGAGGGCAGGGTGGCTATCACGCGGGTAGCCAACCTACTGCTGTGCATGTATGCCAAAGAGACAGTCGGTTTTGGAATGCTCAAAGCTAAGGTGAGAATTGCTAACCTGTGCCAGATTGTTTGTTACACATCAGAAAGTTGTCAAATGTCAACTGAAGCTGTTTAGAAAAGGGCAGGCACTTTAATAAAAATAAATACGTTTCAGGTGATAGTGGATGAATCAGTTTTCTATTAGTGCCTAGTTAGCCCTAGAACTACTGTCATTATTCTAACCGAATGTTGTTATAATGATGTTGTAGTGGCCTCTTCCCTTCTTTTAACCACTTGTTAATGTTGGGTTATGACTCCTGTCTAAAAGCATTTACTTGTCCAGGTTTGATTTTGAATAAAGAATTGGTTAATGATCATTAACTAATACAGAAATAATAATAAATAAAATAACATATAGAAAAGGTCTTCAAATAAATGACTGGGCACAACACAAATGAAGCTGCTTAGAAAACAAGGTTAAAAAAAAACGTTCTGCTCCCAGTCAGCAACAACCTCTGGGTGCCATGGCCTTCTCCTGTTATAATCTTTCCTGTAGGCCACGCCCACTTCTCCTGCAGCACCATCCGCACACACTCACACAAAGAATTATCATTACACAAATAACTATAATGCTCCTACAGATGTAGTATCACATATTCAGCCACTGACACTTCTTTGAAGTCCCTTTGGATAAAAAAAGTATTGTTAAATAAGTAGTCCAATCTTATCACAATTACAATTTGTAAAATGAAACAATGTATACGGTAATACAGTGTATATACGGTCCACTGTATTACTAAAGTGAATTATCTATTATGTATTTGGGTTCTGCAACATTCTCAAGAAATGCCACAAAAAAAACTATTTTAAGAAAACAGATTAATTAAACAGATCAATTGTATGTTCTTTATGTTGGTGTAATATTTTGTAAATAATGCCAAACAGGCTAATGCTGGCTTGTACACTAACATGTACATGGGCTTGTAACCCATGGGATATTGATGTTATCCTATGCCTGGTTTTGCAGGCAGAGGCCCTTGTGCTATACCTGGAGGAACCATTAACTCAAGTGGCAGCATCATAGAGGATGTCTTTGGAGGTCTCACTTGTAGTTGTCTGCCTGGGAAATCATCTGTTGACACAACTCATAGATGGATTATTGTCTGTATAAATGAATTCACATGTATGTATGTATGTAAGTGGTTCTTTAATCACCATATTTATCTTTACTTTCCGTTCTAACATTGCATTGTTTGTAAACAACCTTCTACATTTATTTGTTGAACGAATGGTCTGTTGTAATGGCAAACCCATCATATTGGTAATAACTCTTATCTTGATGAGATTATGCTCCCCTTCCCACTGTTGGCAATAGGGCTTTATCTTAGGTGCCTGGTTACAGTCAGGCAAACTCTGACTCGGAATTATATGTTTCATGGAAGATTATATAATTTGATGGTTTATTGCTGTAATGATAAATAAATTTGCTATCTTTATGTACATAATCTAATTGTGTTTGAGTTATAGTTGTAAACTTCTGAAACTCTTATTTTTTGTTTGGATGTTGTGCTTGAATGCATGGTCTTTTCTTGCAACACTAAATGGGTATAGCTCGGTATGATGATGGCAACAAATTAATTCATATTTTAGTATTGTACATCTTAAATGGTTCTACATGTTTTTCCCTGGTTCTGGTACATGTTTTGCCCCTGCATGGACTACTTAGACAATATGCATGGCAAATTACAGATTGGCCTAAACACTGAATGTGTGTGTGTGTGTGTGTGTGTGTGTGTGTGTGTGTGTGTATATACAGCCTGCAGAATGCTGGCATTGAAATGGATTCTCCACTAGGTGGTGACAATTTTCTTTTTAGCAGCACTTTAGCCAAACGCCCCACCTGCTAAACCTGCTTTTTGCTGCCACTATACCTGAGACACACCTATATCCCCGCCCCTCCCCGCACAGCTAAACTCAACCCATATCCACTTTAAGCTACTACCTGTCTACAGAGAGCAAGACACTACGCTGTTTTTACGTAAAGTCTGAGTGTTAGGACAGCTCCTGCGCTGTTGTGCATATAGTTCTGATCATAACTCAAGTGTTGTAAATACGATTGAACCCTTTATGGTGTGTCAACACTGATTGACAAAAACATGGGGTCAGATGAGGCTTACAACTTTGTCTTTAAAGGTAAGCGCTTGTCTTAAATGTAATTCAAAGGCTGATCAACATTTCTCTCAGGTTGGTATTGCAAAGAGTTGGGGTGTAACAGTAACAGTGACACGTTTATAGCTTGATAAATAATGCCGTACATGGGTGGACATTTGCATATTGCCATTTTACTAAACTGATACATGTTTATGTCACTTATGTACTTTGATGCAATTTAATGCTCTTATTTTAATCTTGCTTTTTGTGTACACTGCTTAAAAGTGAAGGAATCACCCAAGTCTTCCTGAGCCGATGTAACATTGCAATTTTTAATTAGTTATGATGCTTATATGCCACAAAAGGTTTTGACCAAGTGTGTGGGTTTTCTGGCATTTAACGAACAAATTGCAGAATATTCTAGTTGATTTTAATATATTTCTGATAGTAATTTGAATTTATTTCAGGACAAAAAATCACTGAAGTGAATCTGTAAAAACAACTTCAAATGTTACTGTCACATTAGAAAAGCACTATTCCTTTCAGTATGTGTCGTGTTTTAAAAGACCAGACGTGATGACGAGACAGGTGATATGGTACATTAAGGATAAGTGCTTTGACATTCTCACAAGGAAAGGTCAGTCGGTAAGACATTGAAGGTTTAGTGTACTGTAAATGTGTCCAGTATTACCAGTGTGGTTAAATGTATACAGTAGTGTTATGAAATTATACAATACAACAATGAAACATGACTCGCTACAAAATATATTGAAAATGAAGGGCACAAACCGTCATACTCTCAATGCTGAGTGGCTTTCACTCTTTCGTTACGCCTCTAGAGTGCTCATATGCTCAGTTTATCTGCTCTGCTACAGTACCTTACACTTGCTGGGGTTCTGTGGAGGGCTATAATGCAATCTGAAGGTTTACCTTAAAACATATAGAATCATTAATTTCCTATTGACAATACCTCTCAATGTTTTCATCCGGAATATACTAATAATTAAAATTTAGTAAGAACATGTAGGCTATCAAGCTATGTATCATTAATGGTAAATGCACTGAATTTATAAAGCGCTTTCCTAACCTTCCAGACGCTCAAAGTGCTGTACAGGATTGCCTCACATTCACGTTCATACACTGATAGTGATTGCTGCCGTGCAAGGCACGACCAACCACCGGGTGCAGTTAGGGTTAGGTGTCTTGTCCAAGTTAGCCGGGATCGACCCAGACAATTCTGGATCACCTGTCGCCCCCCTCTACCCACTGCGCCGCTGTCGCCCATTATTGGTAGATCCAATCAACAAATTAATCACCATAGTAAAAGCCTGTTGTCCTCATTTTCCATGGCAACCAGCAGTATTTACTTAAGTTACTCAGGAGTGAACTATAGGGAAATCCTGTCACTATTTGCATAATGCCCAATTCTAAAACAAACAGTAATGACCAGGTCCACTGAACAATTTACCATAACATCATTCGCTCAATTTTGTAAAAAAAACATCAGTTGACTGTTTTGTTCAGATATTACTGCCCATAATTAGTATGGATCAAATTGATCAAATGTAATAACTGTGAAGTAACATTGTAAAAACTTGCTGAAATAACTGACATGATGTTGAGGATTGGTGGCCAGATTAACATGTCTAGTCCATCTGTAGACCTGAAGGACTGCATTGCCACTGTGTGGGCAGTTTTTGTGATTAACAAGTCTCTCTCTCTCTCTCTCTCTCTCTCTCTCTCTCTCTCTCTCTCTCTCTCTGTGAGTCAGCTACTTACAACTACATTTGAGGAAACATTTGGGGGTGGTCTCTATTCCATTGTTCTTTGTTCCTCTGTACACGTTACATGGTAGTCTCTCTGGTTTCTCTGACCAAGATGAAAGGAAATAGTAACTTAACCTGTTACACTTGATTTAGAATAGCTTCTTAAAGACAAAGGTTGACTTGTAAGTTTTATGTCATTGTGTGTTCACTTCACGTTTCTAGGCTTCTGTTGAAATGTGCCTGTGCACCAACAGGTGTATATAGACTTGGGATTTCAGTACAGTACAGCATGACAAATGAACAAGGTCTAGTAATCTTGTTCTACGGGAGCCAATGGACCGACAGGGCTTAACATCTTGTAGGATAAGTTGTTGACACACAGGCTGTAGCAATCAGGCAATCATGGACGCCCTCACATCCCTTACACAACCCAGAGCAGACATTAACCGTACAGCATATATGTGTAATTTGATTAATTGTCACTTGTATTATTAATAATTTTAATAATATTATTATTATTATTAAAGCACTAAGAAACATGTTCAGACAGTTCTGTCCTCTGGATTTCTGCTTATCTAGTTCTTACTGTTATAGTTGTTGCTCAAGTGTCTAGTTTGTACAAACCCATCTATCACTATTAGAGTTAATGAAGGGAGGATGATCGTATGAGTATTTGTCCTGTTATGCATTCTCCCATCCATTTATCGACCGCTCCTCTCCAGTGGTTCTAATAGGAGAATCGGGTGTGGGCAAGAGCAACCTGCTTTCCCGCTTTACCAAGAATGAGTTCAGCCATGACAGCCGCACCACCATTGGGGTGGAGTTCAGCACCCGCACGGTACAGCTGCACGGGCTTACAATCAAGGCTCAGATCTGGGACACGGCCGGGCTTGAGCGATACCGGGCCATAACCTCGGCGTGAGTACCAGGGACCTCACCGCAGCCTTTTGCTGGACTGTTACTGCTGCTGTGTCTAATTCAATAAACATTCTTCCTTGTTTGTTAATTCAGCAGAGTTTGTTAGAGGACTATGAGGTGAAACTGTTTCAGCCATAATAAGGGTAATGATCTTCAATTCCACACAATCCCAGACAAGTTGTCTCTGCCAGCTATTATTCAGATGGCACACTTTGGCCCAAAATTTCATTGGTTAGAACGAGAATTCGTGTTTTGAACACCCAGATCCCATCAAATCTCTTTTCTGACTGAGGAAATTCCTGAACCAGTCTTTTTTTTAATGAAGCTGGAAGAATTAACAACGTGGAAACATGTAAAAAAAAAAAAAGTTAATTTCATTTTCCAATAAAATATGTGACACTATACACCATTATATCTTACATTGTTTTTGTTTATTTTTATAATTACCCCTATATTTGTTTGATAATCTATTAAAATAAAATGAAATTAATATCATACGCTAGTTTGTTTGGAATGGTTTTGTACTTCAGAATAATAATTTAACAGACAAAATATATTGTATAACACACTACTGTTTATTTATATTTAAATAGGTATTACCGCGGGGCTGTTGGGGCCCTGTTGGTATATGACATTACCAAACACTTGACATATGAAAGTGTGGAGCGTTGGTTAAAGGAGCTGTACGATCATGCAGACCCTCACATTGTTGTAATGTTGGTTGGAAACAAGACTGACTTAGCCTCATTGAGATCTGTGCCCACGGAGGAGGCCAAAGACTTTGCAGGTACACAGCCAACATCCAACTTTTTGTATTCTAATAATCCCTATAATTGTGTTAAAGATTTGTATAATTCTGCAACTTGTACTAATTCAAATAAATAATTCAATCAAAACCTGTTAGAGAATGTCTTTCCATTCCAATTTATTGTATTTTTGATTACTTTTAGGTGAATTGTCTCTAGAGTAGACATTGCCTCACTGTTACCGTACCGTTACAGTATCACCTATACTGCACATAATACATATACAGTATAGTGTCTCTGACTTAAATGTACTGGTTTGCACTTTGTAGAGAAGAATGGTATTTTGTTTCTGGAGAGTTCAGCCCTGGAGTCAGTTAATGTTGAGGCAGCATTCAACAATGTCCTAACAGGTAAGACACTCAGGTGACTTTTTGAAATGGTGTTGCATGTAGATTTATGTTTGTGCAATGTCTGAAAATGTTTTATTGATTATTATTATTAAACAATTGTATAAATATATTACAGTTTACATTATATGACAATAATAAAGTGACAGTAACAGCGACTGACTACAGTGCATTCCATACCTGTGCTCTTAGAGATTCACAAGAAGGTGAGCAGTAAAGTGGCAGTGCGTGGCTCCATCAGTGCTTTGTCTCTGAGCAACCCTGTCACAAGTGGCACAGAAGAAAAGAAGCCCTGTTGCAGGAACATCTGATAATACACATCTTCATAAATGATGGACGTGGATGTCAGACAGAATGGCAGGACAGCTTGATGTAACTGACATCTGTCCTGTGAATGTCTTGGACAGCATTGACGTGGAATAGGCAACAGTGGCAACCTTGGTTGACAATCACTGGCACAGGCTTGTGTGGTGCTGCTAAAATGACAGTTACAATGTGCCATGATGTGTTGAAAAGGTATTATTGAATGTAGCTACTAGCTGTACCATGTTTAGTACTTAGCAATTTCTAAGCGATTTTGGCTATTTAGCCAACCTGAATGTAGGTCAATAGAAAAACAGTCAGAACTGTTCTGGTGTGTTACTGAGCTCTTTCTCTCATTGGAGAGAAAGTTAAGCCAATTTTACAAAACAGCTCTGCATTTAGTGAATTATATTGTACATTTAAACAATGCATGACTCCAGTTTTTCTTTTTTTAATTATTAAATTTGCTTGCTGGTTAATAACTATTGCATATACTGTACCATGTAACAAAAATGTATGACTTATGAACTATGCAAGCAATCGTTACATTTCTCTTTACACATTAAAAATAAAGTTGGCAAGTCTGTCTACTAATTAACAACTTACAATGTATAACCCTGGAGTGATTCTTGTTCAAAATCATAATATTCTAAAGAACACACCAGCTGCTGCTGGTTGAGCTAAAAATAATTGGACATGCAAAATAATAAGTCTACTATAAGCATTGTCCTTTTCTGGAAAATAGTTGGCCCTATAGAAATATGTGTTGTCCTGGCTGTTTATGAAACAAACGTTGAAATAGACTAAATGTAGAATCACCTATGCTGATCATAGACTATAATTTGAAAACAATACAACTGTTGCTGTAGAATATACAGGGGATGCGTCCCCCTCAATATTTAAAACAAGTGTATTTGCGTGTGTGTTTGTGTGTGTGTGTGTGTGTGTGTGTGTGTGTGTGTGTGCGCCCCCCCAATAAAAACAATAAAGATGCACTGGGGTCGCCCGGCGGTAGTACAATAGGTTATGTCAAAAATGTTGCCAACACGTGTAGTAGACCATTATTGTTGTAAATCAGCTATTTAAGGCTAGATCATCCCAAAACACAGATGTTTTGAATATGAGCATATGAACTATTGAAGTCCAGCGGTTAATACATTAATTAAAATTAATGAATTGACCATTGACATGAATATGTCACATGCATATTTACTTCCCCCAAAGAAAAGAGGACAAAATAATAGGTTAAATCAGGCCTATGTTGAAAAATATGAAATAGGCCTATGATAACAATTACTGCAATTGTTTCCATAGATTTTGAGTTGTGGCAGGGTTCCTGTCCTTGAAACTAAAATAATTTTCCACCATACCAAATCGTTCCATAAGAATTCACCAGAATACAGAAAACAGTGTTTGATTCTCAAACTGTTTTGCGTCCATATAGGAGTGCAATGTGAGTAAATTAACTTAGTCCTGCTGACCAAATGCAACAACTTACACAATAAGACAACTGATAGATACAGCAATATACAGTTACTAATAGGTTAGCAGCCCACAGAGTAGACGTAGGCCTATCCTCCATCTAAGCGACGGTAATATAGACCAATCACAACAACGTATTGACATGCGTCTCTCATCTATTGACCAGTGAAAGCAAAAGGCGGGGCTAAATTATTCTGGTTACGTCGTTAGTCGGAAATGGCAATTGAATTGAGTGAGCACTGAAGGAAGACACTGAACTTTGTAAGGTGAATTCATTAGTTTTTATTGTGAATTTAATACTTTTAGACCACTAGTGTTATATTGTGTATTTTTTGTTTACTTTGAAGTAGGCCGCCTACTTACGTTGTATTGATGTGTGTGTGAGAAAGTGAGTAGCCTTGGACCTACGGTATTAACACAGTAGACGAGGCGGGTAGGGTGTCGGTTTCGACGTATATAGTTTGTTTAGCACTACGGTAACTGCGACAAGAGTTGAAACGCTGCGGATAGCTCAACCCACACCTTCGTAAAAGCCCGGAGAATAAGAAGAAAATAAATATGACGAACAAAGAAGACGAATATGACTATCTTTTTAAAGGTGAGTTAATAATATAGCATATGATCGTATGCGTGTGGTGTAATTTGTTGCGACATTGAATAAATGTAGTCTTGATGCTGTTAAGGCTGTTCATCAACAGAACACCTTCTATACACTTGAGCTACTTTAGTTTTTAAATGTAACTGTGTATTGGTGGCAATATGCCTACGCAACGCTGCATACGTTGAGTAGATCGACGACAGGTTTGGCAGGATACACAATGGTTGCTGAAACTTTATACAGTAGAAGTACGTACTGCGCTGCATAGTTCCTTCACAGCTGGCGAGCCCGTTTATTGCAACAGGATTTACGTCTAATATGGACACATTATGTGTTCCGCATACATATCTGATATCGCGTTAGCAACATAGGTATATTATTGAAGCAGGTAAATGTAGAGGTGCAGTGACGCCACTTCAACAGTATATAGGCATACATTTTCATGTAGTGCGTGGATCTGAATTTAATCTATTTCAATTCAGAAAAATACATATGGAAGTAGGCCTGCATTGTATGATTTACTGTAGGGCAAATGGGGAAATGCAATCTTGACAAGCCTGTTCAAATTGCTACCTGGTAGGAATTTCTGCATATTTCCTCATTGGAGGGGAAATTTATTTTTTTTTGCAATATAGAACAAAACGTTGTCGTCCAACTGGAAATACTTGCATGCATTATCAGGGGTGTGTATATGAACACTGTGTGGACATATACGCAATGTATTATCCCCAAAACGTAAAGATGCGATTTAAAGTTAAATGCCATGTCACCTGACAGCAAACTGGCTATCTTATCTGAGTTTGGCTCTATGCTGCTTTCAGGAATGCACTTCCCTGCACTGCATAGAAACGGCCGATACGGTGTGCTCTCTTCCCCTCCCCAAAAAATAGGTGGTGTGGAAGTTTAAAGATAATTTGTTCTCATCACTTCCTTTGTCTGTCACAGTAAGCTTCCATGCTTCGCTCTGGTGAGCTGTCAGTGAGTCACATAGCTAGTTCCCTGCTGGGCAAAATGACATTAGAGCCGATTGTGCTGCTTCACACTTATTGAACCCATCAACACTCACTTGCAACACATTTGCTACCTTTCCAATAAGTGTGTTCACCAGGTTGTGATAAGATGAGAGAGCTTCCAAGTCTGCCATTTGTGTTGTTGTCTGTATCATAGACATTCATTCAGAACCATCTTGTTATGCAACTATCTGTAAGGTAGATGTGGCTTGGCACCACACTGGGCTTGGCCACGTCACTGTAGTATCCTGTAATGGAGAGGTGTTGTGTCACTGGAGCTAAGGAATGTAAAGTTACACAAAAGGTTTTAGATTGGGTGTGTGACCAGGCTGTGGTATTATATTTCATATTGGTCTGTAAATTGCTATAATTGTTGTCCTCCACCCATTATGTCTTGTGCCACACCAAATCCAAGACTGACAAATAAATGTATGTGTAGTCTCTCTGAGCATACCATGACTGGAGAAGGGGGTGGGAAGGGGGGTCCCAAGAGACCAACCGTTCTTACCGCTTCACTTTCATCTATATATTCAGGCTGACTGACTGAAAGTAGATAACCTGACATGCCAGAGGAATTGTTGTCACAAGTCCATCCGGGGAGCCGTACATTGAAAATGTTTGTGAATGGCTGTACTTTCAAAAAAATACTTGGGCAGTAGGCAGTTGATTGGATGAACCATCTGGTCGTTTTCACTGTCTGCACCATGGTCGGCACACCTAAACCACGACGCTGATTGGAAAGTTCAGTTGCAACTCAGACACATGATTCTGAGGCTTTCCAGACTGATTCTCACGGCAAAATTAAACTGAAGCTTGCGAGATCAGGATGATCTCGCGAGGCTAGAAAGTAGATGCCTCATGGGACAGATTGACATTTTTTATTTAGATACTTTTGAGTTCCAGACAGCCACCTCCCTAAAAGCAAGTTTCTACCTGCTAGTTTATCATAGTTGCATTGCATGTATGAGCTTGAGACTGCATTTCTTTCCCTAAAGATACTAATACTTAAATGTGGACAGCGGTTGATTTGTCAATGTAATTTCAACAGCCAACATCAGATTTCTGTTTCCTAATAGTAGTGTGTGAAACATTAATTCCCTTTTACTGACCCGATGGCAGTTATTCCACAAATATTTTCATGGAAAAACATGTCTTCAAGGTACATTACAGACAGGTAGTGTGTGTATGTATATGTATGCATACACATGTATATATGTATATATATTATAAAAAACAATATTGCAGCAGTGCACATACAATACATGTACTCTTCATGAACTGTTCACCCTTCAACGTTTTAATACTAAATAGTCCGTTATGCTACACAATGAACTGGAAAAAATTAATAAAACTGACTCAGTTGATTTTTTTTTTTTTTCTGAAAACTATATTTCTAGCATGGCCAGATAACTGAACCCAATTTCTACTAGTAGTAAGCATTTGTTTTTCTCAAATTATGTTGAAATGTAATTGTGTGTTTAATTTTAAGATGCATTTCCATTCTGGTGTAGATTATTAACAACAGCTCATTTCAGATTGTAGAGATGTCAAGCAGCCTTTTGACATGTTGGAACTACAGTGGTTTTAAGATAACCTGAAAGGCAAAAGAGCTTGAAGAGGGTTGGTTGCTTATTGTGACTGAGGTTTCACGAGGCACTACACTGCCTGAACGCATGCAATACATTTTTTATGTACTCTCAAGTACCATGTTTGTTTTGTGATGCCTCCCTTTAAAAGGAATGCAAGATCCATGTGTATTAGAAAGAACAGTGACTCTAACAATTGTCTACCAAAATGTCAGCAGAACAATTTCCTGTGTTTTGCTGTGCTTGGCTGTTTTAAGTGCTTCAGCCTTTTCCACTAACCTCTGACTCACGTGGATCCTGTCTCCATGTAGTTGTGCTGATCGGAGACTCTGGCGTAGGCAAGAGTAACCTGCTGTCCCGCTTCACCCGGAATGAGTTCAACCTGGAGAGCAAGAGCACCATCGGGGTGGAGTTTGCCACCCGCAGCATCCAGGTTGAGGGCAAGACTGTCAAGGCCCAAATCTGGGACACAGCTGGACAAGAGCGCTACCGGGCAATCACATCTGCGTGAGTACACTTGAACCCCCCGCACAGCAGCATGGCTACACATGTAAAGAACCCCCCCGCACAGCAGCATGGCTACACATATAAAACAGCTAACTTTAGTCTTTATAGTTATGATGCTGTTGTTTTATATGACAACACACACTTACTTGAGATTACTCCTCCTTGATAATGTAATGATTACTCTCAAGGGGATTTACTCTCAAGGGTTTTAACAATCATGTTATCATCATATATGTTATCACTGCAGTGATTATGACTGCTGCTGTAAGGTTACACACTATCCAGGGGAATGTTTAGTCTTGTTTGTGTGTCATACCAGCGCTAGGGGAAACAGGAGCTGCCGCTCTCTTATAAACTGACTCTCGAGGCAGTCGTCTCACAATTGCGTCAGCAGTTGCTACGGGGTTGCTCTAAAATCATTAACCGTGGTGCAGCAGGTGTTTCTGTGGTTCTAAAGACTACAGGGGGAACTGCCAGCTGTCTGCCCTGCGGGAGTGTCCTTGAGCAAGACACCGATTTCCTTCCTGCTCATTTGACCTCTGGTGGTGGTGGTGGTGGTATTAGGGAGTTGGCAAACGGCATTAAATGACTCCCCAGGGCTTATACATGAGGGAGAGATGGTCTACTACTCCTTTTTACACATGGTCTTCTCTTGCACTGTCCAGGTACTACCGCGGAGCAGTCGGAGCCCTTCTGGTCTACGACATCGCCAAGCACCTGACGTATGAAAACGCAGAGCGCTGGCTGAAGGAGTTGCAGGACCACGCAGACAACAACATTGTCATCATGTTGGTGGGCAACAAGAGCGATCTCCGTCACTTGCGGGCGGTGCCCACTGACGAAGCAAAAGCCTTCGCAGGTACCCTCTCAGTGACGATGAAACGTTTGCGGACGCGAGGCGCAAAGTGTGAATGCCGCTGCATGTAATGGTCATTCAACCTAAAACGCAGCCGCTTATAGGTTTACATGAAGGGAACGGAGTTGTTTGTCAATCATAGGTTCCAGAAAGCCTCTTGGCCCGGCCTCGTCATGTGCTGTGTGTTTTGTGCTCCATGTTTGTTATCGTGCACACCTTAGCTAAACTGGAGTATAATTTATCTGGGTCTTGTGGGACTTTCAAGGTATTATTTGAGAACAGGATTAATCTTTAACTGGCAATGTAGCAGTAACATTGTCAATCTTTTGCCCTTTGTTTCATTGTAGATTGACCAGACTTTTTGTGCTTGACTGTTCAGCCTACTGGCTCCTGTCTGTTGCATTGCATATGCTTTGACTTGTAAACAAGTCTTAACAAGGCTGCCCGGGGCATAAATACCTATTCCTCATACCTGAGTCCACATTATATTTAAGTTGTAAAGTAAGTTTACTTTGGTAAGCTGTAAACATATTTGTTTGTTTGTTTTTTGGTAAATTAATTGCTTCTTCAGTTAACTCAATTTAGGGCAGCACATGCAGGACTGAAACCTTCAACACTGATGGCTGAACATACTGACAACTCCACTATAAAGGAGCAGACTAGTTTTAGATGAAGTGTATTGAAATGTAATCAGAAAAAATTTGAAATATCCTGTCCTTGTGTTTTACAGAAGCTCATGGCTTGTCATTCCTGGAGACATCAGCACTAGATTCCTCTAATGTGGAGCTGGCTTTCCACACAATTCTTACAGGTCAGTTTCACATTTGTGAACACTTCATGCTGTTGTTTTTGTGTTATAGCTAATAACAGCGTATTGTTTCATCAAAGAGCCAGATAGGGTGTTTTGCATAACAATGCCACTAGATGTCAGCATTTTCCTGTCTATCAAATGCAAAGCAGTCTTGATGAGATGTCAAGAGGGCCTTCCAACAGAAAACCAATAAGAGCTTGTATTTATTTCTATCAATTAGTCCCCACAATGCTGTAATTTGTGTTTTTTTTTTCTCTTGTGTTTGCTTATTTTAGTTTTAGTTCTTGGATTTGGTTCACATGTAGGACGTTTAGTGGAAATACATGCAGCATATTTAACAGTTAAATGCTGCAACTAGTTTAGTTTCTTAGGGTGTGTGAGCCACTTGCCATTGGCATGTTCATAAAATTCATATTAATTATTAATATGCATAAAAAAAACATCAAGCCGTATTGAGCTAACTACTGTTAATTATCTCATTAAGGGCGGAGATTGCAGGGTGTTTAGCGATGTGCGAGCACACTAGAGTGGATTATAAATTCTAGGTGTGTAAAGTGGCAGCAGAATGATCAGAGGTCAGCCTTGGCCAACCTTAATCGATGCTGATATGTTGCTGATTTGTTCAACTGTATGTTATTCTGTAAGTCAGCAGCCAGGCTTAATATGTTTTGGGAGCTGGGATAGTTCATGTGGTCTGTGTGGCCTAGTTTAACTGGGCCTCCGCAAACTAATTTTCTCTTAACCTGCCTTTTATCCACAGCCATCTACAACATTGTATCACAAAGGCAGATATCTGGACGCAATGACTCTGATTTCTCACCGGGCTCCAATGTAGTCCCCATCACAGTCCAGCCCACGCAGAACTCAGCCAAGCAGGGTGGCTGCTGCCAGAACAACTGAGAACTCACCACTGACCTCCAGCTTTACTTCCAGGTTTTAGAGACAGAAAAGACAAAGGCAGACAGAGAGAGAGAGAGAGACACATTACTCTGTGGGACATTTTAGTATTGGGTTTGATCTGAGCTGTTGTCTATTTCATGGATTGTTTAGTGGAACACAAGGCAGGTAATTGAGAGGGGAGGGAGAGATTATAAAGAAGTTCAGATAAACTGATGTGGGGAATGGAAATGGAACGCAATGGCAAGACAGCATGAGCCCATGATTTTTGCATCTGTAACATCTATGCTGTATTCTCTCAAGAAAGAGGTCTGCCCATATCCAATGGGTTAAGCTCTGACATTCTGCTTGGGGCCTGATCAGCTTTGAATATGAAAGGACATGAGCAGATTGATTCTGTACGACGTGAGAAATTGAGCACGTTATAAGGTCTCCTTGTATCTCGTCACGTTCTCCATTATTGTGAACTGTTAAAATCTAGATTCAAACTGCCAGCAGCTCTTCCTCAGTTCCAAATAAGCAGGAAAAAGGGTAATAAAATAAAAATAAAAGTATCTGCCTTGGTCCGCTCTGTCTGTACATTCAGTCCAATGTGTATTTATATGTATTGCTTATATTTATTGAACAACAGATTTTGTTTTGGCCGAAATGTTGGTGTTTTAACGCATGGGTGTTTTATATACAGTATATGTATATATATATATATTTATGTATATGTATGTATGTATATGTGTGTGTGTGTGTG
>JAOEGT010001653.1:0-11442 GCA_025447795.1 Speoplatyrhinus poulsoni
AGACGAGACTGTCGGGATCGCTGGTACGTGCATTCGTAGAACGGCAACGAACTGGCAACAGGTGCTAGGGTGGAAGGCGTCTTATGTCGCCGCCCAGGAAGCGGAGGTGAGGCTGCCGCACGTGAGGTGCATTAAGAGGCTGACGTGGCGGTAGCAGCGCTGTCCGGTGCTGAACCCGCGGCCTGGCGTTGTCTGCTGCCGGAGCGGCCGCGAATCGTGACAACTACTTCTGTTTCTGTTTAGTTTATCAGTGTGATTTTGCTATTTTTCACATGGCAAACAGCATGTTACTTACACACGGCTTGCCACAAAATGTTGGCCAGTACAGCCATTTTTGAGGGTTTTGTTGGTTTGGATGGATGGGAGAATTTTCAAAAAAGTGATATTAGATCAGTGTCTAACACAAATATGATACATACTGTATATACTTTTGCAAACCTTGACCAAAAACCTTATTGTATGCCCCTTACTCTTTACTTTTAGTTACTCTAAAAATACATGATGAACAGACATTTTTGGGCTTAATAAAATCCTGAGGGAACATGACCACCGACCCCCCTAGTCGAGGCTTAAACATAATATCCAATCCTCTCTAGAGATGTCCCTGGTGTGAAGGTATTGACAACTGTGGAATGCCAAGCTATTTTACCCAAGTTAACAACTGTGTTCTTTCTAATAAAGTTATTTTTATCAGAAATTGGCTTTTAAAATGCCAGTATGTTTAAGCATTATTGCAACTGTCAAAAAGTGGAGTGGAAGGGCAGCCATTATCTCAGATAAATCATAGACTTTAAAGGTAAATTTAAATACTAACGCTATGTGCAAATTTTCATACATATACATAGACTTGTCAGAAATGCATTATAACAGATTTCTGAGAAAGGTCTCTAATTTGGATCCCTCCAATGTCTATACCATGGTTACACCCTTGCATCAGCTGACGTTAAATAAAGTACCAGATCTATTCAAGATGTTAAAATATGGGGCATAGACATTTTCTACATTACATTATTTTAAAGTATATAAGTAACATCCTTGAAACTTCCCTGACTGTATAAATGATGTTCCCTGTTGGTTCCTGGTCCACTGACAATAGTTACGGTTCCCACTGGTTGATTGCCAGCAGCTTTGTTTGTTGATCTCTTTGGTCACCAAGTTGTTTTGAGTGTGTAGATGATGTTTAGGTTAATTTTTGGTTAGTGCTATGTTGTTTGAAATAATTGTGTAAAACAAGCGTATATTGGCCTCTTGATGTGGCATATATTCTGTATTGCAAGCAGTTGTTGCTGACCTGTCATTGACAATTCGCCAATCAATTTAGTGCAAGTTTAAAAAAGTGCAATGAAAACCACAGAGTGTTTGACGTGAGAAATGTCGAAATTGGAATGACGATGGTCTTTTATGTGCTTCATATGAGCTCATGTGTTTCATTCGACACGGTAAACCACCAGATCCTCCATTCAACTCTAGCTGAGCAGGGAATTGCAGACTCTATCTCCTGGATTTAATCTTATCTATCAGATCGCTCCTACCAAATCCTCTGGGATGGACGCCTGTCCAAACCCTGCCCACTCAACACAGGAGTTCTCCAAGGATCTGTGCTGGGATCCCTACTCTTCTCACTGTATACAAGATCCCTCAGCCCTATAATTTCTGCTCATGGATTCTCCTGTCCTATGCGGATGACACCCAACTCTACCTCTCCTTCCCTCTATGTGACACTCAGATATTGACCCGGATCTCTGAATGCCTCGCTGATATCAGCACCTGGATGTCTACACATCACCTCAAACTCAACCTCAACAAAACCGAGCTACTTCACCTCCCGTCAAAAGACATTCGTCAAGTTGACCTGTCCATCACCCTTGAGAACACCACGGTGTCGTCCTCCCCTACTGTAAGGAGTTTTTGAGTCATCCCGGACAACCTACCTACAACAAACTATCATGTGCAGCAAACATCACCGCTACACCCTGTGCCTGCAGATTCTCACTTTACAACATCAGAAGGATAAGGCCGTTCCTCACAAGAGAAGCGACACAACTTCTGGTCCAAGCCCTAATGATCTCCCGCCTTTACTAGTGCAACTCGCTGCTAACCGGACTACCCGCGTGCTCTACCAGACCCTTAGAGCATGTTCAAAATGCGTGCCTGGTATTTAACCAACCCAAGTTCTCCCATGTAACCCCCCTCTTCCGAGAACTTCACTGACTCCCCATTGCAGCTCGCATCCAATTCAAGGCACTAGTGCTAGCCTACAAGGCAGTGCATAGAACTGCCCCAAGCTATCTCCAAGCAATGGTCTGGTTCCAGCTGGCAATGCCACCGTTACGAGGACTCAAGACTCACTCATGGAAGTCTCGCCTATTCTCAGTCTTGGTACCACAGTGGTGGTACGAGCTTTAAGCAACAGTCAGAACTGTGGAAACACTACCCATCTTCCGTAAGAGACTCAAGAAACATCTCTTCACAATCAACCTTGGTACCTTGACCAGCAACCTCATCACCTCTTAGCACTCTCTCCTATCTAAGAGTGTCATCTTTGAATCCCCTTTTTAACTTCTCATACTCTTACCTATTGCTCTTACTTCTCATGCTCTTATCTCTCTCTATTAAAAAAAAAAAAAAGCTAGGCCATTACCTATTGCATTTTATATGGTTGATTATGTGGTAATAGGTATTACTTTATGCTGCAATTGTTCTATTTAGAATACTGTTTGCTTATAATTGCTGATATATGACCTGTCCAACTACTGACAAATGTACTATATGTAAGTCGCTTTGGATAAAAGAGTCTGCCAAATATCGTAAAAGTAAAAGTTGCTGGTTTGATCCCCGCTAACTGCTCACCAAGTGTTGAGGTGTCCTTGAGCAAGACATCTAACCCTAACTGCTCCCTGTGGTTGGTCGCACCTTGCATGGCAGCAATCACCATCGGTATATGAATGTGTGTGAATGGATGAATGTGAGGCAATACTGTGCAGTGTTTTGATTGGGCAGAAGGTTAGTAAAGCGCTATATAAATGCAGTCCATTTACCTTTGTTTTTACCAGATTGCATAGCAGATGATAGAATGTTAATTTCAACATTAAGAGCCTTCAGACTTGACTTGGTCTCTAGCTCAAAGACTTGAGACTTGACTTGGACTTGCAAAAAAGTGATGCGTGAGCATCTCTGGTTTGCAGTGCTTAGTCTTTTTGACTTGTGTGTATTTTGTGATGTTTTTACTGCAATGTTTTTCATTTGAGTCCAGAGGAGTTCTCCCAGGATGTTCAGAAGGCTGATATTGTTGTATAAAAAAGCTGTACAGTTATTTTGTGGTGTACCAACAATGTTTTCAAGGCAAATTCCTGAAAAAAGTTTTTCCTTGAAGTCATTCACCCACATTACAATGAAAGCAAAAGAAATTCAATAAATTGAGTTGAATGTTGTTGTGTTGTAAGGATTGTGGAATGTCTATTTTTCTCATTGAGACTGTAATGTGATTAATGCTACTGAAAAATACTATTAACTTATAGAAAAAAATAGAGCAAAAAATAGATATTCAATGTCTATTTTGTCCTTGGCAAAGGACAGAGGATCACACATACAACAATAAAATGCTATCAACCAATCAATCAATTTACATTTAGCTTATGACAGTTATGCTAACATCTATTAGCCACAGCTTTGTTGTGCATGTCTATATGCCATGTTAGGCTCACTGTTTGCGAGTGTAGCCTATTTTAATGTGCACCTGACTTATGATAAATGGACTGCATTTATATAGTGCTTTTCTAACCTTTTGGCCACTCAAAGCGCTTTACAGTATTTTGCCTCACATTCTCCCAGTCACACCCACATACCGATGGCTGCCTAGCAATGGCGTGACCAACCACTGGGAGAAGTTAGGGATTAGGCATCTTGCTCAAGGATGCTTACAGGTAGATCAACACCGGGGTTCAAACCCACAGCCTTTCAGCTGGCAGCCCAACACCCAGACCACTAGACCATCCTGCTCCCCATGATAGCATATGCACAAGTACCATTGTGCAAGGCATTGGGCACCAGCTTGTAGTAAAACGTCACAGTTTACAAAGTGTTGCCATATGAACGGGCTGAGGTTGATGCGCCATCATTGCATTCCCATGTAGCCATCTTACCTCATAGATGAAAGACAGCCAGCCAAATGCAGTGTGGTGCTTTGGACTGACAGCATCACAGCAGGGGGCAACGTTCTGCAGTGTACACGTTGAAGCTGCTGGTCTCTAACTTTGCTGTTGTACAAATGAGAGCTTCACTTTGCATTGGTATGTGTGTGTGTGCCGCCGCGCGCTTGCAAATTTTAAATTTCAAACGAAGAAGAAAGTATACAATACGCTGTATACTGATGATCGTACACATCTCTCCATTTCCCCATAGTCTTTCTTGCTCTCTCACACACTCACTTTTGCTCTCTCTCTCTCTCTCTCTCTCTCTCTCTCTCTCTCTCTCTCTTTGCCTCTCTCTCACTCTCTCACTCTCTCACCTTTCATCTGTCTGTCTGTGTTGAATTAAACACTGGACCACGTGACATTATGTCAGACGTGCGTGGTAATGGGCTGAGTAATGCTGTAACTGGTCTCCACTACTGTAAACTGGTGTGTGTGCATGTTAGTTTTCATAAGGAGAAATATGTATTTGCTGACACTATACACTTGCACAGTATTGATAAGAAAGGAAAAGGTGTTGCAATAGTTACCTTTACAATGCCTGTACATGACTGCTTTCAAGTTATTACACCAGGAAATATGTGGTTTAGAAGTGGTCTATAGACACCCTCTGTGTTAAATAAAATTGTATTAAACATAAACATACACATTAAAAAGTGTGCACTCCTGAGCATGTGACTGGAGCATACTAATGAAGGCATTGTTTACTGGGTTCAGCTTTTTTTTTGCTCTTTACAGGTTCCACTGACCAAAGTTGGGTTGGCTCCCTGCTGCCATGAAACTGAGCCAGATGAGATTTGGTTCTGGGCGACTGTACATGGATGCACTGCAAAGGTAGAAACGTAACGGTACGCCACACAGCAGAAATACGCATGCACGCACTTGCACATGGCTGCGCACGCGCGCACACACACACACACACATGTATACACAATTTGCACATAGGTTTGGGTGATGCATGTTCATCTTGCTCTGTGGCAACATTAAAGACAGGACCACTACTTCTGAAAAACATGAGAGCTGATGTATGAAGACAGTAGAGTAGGACCAACTTGGACCAAAACTGTATAAAGTTAGGTTTGAACTTTTGATTTTGCTTCTAAAGTATTAAAGAAATGCATTCATTCAAGACTTTCAGTAATCTTTTTATGATTATTTGCTGTGACACAGAATCAAATTAAAGCAGGGTTCAATCAGATGTGCAGGTGGCAAATATACTTTTCTAACCAGCATGTTGCCCTCCTCCGTGTGTGTCAACTGCCTGGCTCTGCTTCTCTACTCGTCTTAAGGTGGTTATAACACTGTATGGTATGACAGATGATGTTGAATTCCAACTCGTACTGTACGACTAAATCGACTGTGATGTAAAGCCACAGCTCACTATGTACGTCAAGCCACCATCCGGCTGCTTACTGTGTGCTAGGTGTACAGGTCCGTCAGCCCTGCAGACCGCTCTGGCTATGGACAGGACAGCAGTCAATAAAGCTCCTCCGAGGCAGGTAGAAGTTGCTTTACCAAAGAAGTAGCAGTTTGTTTACCAAAAGAAGTAGAAGTTTGTTTACAAAAGAAGAAATAGAAGTTATTTTAACAAAAAAAATAAGAACGTTTGTTTACCAAAGAATAAATAGAAGTTATTTTACCAAAGAAAAGTAGAAGCTTGTTTAGCAAAGAAGTAGAAGTTTGTTTACCAAAGAAAAGTAGAAGCTTGTTTACCAAATAAGTAGAAGTTTGTTTACCAAAGATAGAGTAGGAGTTTGTTTACCAAAGAAGCAGGTGCATGTGCTGAAACGTCTTAAACAAATCGAAATCAAACAGGCACCTATGCTGTTGCCTTATAGCGCAACCAGCCTGGCCTCGGTATTTTCTGTCCACATGACGCTTTGTGTCGCCATGGCACTTTCAGATGCTATGTTTGACACATCGTGCAGGCTCAGCGAGATAAAAGGCTGTGCCAGAGCCTAACGTCAACCGTCTGGGAGCAGTCGATTGCTCCTCGTTGCTCCCTGCACACTGCATGGCAAACAACACCCGGCAAAGCTGAAATTTGGGCCGTGCGGCTTAGGCATTGGGTCATAAACAGCGGATCATAGTGTGCCCAGCGTTATTGTGGAGACAGGTGATTAGTTAAATAACCTGTTTCCATCGCCAAGTCCTGTAAACCTCCAGCACCTCCTGATACTCCCACACATACTGTATAGACAGCGTCTCGCCCGCCCCTCCATAGTTGCATTCAACATTCGTATGATTACACTAGATCTTTGTTTTACAATAAAGCAAATTCACACCCAACACATATGTAACTAAATTAAATTATTAATCAGTAATATTATATATTAGGACACAAATATAATCATTACAGTATACATTTCTAACTGTGTTATTTAAATGGTAATTTTACCATACATTTTTTTATATGTATATAGGTCTAGAATGCTTCGGTCATATTTATTGACATCAAACTTTTCTTTGATTGTCTTTTTGTAATTATGGTGCTTTCATCCTTTTATGCAAACTCATTGTAAATAGCATTATTTTTTCTCTTTTGTTCTTGCTACAAACAGCACACCTGCTGGGAAGTCCTGTTTAATTTAAGACATGCCATTGAAAGTGGACCGTTACTGGTTCTAATGCTATTACTTCTTGGCCCGCTGTTGTGCATCTGATGTTTACAATAACTTAAAGTTAAGTAGCAAACTAACATGTGAAATTCTTCTAGAACCTGCTTTATATTATTACACATCATAATGGTTTAAGGGCAGAATACAAACCACCACTTTCTTTATTTAGCAATCTATGGCCTTGTGTCCCATTTCATACTGTACAATATCTCCACCTCTCTGCCTCCCATTGTTCAGACACAACATTAATACTTTTTCAAAACCAACATAAAAATATAATTTTGTATTCCCCCACCTCCCTTCTATATATCATTTGCTCTATGCATATTCCCTTCATATCTCCATGACATGTTTGTGGCATAATCCGTCAGCCCCTAGTGGACAATTAGTGCAACAATTAACCTATACAACAAGCATTGATTGATCTGTAAGGACTCACCCCGATGAGCTGCTATCTCTAATCACACTGTGCTGTCACTAGGCATGTCCCAATCAAAATAAGTCATTACGAATATTGGATAATTAACCTTTTCAGTTTTCATTGATTTAGTCATTTGGAAGTGAGTCGTTGTTCAAGTTTGGATATGTCCACTTCGTACAATATAGAACTCCATATTATTTCCTAATTATTTATTTTCTTTTGTGTGTGTGTGTGTGTGTGTGATGCGAACTAGTCAAATTGTTTTTAATTAATATCTAATGTTTTATGACCACTTTTCACAATACACTATCTTATACCGTACATGATATACTGTACCCTGTTGGGATATGCATAGTTTCACCTATTTTCACCAGAAGAAGAGGTGATTTAAAGACATAGTGTACTGTGTACTGTATTTTCTTTTGGTCCTTGTCCTAAGTCAACAACAATTAACAGTAAAATAGTTTATCTGTTGTGTAAATGCATTATTTGTTTTTAATCTCTCAATATGTTGTTTACAAAATGCACACATCATTTCCAGGGTTATTAACATTTCTATAAAATGAAAATAGCGCATCAGGGATTCAATTTAGTCCAGTTCAACGCTATTCAATCCTCAATAAACGGTGACCACATTAGAGGCATACATTGATTTTAAGATAGTTGAGATGCTTTATAACATATTTTATCCATTGATCTCTTCATCATTGTCAACACTCAGCCTCCACACTGGAATATACAGAGTATGTGAATAAACGTGAAACATGTAGCCTCAGTTATTTTAAAAATAACATTACATTTAAATATATAAATCATGCATAACCAATTTATTATTTACTAACAATATGTTGCCAACTCATTTTATTCTTTCAGAGGATGGTGCTATTACTTCATACTTTATATCTATATATTTGTCTGATAAGATGAAAGAAAATAGTAAATTAACTGCATTATAGCGTTTTTTTTACAAACTATTGGCTGCTCAATGCGCTGTACATGATTGCTTCACATTCACCTATTCAAACACACATTCATACACCGTGTATGATGATGGCTGTCACAAGCCTATTAATTAATAACATAAACCTTATTTAAATATGCATTAATTCAAATGCAAGTTTAACAGAGCCAGAGGAAGCATATAGCTTGTGTAATCAGTTCTTAATGCAAAGTTAGTCCAGTAACACATCAGACTCATATATATATAGCATTATCAACATTTTCTTCTGTGTAGATCAGGGTAATCAACCTTTTTTGCATTGGGGAACATAATCCATGCTTAGCTTTATCGTGAGTGTACAATCACCCCAAATTGTCATTAATTAAAAGGGAATAAACACCACTTATTTCCTCACACCTAAGAATTCAGCTATACATTACTGTGACAATTCAGCATTAAATAAGTTTATCAAGTAATGACATGTTCAATAGATAAAGCACTGCTTAATTATAATCAGGGACAATGGCCAGAAAGAGAAGGGAAACATGGACTGGGGAAGCATGAAGCATACTGTATGAAAATCTGGACTGGAACAGTTAACATTTCAGATGTTATGCCTTAAAAGACAAGCAGTCTAACCAGCCACATAAATGCAACACACTTGATATTAACTGAATTTAATTGCCTTATTTTCTAAACATTGTGGAATTGTTTGCATTAACAACAGCATGCCATTCACAGTCATCACGTTCTTTCCAGTGCCCCCATACAGGGATAATACAGAATAGTGTACGATCCCATTATAATCGCAGCAGACAGTGTCTGTTCTTGGTGTTAATATATGATATGCATGTGACACTGCAATACAATAGTCCCAGCATGCTCAGATGTGTACTATATCCCCATTTCAATGTTGCTGTGAAAGGCCTCTAGCTGAGATTTGGCCTACTTGTGTTTAAGCTTTAATATAAGTAGATATTTCAGAAATTATTTAGCCGCACACTGAGTTATTCAAGTATGAATTAGTGTGACATTGACAAATATGCACTAATTATTGAAATCATAACAGCCAGATGTTTTGGTTCTCTTTTCTATTGCACCCATTAATTTGATATTTATCTCCATTTAAATATTTTATCCATTTTTGATTATGACTGGAGGGATGGTCAGAGATTGGATACTTTAATGTTTATCAGCTAATTGCGTGAGTTACATCATTTGGGTTAGATCTAACTTGCAAAATGATAAATGATTGCAAGAATGCCACTGTACTTACAGTATCACCAAGCTAAATATATTTTGTTTTTATTATATTGCTATATTTTATTATAATGCTATATCACTGTACACAGTATTTTAGGATTTGCACATAAAATGAAAATGTCTTATTTTATCACATTGGCTTTGTCCTTGTTATATTATACTGTTCTTTTTAATCTGAAACAATGTAACCAGCACTTACACATGGATAAAAGCCCAAATGAACAGTTTTGAACTTGTTTGTGTCCCATATAACATACCAGTAGTACAGTACGATACAGCATCTTTCCCTGGATTGGTTCAAATGAACATGTATGTGCCAGGTTGAGACACTGAGTTGTACTATGCAAACTGCTTGTATGTGTTGATGATCCTGCTATCAGGAGGATACACATTTGCTTCATTTATCAAGACAGAAGAATATTGTTTTATTGGCCTCCCACCGCATATGCCAAAATGGTGTCCCATTCTAAAGATGAAGTTGAGTGAATTCTGCCTCACAGGGCAATAACACTATCACGACTGGGTCTCACTGGGACCAGCAATTCTGAAAATGCACGCAGCCATAATACTATAAACCTGCATTGGATAAAAACTGCCATCCAAATTGCTTATATTTATGTATATGGACAATAAATGGAATGATGAATGCCACTTTTACTGCTGGCTGTGCTTGTATTTTCCAATATGAAGATTGATGGGAAACATTAGAATGCTTTCTTAAATGGCCTCTCTTGGAGAAGCCAATGGCTCTGATAGTGAAATCAGCACTCTGAGAAAAGATGGTTCTACAGAGTTGGTTTGTGGACCATTTGGTGCTAAGAGGACCGTTACTATTTAAGCAACCACTTAAGCAGTTCTCGATAAACTATTTTGGCTACATCCTATTTCAAGTATGAATTATAAACGGTACTGCATATCTCTTATATGGAACCATATAGTGTCACTGAGCTAGAGTTCTGTGTTCGGGTCAGTTTGGTTGGTTTAATCGAAACTCAGAACACCTGTGTGCTCTAATAGCGAAAGACCCTAATAAAATAATAGGATCATATTATGTCACTACACATTAACATGCAAGGCAACACTTAAAGGAAGAGTATAGGGTTTTAGAGCTGCACATAATGTTAGAAGTGCTATAGACGTCTGTCAGCTATCATATAGTGAAATGCTCTGTGACAGTGTCTCCTGTGGGCAATACAGTAGCCTCTAGCTCTGTCTTTAGATTTTTGGCAGCTACAAAAAGTTTTCTTATGAGTCAGGGCCTCTTTTCCATGATTGGGCCAGCAGCTTTTTCGCTTTACGTAATAAAGGGGAAAAGTTGAAAAATACCATGGGACAAGTTTTTGTTTGGAGGCCTTTTTGAGAATTCCGACCATGTGACATAAACACTAACAAGGAGTATTTGGTGCTGTTGGGCACCTTCGATCCTGACAGTATGACAAGTATAATGGTCAATTTACGTAAAAAGGAATTTTACGCGCTGCTCTGAAGTAACTCCATAGTGGCGCCACTCTGTCGTCCTCCACCAAACCATGCACTTACCAAAAGCCCATTGGTAAAGAGGCATTCAGGTCCATATCTCCCCAACTTCCCGCCTTAATTAGGTGATCAATTATTAACACACCAATAAACTTCCTGAATAAGTAATGGCGTTAAGGCTTATGTGGAGTTTCAAGCCCACCATCCAGACATTTGTTCAAATATTCGCTGTTGTTGTCTGCCAAGAAACAGTGTTGTTTACCGCTGGAAACAGTGTGAAAGTTTTGATTGTAATCTAATTTATTTTAGTGAAGGCAATTTCTAAATTAGGTAATTTATAGGCAACATACAGAAATTCAACAACAAGCACAGACGGTGGCAATTCACTGTTATGCACTGCACGGTTGATTTATATAGTTCTATATGTTTTAAGCCAATAGGATAAAATGTGGAATGGCTAACACTACTATCATCTGTATCTTTATAATTTAATAAAAAAAAAAAAAAATATATATATATATATATATATAAATA
>JAOEGT010001672.1:0-11442 GCA_025447795.1 Speoplatyrhinus poulsoni
TACATGATTTTATTTTATTCACCCCCCCCCCCCCCTTCCCACCAACAAAAAAAAAAACTTTTTTCCATCAACATCAATTCATACAGAACATACAGTATCTTATGACTATCTAGGTTGAGAGAGAGGACAAGGTCTCGGGTGGAATGCCATCAGTGCAGTGTGTCGGTGTGTGCATTGTGCATATGTACATAAGTGCATGTTGATTATTAACTCCCAAACACATCAAACAAAGGACATTAAACAACCATTTTTATTTCTCACGAGCTCTTGTCCACATCCATTATTCCAGTCCGTATGCTCTACTTCTTTTTCTCCTTTTTTATTAGCCGTCTATTCAAATATGTGTGGAATCTCCCATCTGGACAGTTAATGTACGACTCTGTTACAGGAAATGTTCCAACGCATCATTACTCCAAGGCATGGCATCACTTCCTGTTGACACACTTCACGTGTCACACATGGAAACTGTTACAGTCGTGGGGAGAGAGTTGGCTGATAGGGGGTTGTGGGGGTCGGGGTGGGGTGGGGGGGGGGGGGGGTTTGGTCTTTTCCCCCAGGAGAGGGCTAAACTCAAATGGTTTCCCACGTTCGTCTGTGCACGTCTACCGCCGGGCCGACAGAGCATGGAGAATGGATTCCTTTCTGTGCACGGGGCAGAATGTGCACGTTCACCAACACACCCGTCAAGGCCGCAGATAGCATCTCCTGGGGGCCATGGACACGTACAAACACACACACACATGCACACATGCACACAGACATATATATACTCTCTCTCTCTCTCTCTCTCTCTCTCTCTCTCTCTCTCTCTCTCGCGGACTTTCATTCCTTCTCTCACACACAATTACCTTCTCCGTCCAGTGTTGGAGCCACAAGCATACCTGACCATAAGCCATTTGCAGCCATTTAGCCATTTGCACTAAGTGGTGGAGAAAGGGGTTTGGGCTAACTTGAGCCCCCTAATCTTCAGCCAGTAGAGACCCTGGGTGGTCACACACACCGCAGCTGCAGATGGGAGTGGGGGGGGGGAGTACTATTTTGTGGAGGGGGTGCATAGAAGAAGGAAGGCCTGCTCGGTATTTGTTGCCCAAGGTCCACATGCCGAAGCGTTGGCTTCGTACAGGGACATGCATTCATATATAGTTAATTTAGTTTTTATTTCAAAACCTTTTCTATAATAGGTCAACATACGGCTGTGTTGATTTGACCAAGGATGCCATGACACAACACCACAGTAGTTTTAGGCACGTTAAATGTTTGTTTAAATATATACAGTATATAAAATGTATTGAGAAACAACATGGAGCCCAATGGCAGTTTGTTCAATTGAACACACCTACCAAAATCATACGTATATATTTAATATCTGTGTCTTAAGGTTCGGAGGCAGTAACATCACGTTATAGCACACGCACACACACACACACACACACACACGCACACACAGCCTGCCACACACACACATGCACACACTCCAGTTCATTGGCAGCAATGTGGGTTAACAGAGGGCCTGCAGCCTGCAGCTCTACGATGGGCACCTGACATCACCCCGCATGACCCCTTACCCCACACACACAAACACACAAGCCTGCACCACACCACACTGGGGGGGGGGGAGGGGCAGACTAACATAGACTATATGACCTTGGCGCTGTGAACACACTTCAATGGTACACATTCATTCACACACACACACACACACACACACAGAGACCCTCTCCTGGGCTTAAAGGTATAGTCAGCGATTGTAAGGTAATACACTTTTTGTCCAATTCAGCGACTATCTCTTCGCGGTCCGCTAGCTGCCCTGTCTGTGTGAGCGCTGAAAGGAATACCCCTGGCTCTGTACAAGGGAACGCAAACACAGTGGTGCAGACCGCACCACACAACACTATCACAGTCTTAGGTCATGTGTTTCTAATGTACGGGGCCGGTGTTTTTGTTTTGATCGAACTTAAATATCAGAACAGTCTTTCTCCAGGATGACTGACTAGCCTACCTTTAAGTACACCAAACTGTAATTGGCTGCTATGTGGCAGAAAGGTGAGGTTTACACTGTGGCTCGTTAGACGCACGTGATGCAGCAATAATGGTTCCCAGTAGTGAAATGAAACAGGCCCCTCATGCTAAACGCAAGATTCCCGCTGAAAGAATAATGGCATTGTATGAAATATAAGCAGTGCAAATGAAAACATTGGCTTGTTTCAGCTAATGTTAATCATTAATCACTGTTAATTAATTAATCGTTAATCACTGTCTGGAATTTGTTTCATCTGATGAGGGGAAAATGAATGAGGATTTGATTAACGAGCTTTTACTAAATCTAAACCATAGTATGATTAAATATGATTTATTTAAGCATCCAACTTGATGGCTCGTTTACTTCTACTTATTGTAAGTTGGTTTGGATAAAACCTGCTCAAAGTACCAAACTGTAGATTGTGATGTTTGAACTGTAGGAAGGTTGTGCAAATTCAGTGGTAACGGTTTGAGTGACTGTAGAAAAACAGATTGCACAGAACGTAAGCTAACAGTGGACACACGGTTCGCTTGAAGTTTTGTGGACAAGGTCAATGCAAGACTGATAAAAATGTCAAAAAACAAAGCAGAGTAGCCTTCGTTGAAGTTCAAATAAGGTCGACTCTCACGGCACTCCGACACAACGGGGCATGTGGCATGGGCGCTCCCTATGTCTGAAAAAGCAGAGCTAATGTTACGTTAGACTAGCAGCTGAAACAGCTTGGCCCAGAAGGTCTATCTCTGGTTTCTGTGGCTGTGGTTTCTCCCTAATGTTTTTTGGGTCATTACTGTCCAGTAAACTGCCTTGTCTTATGCTAAAAAGAAGTTTAACCCGCTGTGTCTAAGCCTGATATGTGATCGCTTCTTGTGATGAACTGCTGTGCTGAGTGTTTGGAAACACATTGTACACACACACACACACACACACACACACACAAACGCGCACACACAACACGCACACATCCACAGATAGAAGCTGTGTGGGCTTCAGATAAGGTCTAGAGGGGTATCTATGTATGCACAAGCTTCCTTCTCACCGGCTTATGCGAGAACCGAGTCAGACAGATTGGTACCAAGACAACACTTTATCCGCCATTCATCAAAAACATTCAACAGCATATGAATGCCAGAGCTCCTGTAGTTGCACATAATAACACCTGTGAAGGCTCATCATTTTCACAGATGAAGCCAAGATGATTCTCTTATAGGTAGTGGCTGTTTAGCCAGTGTTGCTGTAGTTATGCTGGACTGTGCTGTCTGTGTTGATCATACGTATACATAGAGAAGCAAAATGGCGGTTTGTACTTGCAAAGGGCTTTGCTCGTTGGCGCGGAGAGGCTACAGTATTGAGGTTAGGGGCTGCGCCTTGAAAGTTAGTTACATTGGCACACGTGCAGTGTTACCAGAAGAGTATGCCACAGCTTGTGATGCTGAGCTCAAGCCGCATGACCTTTCTCCACCCCAATGTTTATGGAATCCACCATTATCTTCAGTTCAAACCAGCATGTAAGACTGTACTTTACAGTGTTAAGATATTTCCCACAGGTTGTATAGCTCAAATTTGTATAGCTGGAAGATACTAAAGCAGTAGCACCGCAGAGTATTTTATTATAATAAAATAGTAAGCATATATAGATATATATATAAATATACTGCATACAGTAGGCTACAGTATATAGACATAGTACACATAAATATAAATAAATGTCAATAATTAATAATACTGGTAAATACTTATTTGTATTTGTAGTATGCATGTAACAAGCTTTCACACACACATATAGCTAGTGGCGGTGGCCGATATGTTTTGCTGGTGCTATGGGGTAGCTTGACGTTTCAGTGAGTGTGCTCTAACATTTTGGCACACAGCACTCATGCAGATACATGCACTCGCTTCGCAGCAGTCTAATAATTAATGAATAATAACCAGCGAACACGAGGGAGAGAGAGATTGATTTATGTTTTTTTTTTGCCGAACATACATATTTCAATTTCAAATACCAGCCAACAGGCCGGGTTAATTAATTCAATCATCACTGCAGCTCATATTAACTCATATTTTCAGAAGGGTAAGGTCACAGATGCGCAAAATTGGAACCATTAGAAGTCTTCATAACCTGTTATGTCTCATTTACAGGTTTTGATAGTATCACATGTTGGTGTTTAGGGAGTAAAAAAACGATCCATAGCTAACGTTACACTCACTTTGCTAATAATGGCTACCAAATATTCTATATCAAAATACGTAATGTCAAGTTCAATGTGTGCAACGCTCATTGGCCGAATGCAATCCAAATTATGTTTTTTAGTAAAAAAATAAAATAATTGTATTGTATTTATTAATTTTTCAAATATAAATTATAGGCACATTAGTCACACATTAACCAATTTATATTTTATACATAATCCACAGAAATGTATTGGGGGTGCTAATGGGGTGCTACGGTGATCGTAGGGATATAGTTGCAGCACCTGCAAGCCCCTCCCTGGCGCCACCTATGCATATAGGCCATGTATTTGCTCACGTGTTGTGTCTCATGTCTCGTTTACGGAGAAAAGAACACCTGGAGGCCAGGGTATAATTTCATCCTTTGAGAAATCAGGTCAGTGGATGAGACTAGCATCACTTTTAAAATGCTAAGAGTAGGTTTTGCTATCAGACATGCCTTAAATGTGCCCTAAATTCTACTAACCAGACGCCAGTAAATGAAATGGAGGTAAAACACAGAGGTGACATTTGTTGAATTTCTGGTTGAGCTGAAACATATTTGTGGTCTTACGCAGGCCAAAAAGTAAACAGTGTTTAGCACAACATGAGGTCCAGCTTAAGCACTCTAATTAGGTCTGAGAGAATAGACAAAGATGTAAACAAGATATAGCCCAGGGGGAATTGAAACAGGCTTAGACAGAAGCCTGGCATTTATCATTTTGTTAACAGAAAACGTTTTTCAATTCATAATGTTTTCTATTAAAAAAAAATGTCTTCCTAGGTTTTGTAATTTATTCCACGGACATGTGGATCAAAATGGATCAGGTTTTGGAGCGCAGCCGTGGAACCTGGGGTCAAAGGTCATAGGGCAAGAAAGACCTCTGCATTCCAACTGATCACTGCCCTCCTCAAAACACACAAACACACACATTCCATTACATGTACATTGCATTACATGTATATATTGATAATTTGATTAATTCGATAAAATAGCATGGTCTCATGCTCATAGCAGCACCAAAGAAGGACATATTGTGCTTGTATAATGATGGAAAATGTGTTTTGTAATTTCATCATGAATGCCTTCACAGTACCTTCATAGGCCTTGGATCAACATTTTGGTTGGTCTTTTAATAAAGGGATATTTGTTCAGTAGTCTCTGGCGGGATCTTTATCTGTTGTGGCCTTGGGTTTAGACGTTTGCACACTGGGAAACTATGCATATGGTCTGGGTTCTCCATACTGTGTGTGTGTGTGTGTGTGTGTGTGCGTGTGTGTGCGTGTGCGTGCGTGTGCACACCTCTGCAATTCTATTTGAATGTTTTTATTTGCTCTGCAATATTAGCTCTATACTGTATCTGTATATTGTGTGTAGACATTACACTGTCTTTAACAGGGAATAAAATAAACTATAACTAGCATTGTGCAAAATCATATTCACATTCTATGTCCACCTGCCGATTGGACACACACAAAACATAATAGTGATGTGTTGAATCACTTTGTTTATGTTGTATAGGTTATTTATTCCCCATCCAAGTTGAGCATATATGAATGTTTATTTTTGCCTCTAATAACATGCAATCATATTGTACATATTCCTCCATCTGCAGTTTTTTCTGTGACATTCCATTGTCGAAATTATGAGATTTCATGCACTCAAATATTTGTAAAGGCATTGTAATGAATCTACTCATAATTCTCCCTCTCTTTCTTGACAGGGCTCGTCTGCGTTTCATGAAAAACAAAAGGCCGGTAAGTGCAGATTTTTGTCTTCACGCTGTGTGCTTACCTTTAGCCTGTACCCTTACCTTTATCTTTCTCAGATAATAGTTTGAATTATGGGCCGCTTAGTTTTATCTACAGCATTTAGTCATCGATCCAGGTAGCCATGGCTAAACAGGATATATCCATTTAGATGTGCTCACTATGCAAATGAACTGTATGTGTCATACAGACCCATGGGAACTGCTCCTGCACATGTAATAATTAGGTTGGTAAAATGCTTTAATCCCAAGCGGCTTAAAAAGAGTACAGTTACAAGAAGTAGGTACAGTAGACATCTTGCTAAAGGATGCTTACAGGTAGGCAACTCCGGGCTTTAACCCAACAGTCCCACACCCCCCATGTAGCGACAGGGGCCTGGCCAGTAGACAACGGCAGGGCAAGATGAGCGGTGCAGGGGGGAGGAGCCGGTGTATAGGGGGAATGAAGAGATGACGGAGAGGCTCCCATTACTGAGATGCATGATGGACCAGATAAGAGTTAGACTCATCTACTGCACCATCTCATCCACCATGCACCGCTTTGTCCAAGATAAGAACCAGGCCGGAGGAGGGTGGAGTTTGTTCCCAAAACAACCCCCCTCCTCCTATGTATTTGGCTATTTAAAAACACAACAATGATATTCTGTGTTGCTTGCTTGCAATGTTGGTGATGTTGCATGTTGATATTCCACTGTGAATATTGTACTGTAAGAGACTGTGGTTAAGAGTGGTAACAGAATGCCTAGAATACACAATATTACACACACGTGTGCGCACAGTGCCGCGCACGCACAAACACAAGCACACACACACACACACACACACGCACACACACACAAACACAGACACACACACACACAGACACACGTCTGCCTCCTCAGCAATTCTTTGCTGTATTGCTGTCTCACTTCTCCATTCAGCACTGTAAGCTAGCAGCTAATGCTACAGTATCTAGCCTAGCAGCTAGCATGCTGAGCTAAGCGGCTGTGGATCGATGGTGACCGCGCTCCATCCACCATGACTCCTGCCACACAGGGGTCGCCCGGGTAACAAGGGATGATGGCCTGACCTGTCAGACAACCACAGTGAAGCAGTGTTCATTAAAATACCCCCCCCCCCATCCACAACTCCACATGCTATCTGCCCATGTCTGTTCACAACATGGACGAGGTGGTTAGACATTGGTGCTGTCATAATCCCCCCAATGGCTCCAGTCCTGCTGGGGATCATTGCCTATTGGCCCTCTCTCTAATTACCTTCACTTGCTGAAAACCTTTCATGGCAAACGTGCAGTGTCAGTCAGCGTGTGTGTGTGTGTGTGTGCGTGTGTGCGTGTGCACGAGTGTGTGTGTTAGTTTGAGTCAAACCTGCGTGCCACCGTTTGCCAATAGACTTATGGGGGTTTTGTTGGAGGGGGTGTGGTGGGGGTCCCCGAAGCTCACAAACCAATTGCCCAGCTGCTTAACTTCAAGGCTTTATCAAAATGTCTGGCCATTTTCCTTTTGTCTTCCTTAATTTAAAAGGGTTCCACCTCCTGTAAGTTAAGTTATGTAATGTCCATCTCTGGGTGTATGTGACAGGACCCAGAGCTCTATTGGAAGGGAAGGGGGGTGTGGGGTTGGTCTTGGAGAGTTTGTGGGGGGCCACCTAATTTAACACAAAGCCCAGTGTTCATTGCGGACACTTCAAAGCCCTCTCTGTATCGCCTCCATTTAAGCCCCCCCTTTCCCTTCCAGAGAATGACACAATAGTGACATCGTTACATCACGCACCATGCCCTGGAGCCTTCACGACATGAACCATGAAAGACAGCTCATTCATGGTTCATTTTCTTATGTCCATGGCAACGAGGAGCGCCCCCTGAAGGCCCCCGCGACGGCCCACGTAACGGCCCCCGTGGCCTAGCTCCCGTGGACTGTAGTCCGTAGAGATCTGACAACCTGATCATTATTAACAGGGTGCTTCTACACAGGGTTTCTGTGAAGCTAGATGGAGCGCTTGGGGAGGTGGGCTAAGCTCACTGAACCTCCTCAACAGGAATTCTTAGTGAACTGGAATGTCCTGAGTAATTTCTTTGTCTCTCATATAGTGACGGTGATCAAACATCGTCCCACTGAGCTACTCTCCAAATGTGTATTTCCCCATATGGCTTTTACTGTTTGGCTTTAAAGGTGCACTCCTCACATTTGTATTCCTCTTGTGGTTGAAACCGGCATTACAAAAAAAATGCATGATTCCTTTCCCGCTGAGTACTGTAGCTGCCACTACTCTCTACTGCAGCCACTACGATGTTTATTGTAGACAGCACTATACCCTTACAGTTGTGCTTCAAACTAAATGTGAAATGTTAAGAGCACACCATAAATCAAGGTGAATATAACGTTTGTGTTGCTCCTTCAGCAGACTAATAATTCACATGTAAACAAGATCAGAAAACTTTTCAGTAAAGTATAGACAAAAGTGGTGGACAGTGATTGTTGTTTAACTATAAACCCCCAACATCCTAAAGCTGTAAATCGTTTTTTTATTATGAAGCAAGCTGTTAGCGTCTGAGATTCGACATATTTATACAACCCCCAAGATAACCCAAAAACATAGTTTTCCTCCTGTGTGCTGCATATAATTTAGCACACACTGTATGTGCGTTAGCATCAGTGGGTCTTCACTGACAATTACACCTGTGACTTCCTCCCTTGCTTTGATGTGAGATCATAGTGTTTGGAGAGCAGTCATCGGGCTTCTCATCCCACTTGTACACTTCTGAACAATGAAACCATTGGTCTCCCCCTCCTCCTCCTCACCGCTAACCTGCACCTGAGAGTGCAGCCCCCCTCCCCACATCGCCCCCTCTGTGGGGGGAAGGGGGAGGGTGCCTCAAAGCATGTTGGGAAGGGATGAAAGCAGCTGCTGTCAGTGCAGTACTTCCCAGTGTCATCGCCATGACCTAGCACATATTAAAGTATGCTATATTATATGTGGTTAATGTAAATGTTGGATTTAGTTTGTCACAACAAGATAGGTCACACATGGTCTGTGTTTCGCACTGAGGCGGGATGCAACCATGTCAGGTATTCAGTAATACTTCCTCTATCCAGCATGGTTGTTTTTATATTACTGTAACATTGAACACAAGATGATTCCGGCAATATAAAATTCTCACTAAATTCCCATTAGTTCCTTAATTGTCTGAATAACACCAGTCTACACAGTACCTTGACCCTTAGTGCATTCACTTTTCCACTTACGTAACAACAGAACAAGTGATAATTCTCCTTTCTCTCTCTCCCTCTTTTACACATGCACACACATACACACACACGCACACGCACGCACACACACGCACACACACACACACACACACACACACACACGCACACACACACACGCACACATCCTCACATTCACTAACAAGGTAGCTCGTCCTGGTTACACCACGTAGGGAACTCTTTTGCTGCTCTATATAAACCAGTAGGAAATTATAAACACAACCCAATATGTCTGTCCAAGCAGCAGGAGGGTCAAAGCTAACCTTTCACCTGTACCCGGGCCGTCGTAAAGCCCTGGCACTCCGGCGCACGGCCGGTTGTAAAACACAGGAGAGGAGGCGTATATTGGCTACTCGGGACATAGGAAGTGGGGTTTTTTTTTATAGCTCTCTGTGGGTCTTTCCGAAATTGGGTGTGTGTTCTACTGGTTTTGGCGCTGGGAGTTTTAGCCTTAGTTCCTGTGATTCATTCACCCTGCCTTAACCTTTCTGTCTGTATCAGCTATCTCTCTGGCTATGTCCTTTAGCCCACCAGGTTCCTTCCTTGGAAGTCCCTCAGTGAACTCATTACAGTTTACCAGCATTTATTAATAGTAACGATACATTTTATTTAAAAAAAAACTCAAGGATACCTTACGAAGAGCACAATAAAACATAGCTGCTGTACAGTTTCTTTTGTAATTGAAATACCATTGTTCTGACATACTATATAACTTTATCTTGTCTTTAAAATAAAAGTGTATTTAATGTTTAATGTTCTGACAACCCACCTGATTCTACAATCTATATTCATAATGTCTGTGGGTGTTATACTATAATACTATTTAAAAATGTATGAGTTTTTGGTAATGTGTTTTTGTTTGATTATATGGCATTAGCTAAAGGTGGAATCAGATACAAATCTATTTAACTCTCCCTTCAGACCGTCATCCATAATGTATAATATAATCATAGTCAGATAGTCGCTATCTTACAACAACAATAGTATGTTTTTTATTGTGAGCACCACCAAAATATTTTCATTCATTAAGTGACTTCATTATTAGGGGAAATAACTGCTTATTGCTGATGTGTCTGTAAGCCCACGTTGATCAGCACAAGTTGCACTTGAGTTATTTGCTTCATCTTATAAGATGGCTCTTGATTGCATCAAACCACATGTCTAGTTCAGACAGGGGCAGAGTTCCATAGCGATGCTCACTTAAAACGGAGACGGTCACAGTCAATTTACTCTAGTCACTTTCCTTTCTCCCTTTTGACCTTGGCCACTTTCCAGCACTTTGTGCTTTCATTTGCATGCAGCAACATGCCCTCTGAGGACATTGATCGCATATCAGCCAATCCTTTTGACAGATGTAGCGAAGCTGCTTTTGCAGCCTGGAGCCGAGCCAATACTGCACCTCACGACTGTTGTTTGCCTTTTCTGTTCCTTCTTCCCGTTTCTTATGTGACTCATCCAACCTTTTTCCCCACTTTGCCATATATACATTCCTGGCCTCCCTGTCAAGCCACCCAAAACACACACACACACACACACGCACACACACACACACACACACACACACACACTCCTTTTCATTTGACACACAGCCATATGTTGTACTACACTAGATGTAGATGTATGTTCTGTGATATGTGTCTTACCGTTTCTACCGTAGATAATACTGACGTTTGAAGCAGGTAGTTCAGACTTATCAGGCAATTAACTGTAATGGCATTCGGTATGTACCTTGAATACTTTTAATATTTCATGGTCATACAATTATTTGGTCTTTGCATCTGTGTGGTGGTACTGTGAACAGGAAACTACTGCATTATGGGACATTTACAACAGGAAGCTTGCCTGACTGAGCTGCAACAACAAAAACCTCTCCTATTCCAAAGAAACAAGCAGCCTTTAGAGGGCGTGTCTCGTTCTTGGTTTAGCTAAATAATCTCCTGACGGTTGTTTTGTCACGTAACTCACGTCTTGGCAAGATATAGGACTTGCATGGACAATGCATCGTAGTATCCTCATAAAGCATATGGTTCACCAGTACAGTGGCGTCCATGTCAATAATTCATAATAATAATAATAATAATTATTAATTATTTATGCGAGTGTTGTAATAATAATAATAATAATAATAATAATAATAATAATAATAATACATTTTATTTGTAACGCACTTTACATTAGAAGA
>JAOEGT010001683.1:0-11442 GCA_025447795.1 Speoplatyrhinus poulsoni
TAGAGGATTTAGTAGTTGTTTATGTTACTGAACTGGATATCGTATTACAGCTGGAAGAGAAAGAGAGCGACCCAGGCTCTTTTAAAAGGAATCATACATACTGTAGGGAACACTGTTAAGGGAAGCTTATATCAAAAGCGTTTGTACTACACTTGTAGTACGAACTGCTGTATTTTGAAATAGGCAAAGACAATCGAAATTCATTCAATTCATTTAGTGGATGCTTTAGTTTTAAGGTGGGGGTTTAAAGGTGGGGATTTAAGCCATTGTAAGCCAATTTGCTTTTTGTCACATTCTGCGATATCTTCTCAGGGTCCATTAGCTGTCTGTTCTGTGTGCATGCTGGAAAACAATCTGGTGGGGGGTTTTTCTACATAGCCCTGGCTCTGTAATTGGGAGCATAAACAAACTGGTGCAGACCGCTAACCTGACACACCAGATGTTTTCTTTATACACAAACATCTGGGGAGCCGTCCAGTGAAGCTGTTTTTAAAGAGCAGTTTTACTTTTATAAAATACTTGGCAGGTGATTGGACAAACTTGTTAACCAGTGGATCCAGTTAAACTCTTCCTGAAGTCAGTTGGAAGTAGAGTGAAAACATCTTTTCCATTGACAAAAGCCTTTAGTCCCATGTTAATACGCATACGATTAACATGGGAGGGCATTTGAAGCATACTTGCCATACTTATTGTGCTTAGCAAAAAATACATGTGGTTGTTCCAACTCCAGTAATAACACTGTAGAAAATACACACAGCAGTCATTTGACTATATGCGATATTCCATCTTTTCATATTGGGGCAGGCTAGCCAGTACTGGGTATTATTCCTCTACATGCCTGGTCTACTTGAGCAAGATACTTATCAAGATAGTATCTGCTCTGTAGAGTATTTTAGATCAAATGTTTGATATTGTTTTATTGCAGTATTTGAGTTACCCTTTTTAAAAAGCACATTTTATTAATAACACCACAGTATATTTGTCTTATTTTCTTACTACTACTGCTACATTCTATACTGTATGTTGTATATTCGATGAAATGTAGTATAATTATAATTGCATAATGTGCATTTAGCTATATTAGATACCTCTATCCCAGAAGATGAGAGAATAAACTAATACTATTTCAGGTTTGGTGGAAAAATGACACGCAGAAAAGTGTGTAAAAGTTATGCTCTTTTCTTTTTTGCTTGCACAGCAGGAATACCTAAATCCAAAGTTTCCTTATCCATTCCAAAGAAGTGCTGCATTTTCAAATCCTTCCTTTCAAGTTCTACTTCTTCGCAAAATCCATAACTTGTCCCCAATATACTGACGGTGTGTCATCACAAGTCATCCTGCATAAAGGTTTCTATGACAAACGTTTTTTGGGAGTGTATGGTGACATCTTTGTGTTTCTGAATAGGCATTCATCATCAGTCTTTTCACATGCGTTGGTTCTGTAGGAGGCATTACAGTCTTTGTTGTAATAGGCAACACTGTAAATATACAGTACCTTGAGTAGCCCAAGTTCTCCTTAACAATAACACAGACATCTGAGGTGCAATAAGGAATTTTGGAGAAATACACATTGTAAAAATGTAAAGGAATATGCTACATGTCAGATGTCAGACTTACATTGTAAGACGGTGTTACCTTGTACCAACCAAAATTATCTGCATGCACAATTCATAGGCAGGGTCTGTCATTCTCAAAAACTCTTGCTACCTTCCAGCTTTGGGAAGCCTAGGGCATTGTTGTGAGCTTTGTACGCCACGTTGTAGGTGTTCCTATTTAATGAGCCAGGGCTGTGTAAATGGACCAGATTATTGCTTCACCACATGCAGAGGAAGGTAATATAGCGAAATGCGAGGAGATATTTGTTGAATTTAATTGGCTTACAATGGCAGACATGCAGTACCTTTTAATAGATTTGCTGGAGACCTGAGGTCTTCAACCATTCTGTGGCCTGGTTGTAATTCTTAGGGAATTTTGCATTGGTCAAACTGGTTGGTTTGATTGGTTAAATCGGTGCTGGTGAAACGTTTTCTTCCTCACCACTTTGATACTTTTTGACAACCACATTTGCTGTGTGCTTCTCACCTACCCACATATTGCTCACATATCAGCTCACCCTGCAACGCAGGGGTGTCCAGCACAGCGTGGCCCTCAGACAGAGACAGCCAACTCCAAGGACACCAGCCGGACAAATCAAAGGAGCTTAGTGCCTTTAGTCCAAAGTGCTGCTCTGTGGTAGCATCTGTCACTCAGCTCCACAGCCTGTGCACAGCCCCAAGACACAAGGCCTCTCAGAGACACACACACATACACACACATACACACACACACACACACACACACACACACACACACTGACATGTCCAAAGGTGAAGATGAGGTACAGTAGGGAAGTGTTTGTGTGTGTGTTTAGTTTGGAGGGGGGGGCTCATATGTCGTTACTGTCATACAGAGGACAATTCCTCTGGAGTCACAGCAGGTGTGTGTGTGTGTGTGTGTGTGTGTGTGTGTGTGTGTGTTGTAGGGGAAGTATGAAGGGTCCCCTCTGCCCCACCTGTAGCCTATCAGCTGTTGTAAGCCTATTAAAACGTCAGCTGTTTCTGAGAAGTGTGTGTGTGTGTGCACGTTTGTTATGTCTTGCCTGTGTGTGTGTGTGTGTGTGTGTGTGCGTGTGTGTGTGTGTGTGTGTGTGTGTGTGTCCGTGGCGGTGTATGTGTGTGTGTGTGAGAAGGGAGGGGGTGGGCCCACTGTCCTGCACATCAAAGAGCCTGTCGCCTCTGGGAGCTCGACTGTGCTCCGTTCTCTCGCTGGCCGCGCGCCGCCATGACAGTTGGGCCTCGTTGAGCCGTGTCGCGCAGCTCGTAAACCTCCCGCGCACACACACACACACACACACACACATCAGCTGCTACCATCTCTTAAATACAGCCTTAAGTTCAGCCTTAGACACGTATTTTGGGAGACACGTATGCAGTATTACGACCACACAGGAGTAATGACCAGTAGTGAAGCGGTCAACTCTACAATTGCAGAGTTCTTGTAAAATCAATGAACGAACACAAGCGTGTAATCTCTTTATAATGTATTCAATAGCTAGACTAAACTAGAATGCTGATAAACGTATTTATTGTTCAAATAAATTAACAGTTGATTTTGAATTTATTTTGCTAGTAATTTTCACTAGTAATTGATTACTAGTTATTAGTGTTATAATAAATAGTATGACATTACTATATTACACTTACATTGTAAAAGGAGACTAGCTGTTTTGGTCTTTAACTGTTCTATTAATACAATATAAAATAATGAGCACATCATTAAAACAAGCCCTGTTATCTTTGGTTCATTTACATGTAGTTACTCATACAGGATCGCATGTGACTCCGTACAGCCCATAGTTGACAGCAGCACAGGAGGGCATTCACTGACCATACACAGTAGATGTATTCTGTCTTTCCATAGACATAGACTGTCTTTCCATAGATAGAGATAGACCAAGTTAACCCAGGCAAATGGTATGATCCTTAATGAAATTCATCATCTGTTGAATCCACTTTCCCCTCATTAAGTGGGTGCATGCAGCTGAAGGAGAACACACAGGGATGTAATGAAGATTTAGAAGCCATAGATGGAGACAGAATTGTGCAGTATTGTGCCACATGGACACATATTTTCAGGTTAAACTATTTAGTTTCCAAATGGCGGGCAGCTGATTGACGAGTGCTTTGGCCTTTGCGGCGTTCAAAGCACGGGCAATTCTGTGGGGGATGGGGGGGGGGGGGGGGGTAAGCGGGAGGGGTGTATGTGGCGTGGTGGCAGCTGATGGGGAAGGCAGTTGAAGGGAACAGGTTGGCACGTCTGTTTGGGCTCATCTTGCCACGTTTGACCTTCAACCTTTTAGCTGTGACAGCTCCAGGGGGTTAGGCAGTACCGAATTTCCCTGGATTGGGCGAGCCAGGTTGGCCTGCGTGACGAATTAGGAGGCATGCTGTTGAACTGCTGGGCAGGTCTTACGTGCCGAATTTCAGCCATGCCGCAGGACGTCCAGTCTCATTCCTGTTGAATGTCAAGCGACGCCTCGCTGGTTTAAACCTGTTACAAGTTACTGTGATTTAGCACACGTTCTACTCATTACATTAAGTTTTACCTTGACTCACATTTGACCATATCTCTTTACAGGTTCATTAATACATTGTGACAATATCTTACACATTTACATACTGTATAGCTAGCACTAATACTAACACAAAAATATCCAAACAAATGTAATGTATACTACATGTACAGTAAACTGTACAGTATACTGTAGGTGAATATGTTAAAAAATGATGTTCAGCACCATCATTATGAATATTCTAGATGTGTTCTAAATGCTCAGCGGATTGCATGGGACTACATTAAAGTAGCTTTGTGACAGCTGTTATCACCCAGCACTCAAAACATGCTGAACCGTCCAAATTCAGTATGAGCCTCTGAGGTGCAAGTAATACTTTTATTATGAGACTGTTTCAGCATTGGTGGTATTAAAGTTTTACTGCAGTTGTGCCGAAAAAATAGAAGCATAGCCAGTTTAGCTCTGCATTGCCACTCGTGTAGTAACGTTGTGAGATGATCTGCTTAGCTGGATATGGGCCTATTGTATTGGGAGTATTGTAAGCATTTTAGCAGTCAACTACCAATAATGTAGCAGAATGTTTTGCTCTATGAGGTGGGTTACACTGCAGCTCTTAACATTACAAGTGCTTACATTAGGCATCCCACTAGAGAAAAGCTTTGTCAGGTTGTGTTTTTTGACTTTACACATCCTCGAGAAGGAGGAACATTTGCATAAGCAGGCTATTCATTGTCAGACACTTGAAAGCATACCGTGTTTATTCACAAAGCCATTAGTCATTGGGTATCTTTTAAAGGAGCGCCAAATAAGCAGCCTTTGAACAAAGCGTCAGAGTTCTCCATTGTGGTGCTACAATGGGGACATCGCTCAGGTAGCTCACTGTGCAAGAAGAACATGTCTTTCTGCCTGGCATTACGTTTTGAACGCCCGTGTGTCGGTTTCCATAGCGCCAGCAGTCCGTGCTGGTTGCTTAAGGTTCAGGGGCTTTGAGGGTAAGCTGCTCCCTTTTGTGTTCCCTTCCATGCGTAAACGCTCACTTTTGGGCACAGGAACAGTTAGCTTTTCAGACAGACAGAAGAAGAATTATGACAGCCATTACATCCTGCCAATTCTTCTGTGTTTCTACCCCCCCCCCCCTTCCTTCCTCTTCCTTCCTCCCCCAAACACACCACCCCCAAACCGAAGCCTGTTCTGTGCCGCATGCCACCGGTACCACACAGTTCTGAGCGCGCTCACATTAGTCGCAGGAAGAGAGGTGGTGGGCACATAGATTCCCATGCTAGGCTGTAGGCCAAGTGGCCAACACGACGTGTTCAACATGGAGGGCCCAAGGCTGCCTCACATACACAGATGACAAATTCAGGAGATAGGCGGGGGAGAAGCAAGGAGAGGGGGCAGCGAGATACGGCCATTACCAGTAACTTGTGTTTGTTATCGAAGCAATTGTGTCCCCCATGTTTTGGCATTAAACCCTTTTTCCCAGCCATGGACATATTTCCTGCTCGACGGATGAAGAATACTTTTTTTTTCTTCACCCCATTCCTTCATATTTAACCATATAAGCTATTACTTTTAGGCCAGATTGCCCCTTGGCATTCCAACCCCCCTTCCCCAGTTTAACCCTTCGTACTCCGAGCCGGACCAGGTTTTACTCATACCCGCATGCCGAGTTGTGTGGAAACTCTGTGACACAACTGTCGAGCGGGCTCCCAAACGTCCATTTCCCACACCCTCCCGTCCCCTCCTGAGATTTCAAGGTCAGGGAAGGTCACAGTCTGAGATTCCCCCCGCTTGGGAAGCAGGGACACTGGTGGAAATTATGCTGAGATGACAACCTCCCCTTTTCCCGCGTTGCGCGAGCAGCAGGGGTTTGGATGCGGGAACATTAGGTTTCCTACGGAGATCGCGCACAGAGGCGTCGATGGCGGCCTTCGTTGGCCTCGACAGGAGGGAGCCCTGTGACAAAGCAAGCGGGCGAGGCTGACAGCAAAGGCACTCGTTCGGGCTCAGGAGCGTGGCTCGGGACAACACCGGTGTGTCCAACCTTCCGACAGCTGAGCATGTGAGAGTGTGTGTGGTTTAAGGCCGGGGGGTGGGGGGGGTGTAGGGGCTACATGGAGCAAAAGGTATGTCAACAGCTGCCACTCTGACACCCCTCATCAAGGGCTCCAATGCACACACATGCACGGGGGCTCTATTGGCTTTTTGACTGTAATGAGGATCTGACACACAGCAGCAACATATTCTCTATCAAACTGAGTCACTTAAATGCACACACACACGCACACGCGTGCGCGCACACACACACACACACACACACACACACACACACACACACACAGTAACCATCAGCAATGTCACCAGCATGGACACTGATAAATAGGCAGCAGTTGCTAAAGGCATATTAGGGCAAAGGGTGACCTAGGAGGGGTTTGAGGGAGGGATATGTTGGTGTGTGTGTGTGTGTGTGTGTGTGTTCCAAAGAGAAGGGTAGATTGGGGAGGGGTCTGAGGCGAGCGCAGCAGTTGTCATGTACACCAGATGATGGTAAGATGGCACGTGCTGCCCTGAGTTGAAAGCCGTCTCCTCTGGGATCTGTGCTGTTGTGATCTTTAACTTGGAATACAGTGTGCTTTGACGCTCCATTGAAAGGAACTGGAAATCTTTCCAATTGCTTTGTGCCAGAGCACTTTGAGCCTGTCAGACTCTTTAACTTGTTCGGTAAGTGTGACCAATTTTGGACAACGTATTCTTTATTCTCAGCTTCCTCTTACATTCTTTGTTTGTACTGACTTGAATCTCGTGTGGGTCATAACTATAGTTGTAGTGACAAATGGTGTTTTAAAAAAACTATATTTAATTTTACTTCCGTCCAACTGATTAGCACTGACGGGTTTAGGCTCTACTTTTGCTAAAGCTAACATTTCTGAGCATTCAACAGCCGATATTAGCTAACATTGCTGAGACCTATCAGCATTATGACCTTCTGAAATGTTAAAGGATCTTCACGTTAGGTCAGCCGAGTTGTTTCTCTGAGTGTTCTTAGTGCTTTGTTTGTAATATATGGTTCTTTATAGTTCTTAGTGACCAAACTCAAACGTGTCATTTTTTTTACAGAAAATATGATTTTTGGATGTTGTAAACTGTATGCTGTATACAGTAAACTAGTCGTTGTGTGAATGAACCTAAATCGAGTTGAGGGCAATGCCTGGTGAATGAAATTGTAGTAAAATTAAATGATTCCTCTAGACCCAATGGAACTCTAAAGGTCCTGTAGGGTCATCTAATCATATTATTGATATGGGTGGGTTGCTGCTGGCGCCTTTTTAAGGGCCTTAAGTGTTAGATAGTGAGTGCAACGGTACTTTGGTGGCCTGTTTGACAATAGAGCTGACCTCTTTATTTATATAACATTTTGTTTTTTAATTGTTTCATTCATTGCGATTAAAAATGTGACAAACTGTCAAAATCCATTGTGACCTACTATTAGACATTAAAATTACTTGCTAGATTTGGTATAATGCAGGAAAGACATTCTAAAATAAAAAACAAAAAAGTAAGGTATTCCTGTTATCGCGCAGCTTTTTCTGTAATATCTGCTACGTTAATACTTCTCCGTGGCCTCTATAATTTAAAACCATTCAAAATAATGTTTTTCCATCGCTTTAAAGAACAAGGACAGGTGGGCTTTTAAGCAGCTGCAGCAAGCTTCACTTGCTTTCAAGGAGACCTTGACAATAAAACTGACCTGGCTTGCTCTTTTTATACGCAAGTCAGTTTTAAGCATTTATGCTCTTCCTCAACCTCACGCCTCCCGTTTACCAGACAAACACAGTCATACACACTTTCCTTTAAAACACTTGTTTACCTCAGCGAGGGCTAATTTTCTGAAGAGACTGTGACGTAATGTCCAAGTGCGGAAAGTAAAGGAAGCAACATTGTGCCCATAATGCCTTGCTGACAGTTGATTATTTTGACATTTAAGCATGATGGACGTTTTGTTCAGCTGTTCCCATATGTCATTTGTTATGACACACAAAGATATGCAATGCTGAACCTGAGATTAACCGTCACGACTCCCACTCACCTCATGAAAAAATGTTGGATGTAATTACATTGGTCTATGTTTGGGTGTCGGCCAGCTATCTGCATCTTTCCAGTCCGCCTGGTTTGTGAGACGTCATTGATGACAACGTGTCGGACTGGTGACGGCCAACGTTGGTACATAAGCGGGCTCTGTGGCACACACCCTCTCAACGCAAGTGTCACATTGATGTCATCAGCGCTTTGTCTGCAGGGGACCAAAAACTCTTTGACAGACCTGTGTGAGAGTAAGAAGAAAACAGCTTTTTTTTCTTTTCAACATTTGCGTGTGTGCGTTTATTACATGTACATAATTTAAGAGCAGGTGATACATATCCAAATGTTGGTGACAACCATTTTAAACATAGTTGTTTTATTTAAAACATGTCTCATACTCATATAATCTTGCTGACTTAATCAGTGCAGGGGGTTTTCAGTGCCTTGCTCAGGGACACTCTGATGGGATGCACAGCTGTTGTGTGGCTCAAGACACTGACTTTCCAGAACTCTCTGTCTCTTTACCTTTTTACCCTCAGCAAGTCTGCCAAATAACAGAATGTCAGTTGTATCAAAACCCATGGGAACAGCTGGAACAGCCTGTATACTGTATGAACAAAATATTTATGTAAGATTAGAATCATAATCCCCTAATAGTAGATAGGGTATTGAAATTGTACACAAAAGGGCATTGAAAATGCATATTTGCACAAATTTGTCTATAATAAAGCATATCTCAAGAAGTCAGGCACACATTGAAGGGGCATTAACACTATCGGCGGCATGGCCTATTCATTTGTGTGCGGGGCTGCAAACCCAAAAACTCTTGCCATAGCGGCAGGCGCCGGGAGCGCGGCAGGAGTAAGATGGACACACCCTGGGCATGCCCCTAAATCTGTTCAGCTTCTACTTCTACCCAAAAAAGAGAATATACCGGTAATGACTACTAAGTACCCAGAACAGTACAACGTATGTTCACATTTACACTACAAGTATGTTGGGAGAGCGGGGCTAGCTTGGCAATAGAGAAAAAACTAAATTTGAACTTTTATAAATTATTTTTAAATCGGCACAAACTGTTTGTCAAGCATAATATTGGTGAAAATAAGAGAGCCGCTGAAAATGTATAATTGTTTTGTATGCTTATAACGCTAGAAAACTAAATGCATGGTGTTAGCTGAGGTTCAAGTAGCCTAGCTTGCTTTTCCAGTGTACAGTGTGCAGCAATGAGGAAATTGATCGGGAAGAAAATAGAAGCAGCCTGCTCTCGAGATGCTCCTGCTCTGCAAAGAACATGCACCCAAAACATGGATACTGTCCTCACTTTCCTCGCTGCTAATCTTCACAAAACAAAGCTTAAACAAAGTGCTGTCTGCATATCACCCATAGCAACGTATATCAACTCCCACCCACTTTTGCCCGTACCTCCGCTGAATTTTGAAACCTTCCGCTTGCCGCAGCTAGTGTGAATGCCACTTTAGTTATTGTTTCGTCCGGGTCCATTATGTTTTTCATTTTTGTTTGTATTTGTGAGTCTAATTGGTTAATTCTAATGAAAACATTATATTACACTTTTGTCCTACAAGAATGTCCAATAAATTGGAGAACTGTACTATAGGAGGAGTCTGGTGTAACCAGACCCAAAATTCACTTTGAGAATAATGTCTGACCACCTCTGGTTAATTTAGAAACTAATGTCAGGAACCCGACGGCTTGACTTTTAACGATATTAAATGCAGTTATACTGCAAGGTTAAATTGCAAGCAGAGAGGTTGTGAATCCAGATTTGTTTGGACAAAGCATGACACTGCGCTGCAAATGTCAACACAGAGTCGTCCTCTGTCAGCGGAGCTAGTGGCAACATCAAAGTTTGCCCAGTCTAGAATAGTCCCAGCTCCCTCCCTACTAGGAACCAAGAACACATGGAAAATCAAACGCTACCAACTCCACTCGCAGCTGCAACAGATTGCTTTGCGTGTTTCATGTGCAGACTGAGGCAGGAGAGACTGACTGAGCCACTACTTTCAACAAATAAATAATACAATCAAATAATAAGTTTATCCGACTAGTATTTATGGTGCCGACTAGCAATGATCCCAGCGTTTAACCTTTTGACTGACTAATCGTGTACATCCCTAGTTACCATAACGGTTTTGATCACCTCATCTAGCTCTACCACCATTTTGAAACTCGCTTGACTTCAACGTCATCTCACTAACCCACCCTGATTGGGCTGCTAGCTTTCCAGACTTGAATCTCAACAAAAAAGTTTAGTTGAGAACAATAGTCGGGTGGAGCCAGGCTACTGTTGGAGTGGAATATTTAAAACTTTATTTACAGAGAAATGTTGACTATATATATGGCACTGTACAAGAATGTCAGTATGGTGTATTTCACAATAATTAGGCTACCTAATACAGCAATTTAAATATATTGAAATAGAGACATTTAAGATTTAAGATAATGTTACTGGAATATTACTTGACAATTACTATTTATTTACCATGTAAATACATCATTTAATAGTAATTCCAGTAGTTAATTTGGAAGACCAATATTAACTTAATTAAGTGCCACCAAATGTTTAATATTTGTATCTCAGTGAAAAGGTGGGGAAATAAACATGTTTATCAAGCGTTTGATCACATGTACAGTAGATATTAGCACCAGCATGTGATGTGTATGATCTGTGTACATACGGTCTGCTTGCACTGTGTGATGCAGCCAGCCAACGCCTTTTGGGGAGGGTGTGGCTACTGATGACTGAGACTGGCCAGACTGCATAGCTGGTCTGTGTGGCAACAACAGTCCCTGTGTTACATCGGCAAATATGCGCGTTCTTGTTCACGAAACACTGGCAGGACAATGCACACAATTTAGCCAACATTAAACAGGAGAAGATGGACAAACATTATGTGTACAGTGTGTGTGTGTGTGTGTGTGTGTGTGTGTGTGTGTGTGTGAGTGAGTAAGACTGTTTTCTGTTTGGTTCTTCGTTGCTTTAGGCTATGTGTAAAATCATTAGATCTGTGACAGTAAGGGAGCCCGGTGTTAAGTGCGTGGGCTTGTGCTTTTATATGTGTGCGTAAATGTGTGTGTGTGTGTGCGTGCGTGCGTGCGTGTGTTTGTAGGCATTTCATGAGCGTTATTTATTTTCTTCAGCGTGAATTTGTTTGTGTGTGTGTGTGTGTGCGTGCGTGCGTGTGCGTGCGTGTGTGTGCGTGTGTGTGTGTGTGTGTGAGGCAGTGAAA
>JAOEGT010001694.1:0-11441 GCA_025447795.1 Speoplatyrhinus poulsoni
TGAATACGAAGTATATTTGTGAATCACATATTTATTTGTGAATCACAAAATACATTTGTGAATTGCATGACATTTATGTGCGAATTATGACACTAATCTAACCCCATAAAAAACTGCTCTCAGAGGGGAGCCGCCTCTAGTCGTTCACTTAAAGGAGCGGCTCGTTCGCGAACGGCCCATCAGTAAGTACGTCCCATTTGATGCGCGCGACGTGCTACAAACCACTAGTGCTCTCCGTTAGCAAGCAAGCCATCCAGACAGATAGGTTAAAATGGCGCTGACGTCCCAAGGAACAAAGAAAAAAGTTTGCTACTACTATGATGGTGAGTGTTCAATGTCTTCCTATAAATCGTGCACAAAACACGTTGCGTCACTGACCGGCGTTGCTCGATCTGGTTTGCTTTTCAGCTAATTTTCCGGCTTGCTAACCTAGCTAACAAAGTATGGAGCTCAGCAAGGCAGCTAGCTAGCTTGCTTGTATTCTCACCTCGCGCATCCTTCCAACTGTAGAGCTATCACATACAAAATGTTAACGTGTGCTATTCAGATATTGTTTTAACTTAATCTCCATCGATGCTTTCTTTGTTTTAAGTGATAATTATTATGATGCTAAAACGAGCTCAAATGAAGTTATTAGTAGACGCGCTAACAAAGGCGGAGGAAGCAGTTCATTGTTACCGTAACACAATTACCGTAATGACGAATTCCATTGTGCTGGTTAAACGGCGTTAGTTGCCTGCCAATCGGTACCGTATACATTTTGCATGGTTTGCGCGATTTAATCCGTTTTATTAAATGGTTTCTGGCATTTTCTTGTTACCCGTAATTTATTACGTGCATTTTGAGGGCCCTGCTCGTCGTGACGATGGTGGAGAAGCTAGGAATTATTTGAACCTACATTTACTGCTGAAGCTTATTGAACATGTATAAATAGCTTTATTCATTCATTCATTCGGTTTTTGATTTGTATAAAAATACTTTTGTTCTGATTTCAGGTGATGTGGGAAACTACTACTATGGTCAGGGCCACCCTATGAAGCCACACAGAATCCGTATGACACACAACTTGTTGCTGAACTATGGCCTTTACAGAAAGATGGAAATATATGTATGTAGAGTAGTTTTAAAGGCTACTTTGGCAGATTGTTTGGGGCCTAATAAAGTCACAGAAAACATAAATTTTCTGAAAAATACATGTGTGCATTCTTACACAATTTCAGCGTCCCCACAAAGCCAGCGGAGAAGAGATGACAAAGTATCACAGTGATGACTATATAAAATTCCTGCGCTCCATCCGACCAGACAACATGTCCGAATACAGCAAGCAGATGCAGAGATGTGAGTTTACTTGTACTCTGGTACAGTGTCTGGCATTGTTACATGGTGGGTGAGCAACATTGATAATTTAACCATCTCCTCTACCATGGTTCTAGTTAATGTGGGAGAAGATTGTCCGGTGTTTGATGGCCTGTATGAGTTCTGCCAGCTCTCCGCAGGTGGCTCTGTTGGTAAGTGTCATGAGCTGCTTAGTGTTTTGTCCCACTTTGAAACGTTATGGATGGTGATGTACAAATGAAGGCTGTTTATTTCAGCGGGTGCCGTGAAGCTGAACAAGCAACAGACAGACATAGCAATCAACTGGGCTGGGGGCTTGCATCATGCTAAGAAGTCTGAGGCCTCAGGTTTTTGCTACGTCAACGACATCGTACTTGCCATTCTGGAGTTATTGAAGTGAGTCCAACGGGCCTTTCACAGCCTCTCTAATGGTTGCTTGGTTTGATTGGGAGGACACAGTGCAACAGCATGCAGAATTAGCCACATGACAGACAGAAACCTGTTATGGGCAATTTTCAGAGCATACAAATCAAGACTTGAACAGTCTATAAAGACCTATACCTTTTTTATAAAGTATAGCTGCAATAATATGCCTTCTGTCGTCTTGCTCCAGATACCACCAGAGAGTTCTGTACATAGACATTGACATCCATCATGGGGATGGTGTGGAAGAGGCGTTCTACACCACAGATCGTGTCATGACAGTTTCATTCCACAAGTATGGAGAGTACTTTCCTGGCACTGGAGACCTAAGAGTAAGACCTGTTGAATTTATTTTCTATGTCCAAAACGTCCAATATGTATAATTTGCATAATTCATGGAGTCCTCAAATCAATATGCTTTTATTGTAAAACAATTCAATGTAGTCTCTTCAAATCATTTTCATTCTGTGGCATGTGTATGCGTCATGGTACAACAATGTATTTCTGTGCTTGTGTAGGATATTGGTGCAGGAAAGGGTAAATACTACGCTGTAAGCTACCCGCTGAGGGATGGTATTGACGACGAGTCTTATGAAGCAATCTTCAAACCTGTGAGTGAATACAGTCTTGGTCACCTCTGTGCTCTGCTGGCTTGGGTGCCACCAGCGCATCCCCATCTAGACAATTGTCTCCTTGTGTAGATCATGGCCAAGGTCATGGAGATGTACCAGCCAAGTGCTGTGGTTCTCCAGTGTGGAGCGGATTCCCTGTCAGGAGACAGACTTGGCTGCTTCAATCTCACCATCAAAGGTTAGTGTAGATATGTGACATCTTGTGTTTCACCCTCTCCCCCGTCTGTACTCTGTTTGGACATTACTTTTTTGGATGATTTTAGGTTCATGTAGCAATCATGTTTAAACAATGCCTCAGGTCATGCTAAGTGTGTGGAGTACATAAAGGGCTTCAACCTGCCCCTGCTGATGCTTGGCGGAGGAGGCTACACAATCCGCAATGTAGCTCGATGCTGGACATACGAAACAGCTGTTGCACTGGACGCCTCAATCCCCAATGGTGAGTAGAAGTAACAATGTTAGCAACAGCTTCACAACAAAGAAAACGTGTATACGTGTATTGAGCAGTCCAGTTTTAAGGTGTACACCTGCCCCACTCTACACAGAGCTTCCATACAATGACTACTTTGAGTACTTTGGCCCGGACTTCAAGCTGCACATCAGCCCATCCAACATGACCAACCAGAACACCAACGACTACTTGGAGAAGATCAAGTAAGTGTCCTTTCCCTCACTTATCATTGAGCATGAATTGGCCATTGTTCTTCCTTGCCATGCTTGTCATTAAACAGTCTGTTTTCAGTTGTGAAATATATGTAAATGTGTGTTAGAAGTTGGTTGAGGAAAGAAAGTCTTGACATTTCAGTTCTTTTTCTTTGTCCTCTACACTTCTCTTCTTATCTTGTGTCTTTCAAATTATATAATCTTTTTGATTAGTTGAATGCAAATGTATTTAAGAAATTAAAGTTGAGTAATTATAAAATTGTGCTAAAGAACTTCAGTTTGTGTAAGCAAGAAAAAGTTTGCTAGCACGTTAGCTGGTAAGCTTATGTAATCGTAGATCAGTCTTGTCTCCGATCTTATTTTTGCCTAGTCTCTGTCCATCCAGTCAACCAGTGTGTCTTCTAGGCAGCGTCTGTTTGAGAACTTGCGTATGTTGCCGCACGCCCCTGGGGTCCAGATGCAGGCCATCCCAGAGGATGCCGTACAGGAGGACAGTGGAGATGAGGATGAAGAAGATCCCAACAAACGCATCTCCAGTAAGTGGTGCGCGCACACACACGTGACACAGGCTTGCAGCAGACAGTTAATGGTGAACCAAATTGAATCCAGCCTCGTCCGTGTTCCTCTTGTTCAGTCCGCGCCCATGACAAACGGATAGCGTGTGAGGAGGAGTTCTCCGACTCTGAAGACGAGGGCGAGGGAGGCCGCAGAAATGCGACCAACTACAAGAAGGTCAAGAGAACAAAGACTGAAGGGGAGAAGGAGGTAGATGAAAAAGAGAAGAAAGGTGAGGAGGACAAAGGTATCTATTAACACCAGATTATTTAACTTTTTTACACCTCACACTGTTGAAGGTCCGCTGAGATCTGTGGCCAGAATGGCTCACATGGTTTACTCCCCACAAGCACCTGCCCCCCTCACTCCTGAGTGCTGAGTGGCTGCCACTCCTCTCTACCCTTTACAGCCACGTGTCCATTCGTCTCCTTTAAACCAGAAACAGTGAGCTGGGGCAGAGACCGAGGTGTGTGTGTACTTTTAAATCAAAGTCAGATGTGCTTAATGTATAGCTTGGTGTGTTTATTTTTTTCTTCTAGAAGTTAAAGAAGATGATAAGTTGCCTGAGGAGGAGAAAATGGACACGTCAAAGTGAGCAAACATTCTTCACACTTGTTCACCATGTTGTCAGTGGAGGGGCTGGTTGGAGCGTTAATCCTTTCCTTACTCTGGCTCCTTTAGGCCGAAGGAGGAGGCCAGTACACCTTGACACCCACTAATGCATCACATTTTGACAGAATGGGTCTGACAATTTTTTGAACTTTTTTTTTTTTATTATTTTTATTGAATATATTATCAGACCGTAACATATTTTGGGAATACCAAATTGGAGATCAGCGAAGGACTGTACTCTCAAGACGGACCATAGTCCCTTTCTAATGGGAGCTGTACATTGTTTCCCAGGACTTCTAAAAGATAGCTGTGCCTAGTGTTATGTGCTTTGTAGTCTTATGATTTTCTTCCACAAAAACTCTTGGGGAGCCTAGGATTTAATGCATTTAAATCATGTATATTGTGGCTGCTACTTTGTCTCTACCATCTATAGTTGTGTGTGAGAAGTTGTGTAACTGCAATAGCTACAGAGAAGGTTAAGTATTGTGTAGGTCCAGAGCACTGTTCTCTCAACACAGTGGGGAATATCTTTTTTGCGGTAATTTACATGAATAACGGGAACCATGTAAAAGGTTTGGATTCCATTTTAAACATTGTATAGAATGCTGAGTGACAGAGAGCACGGTGCCATAACTGTATCTCTTTATTAAAACGGGGGGGGGGGGGAGTTTGAGGATTTAATATGATGCACCCATGTCTTAAGTACTTTTTTTTTTTTTCTTCTCCTCTCCTGTTTGCCAATAAAAAACACTTAAAACTTTCCATGTGATCTGTTTTAACTTTGTTTAAATATGCATTGCTCCAGTAAGTCTTGCAGAGCCAGCCTTTACATGCGGGACACAGCGCTGGTTAAATTTGTCAGTACCATCTATGTTACAAGCGAGGTATTTTGATTGACATGCTTTACTCCATGACAAAGTCAGACGTTAAACTTTGCTTAATGAAGAATGTTGGAAAACTAAGGACTCTGTTCACATTTCTTCTATATCTCAAATATGTAGGCTATGGTTACTTTAAAAAAGCGTTTCACCATACTTTAGTGACAATACTAAGCAAATTGAACTTGACTGCATCACTCCCTGGAAGTCCTGTGTTCAGTTTAAATGGGGTTATGAACCAGACATTCAGCACAGAGTTGCTAATTGACAGACAAGGCTGAAACAGCCCAAATAAAGAAAATGCAACAAGACTTTAATGAGAATGAAACTCAATTAACTGTTAAAAGGGGCATTAAAAAAATGCAGCATGCACTAAGGTATTTTCATCCACTTGTCAGATAATCCATAATCTACCAAGACTTCAACACTCAACACAGCATTCAGTGTTTTCAACATGGGAACAGTGCTGCGTTGTCTCCAGGTCGGTATAACTCGTTCATAACCAGTCACTTTGTTGTACCGAAGCACTACTTTCCATCAGTTCATGCTGCTCTGCAGCTTCTTGTTCTGGCTCAGAGCAAGGCGGATGGGATGAAGGGGTTTGAATGCGCACCTGAAACCATAACCATGGTTGAATATAATGTAGTCTGGAAATGTTTAGGGACACAATCATCACATCAGTTTTGTAAATCGGTGATAAGGGTATAACTCACTCTATTGTTGACGGGTCTCCTCCTCCTCCTGCAGAGGTGGAGGAAAGAGGTGCAGACTGCAAAGCAGCGGAAGGAGAACACCAACTCCACCACAGACATCACAATGAGAGGCACCCAGAGAATGACTGTAGTTCCCTGGTAGAGAATTGGGGAGGGGGAAAGCAGTTTTGACTATAATTAATGGCGCTTCATATATTTAGACCTCATTTTGTTTTTTTCTTTGCACTTACATAGACCCGAGTCGGGTCAAAAGGGCATTCGTAAGTGATGCTGAATTCACCAATGGAATCAGGAAGATCGCAATGCGTTAGGAGGCCCCTTCCTTTATCAATAATGGCTGTCACCATAGACACCATCAGGCTCACGGTGGAAGCAGTTGCCAGGAGACCTGCCAAGAAGCTAATGACAAGCAAGGTCCACTTCTGCAATGAGGAGTGGCAGAAAAGATGGAGTAATGCATGTGTATTCTATGTGGCTCCATGCTGACACTGGGAAGTATGGGATAATAGCATGGATAATAGTCATAATAGGTACATTGTCTTGTCCTGTACACAGAAAAACAATTATTCACACAGATGCCAGGTGATTTTAGTTATTGTTGCTCTGACTTGTTCTCATGTCTGAGTCTCTGCTGTAAGTGTACTTGTACTTCGTACTTGAAACTATATGCAATTTATACACTGGAACTCAAGAATCCAACTTTTACCCCGAAGCTTAAACCGTTATGCATATTTTAACTACCGTTAAATATAAGTGTATACTCTGTTTACAGGCCACGCAGGAACAATGTTTACCTGTCTTTGGTAGGAGATACGGCCTGTGATACAGGTTTTCTTTCATTATGTAAATGCAATCAGCAACTTGCTTAAAAATCTAAACACACTCCAAAAATCTACACATACTCCAGAAAAGCCCATGTTAATATTAAAGGACCGGGAATTTATGGAGAGAACTACTTACCAAACTCCTGCTTTTCATATTTTTTGACACGACAATGGTTGTAATTCCACTAATCATTCCCTGGAGCAGAAATACAATATTATACAAGTAATTTGGATAGAACAGAAACAATGTGCACAATTAAATAATTTAAGATATTAGGTGCTAATCATAAATTGGTCGAGGCCTGAGCATTTTTCTCCACTGTAACTTATAATGTAATATAAAGTACAAGTATTCTTATATCTGGAGAGAGGATGAAGTTCTCACCATGAGACCAGCCACAATGGCAATGATATTTGAAATGGCGTATACCATGGTTCTAGTCTGTGCATTTACACTGATGTGCCTGAGCACAGTGCCATGCACGATTGCTCCCAGAAGAAAGTTGACATGACCTACAAGCACCAGCCCTAGACCCATCTTCATTAGGGCTTTGTTGTCTTTAAGGCTCACACAACACACTCCTGGAGCTGGAGTAGACAAGGACATGTCTTAGATAATATGCATTTTTAATCTTCTAATCCTAAATGTATTCACTAATGTAGGCTATGACAATATATCTAAATAGCCTGCATGTTTGGTGAATATCCACAGTATAAACATGACGTTTGCTCGTTAAAGAAGAAAATCAGGTTGAGTGAGCATAGCAGAGCCCAGCGCCAACTGAGTCCTTAAGTCCAAATGCATATTTCAGTGTATCACCTACGCAGCCTGATTTGTGTTCAAATCAAATATGATTAGATTAAGTTTCCATCGAAGTAAACATGACCACGCTGCATAGCATAGGCAACACAATGCCATTATTTAAAACCGAAGTAGACTATCGTAAGGAATTTGTGTCAACGGTGACCACGCCTTACCAAAAAGTTAACGATGAACACGTCATAGCCACTCTGTAGACGTATATTACGCGATCAGTCATAAACATTAGGCCTACTTACCCATGTTTATAGATGGTGTAGCCTATACTCTGATAGCTATACGACCACATATATAGGCTAAACTAGGCCTATTTCACAATTGTAGCCAAATCGGAACACCCGCCCACACATTCGCTTTGTTATCTCTCTGTTCGCCTTTTCCCCCTCACCTGTAGACTGTGGCTGCGTTCAGGACGATGTCAAGTTTATTTTTACAATTGTACAATTAACGTAAACTGGATGGCTACGGAACAGAAAGGAGCGGATTTTAAATATCATCATGACATTTTAAATGTTAAGATTATAAATCAAGGACAACGTGCTGCAGGCACATTTTTCCCCGGGTCAATGACAGATGCCACGCCATGCCATTGCCACCATTTAGCATTGCAGCCCCTCCACAGAATTAAATAATAATGGGACATGTACTAGTAGCCTATTTTATTGATTAATTACCTACTCTTACATAGCCTTTATAGCCTGTTCTAGGCCATATGGCTTCACTTTAATTAATTGAGCAACACTTTCCAATGCCATTAAACACATCAAACGTAACTGAAAGTAGTTAAAGAACGTTACAATCGTTTTCAACGAAACAAGAAAAGTTTACTAAACGTAGCAAACGTTCTGTCCACTGAACGCACCCTGTGTATGACGCCGCGCCCAGGTATAGCCTACTTTGAATAGACAGATCGCCTAGTTCATGATAAAAGCACACTTGTAATAGGCTATATATGCTACACTTTTCAGTAGGTCTATACTGATTATAGAACCTTTGGTTTAATTAAAATCTAAACAATTAAATATGTAGTCTTTTGAACTGTACCCTTACCATTTTTCATTAACTTATTACTATCACCTGTGTATAATAGCCTACCGATTGTGATAAAGATGAGCATTGAGGAATCTGCAGGAAACTCAGCATCAGTTGGCTGGTTTAAGATTTACAATGTTGGAGCTGGTGCTGTGTATTTTTGTATGTCTATTTATGCCAGCTCAGTCAACACTAAATGAAAAGTTTGATCAGGGCTTTGATCCCTTTTTCCAAGATCTTCCAACCAAAAGGAATGACAACCCATATGACACAATTTTCAGTTCCTGGCGCACTGGGATGCCTGCTTTTCACATGTTTGCTGAATCTCCTTCCAGCATGAAAGCTCCTAAAATCCAGGTGTTGTGTAATAGATCCAAGTTGATTCTGCTGGTTGATAAGCACCTGGATGATGTTCTGTTAAGTGGCAATGATTTCCAGCTTGGAGATGGCTGCTATAGCAATGGAGATATAGAAAAACAGTTTGTCTTTACATATGATTTCACACAGTGTGGTACTAATCGTCTGGTGAGTGCATTCAGTTGGATCCTTTACTGCATGGTCTCGTGACATTTCCTGTGGGCTATGTTAAATGTGTAGCATCTCTTTTTTTTAAAGGTTCAGAATGGCTTTTATATATTCACCAACTTTCTACACTTCAATCCAAGAGAGCTACTTTTGAGCTGGTGGCTATCTCCTGTGAGAATACCAGTCTCATGTATGCCAAACAGGTATTCATTTAAACTTACTGAAATCCCTAGAAATGCAGATAAATGGGTTTAGAAAGTTTTCCTCATTGTTTCTGTCAATGAAACTTTCCAGGATTGATGACTGGAGCTTTGCCATAAAAGCAATGAATTGTGAGTAATATAATTTAGGATGTTTTATAGATAGTTTTTAAACAAGTGCAATGACTTAACTATTTCTGCTATACACTTCTAGCATTCTGGACCCACACAGCAGAGTCAAGCGTCTACCAAAGAGGTGAGACCATTCATCTCCAAGTGACAGGCAATCCTGGTCCAAGTCAGCTGCCTTTCGTCCAGTCCTGCTTTGTCTCTGAATCCCCTGATCCACATTCTCGACCTAGACATGCAGTGATTAATAATAAAGGGTGAGCTGTGTCACTGCTACTGGTTTACTGGGTCCTAGATTTCGAGCTAATTGTGCTTTCTGTCAGGTGCACTGCAACCTGGGGAGCTAATGCCATAACACAGTTTGTGGCCTCCGGGAGAAACAATGCTGTTAACTTTCTTCTAAACACTTCTCATCTTAATTCTGAGGTAAGTTACAGAGCTATTCTAATGTGTTATGTAAATCACTGAATGCCAAATTAACGGCTCTTCTTTATAGGTCTATATACACTGTATGGTGCTACTCTCTGACCAATACATAACCCCGGCATTTAAATACTGCAACTTCAACAGAATAAAATCAAGGTATTTACACAATCTATTCCACCAATTCAAAATAGAATTGAATTAAACTTGACCCCCCCCCCCCCACACACACACACACCCACACACACACACACACCCACACACCTATTTCATAGATGGGAGGATCTAAGTGGAAATGTAAACGTGTGCAATTGCTGTAACTCAAGATGCAGAACCTCACGCAAGCATCTCCATGTGGGTCAGTGACTTAGTTTTATAAAAAAAAATGTATAAGACAAGTCACTTTTAACAACTAATGTATTTTTGGTTTAATTTCAGCTTCTAAAACCATAGTGACCACAGGCCCCTTCATCCTTGTGGAAAAGGACAATCATATAAACCCTTTGCCTCTAGTCCATGACACTCATCAAGCTGATTCCATGCAGGCTGATGACTCTGTGGGTCAATACCAGACGAGCCTAACTGTAGAGTCCGGGGCCCCTAATACTGCTCCTCTAGCTGGGATACTGTCTGGGGCCTTGTTCTCTGATGTTCATGAAGATGAGAACCCTTACACCCAACTGAGTACTGAAAGTGTACTGATCTTGGGACAGAGCCCAAGCTTGGCCCTCTGGTTACCTGGAGAGGTGCAAGCCCTTGACACGGACCTTGGTGAGGCTGCGGTTAGTACTTTGGGAAGTACTCCGGCTGAGTCGTTTGTGACTAACATGCTACCAAATGATTCCCCGACGGCACTGAATCCTCCAACAAGTAGGATCTCCAAAAATGAAGTAGATAATGAGACTTTGTTTTTAAATCTCCCATTGGTTGATGGCTGGCCACTTGCTGCAGGCATGGAAGAGGCAGCTCTAGAAGAGTCTCAAAGGAAACGGCGGGGCAGAAGGTTTAAGATGACTAAATCTATGCCGCAAGAGGGCGCTCTAGCTCTGCCATGTGGTAGCATGATGGATGACATAATCTTGCATGAGGATGAAAAAGATGAACTAGCTCAGGAGCATGCATATGCTGTGGAGGATGGCTTAAAACCAGTTGTCCACTCAAAGTTGCAGTTCTCCAAAGGCATGGATGGATCTCAAACCCTGATTTATGAGGAGGTTGCACATCCAGATGAGCGGCACTTTATGATTACTAAAGCTAAGAAGAGGAACCCTGAGATGGGGCAAAAGAGACTGCTGTCAACGTTCTTGGACTTATTGAGGTACCCGTTGTAATGTAGACATAATTTTACATTGAGTAGACTTATTTATTTCATACTAATTTTACCCCCATACAGGAAGCTGAACGAAGCAGAATAAACCGATTTAATAAACTACTCTCTATCTGCATTTTATCAAATGTTATTTATGATGTAAACTTTTTCATGGCATTCAACGTAATACAATATGGCATATATTAATTGATCTTATGCAGCGCGGCCTGTGTTATGCTTGAAAAGATAGCAAATTATTATTCCCACACAGATGTCGCTGTGTTCTAACAGATCACATGTTCTCAACCTTCTACACCGCATGCTCGGGTTTTTTTTTTTTTTTTTTTTTTTTTTTTTTAATGGTTGCG
>JAOEGT010001716.1:0-11440 GCA_025447795.1 Speoplatyrhinus poulsoni
CCGTGTTGTGGTTGCTGCCCTCTACTGGCAAGTGCACCGGGTCATTTTGACGCATAGTACAGCGCGAGGGTTAAAGCTTAATGGTGCTTACTTTCTTTACATGAAAATGTATTGATTACCTAAAAAAAGTGAAGTGTAAAACATGTACACTGATTGAGATTTCATAGGGACATAATTAGATATTTTAACTATGTGCATAGCTACAGTTGCCATGTTTACCCACTGAGTTAGTATTGGCACAGCAATGCCCCTAGGTGGCAGTATAAAGTCTAAGAAATTCTGTTTTTGGAGATTAAAGGTTTTCACCTTTAAAGCTGCTGTAGGTAGGACATGAGAGTTGCAACCAGAGCTAAAACAGAATGAAAGCGCAAGGCTGTGCAAATAAATAACCCAAGCCTCCCTCTGGAGCCCGTTGACAAACCTATTATACTGTAGGTGTGTGCACACATTCAACTGATTGAAAGTTAGATTTGCTGGACCCAGAGCCATGTAAATCTATCTATTAACCAAAGACCATACCCTTTCAGAGCATTTGACCTGCTGATGCCTGACAGAATTATTTATAACACTACACTCTGATAACTCTAAAATCCTGCTTACTGTACATCTCCTTTAACGACATATTTCAGATGTGGTAAAGGATTGTTCTCAAAATGGATAATGATATTGTTAGTATATATAAACACATAACGTGTTTTCTATTAAATCTATTAAACACATATTGAAGCATCAGCTCACAGACCTTTGGCATATGTAGCATGACCTGTCTTTGTGCAGGGGACAGCCCGTCCCCCCTCCTATCCCGTAAACATACTGGTTACTTTTGGACGAGTTCTCAGCGAAGTAAATCCCAGCACCGAACATTCCTCCAATGTAGGCGTGGCGCTCGTCAAACCCCTTGTGGATGATGGCATTTACAAATGGAGAACCTGGGCATGAAGTTCATTATTTCAGTCGTCGGATACAGTATAGTAAGAATATGAACACCTGAGAATATTAAAACCAAACAATATCTATAGTGAGTTAAGCATAGAACAAAATTTAATTTAGACGTGCCAGCGCACCACTAATTTACTGGTGCTTCTCTAGTTTTCTCTATGATATACAATACCCATTATTAATGTTAGCTGACCTACACTTTACCTTGGTGTTAAGAGTTAGTGGACCTTTGGAGGGGGAGAGAGAGAGAGAGAGAGCGAGAGATTCACACACGAGAGAGAGCTCTGTGTCCTGTCAAAATGTTATAATTCATACAGATTTATTGTGTAGTGTTAAATTGTTGCTTTCCATTTTCTGGGGGCATAATGATACTGTATAGTCTAATTGGCAGTCATGGGGATTAGTGAGATTTTGTTAAAAATTTGATAATTAGGTAATGGCTCTGGGGATTTAGCCACATTTATTTTTAATTAGTAGCAGGTGGAACGTTTTAGTCTACACTGGAGCAAATTAATTCTTTCTCGTTCTTTCGAAGTTTTGCTAAGCCTAAATTCTAAAACTAAATTAAATGTACGACTACAGTCTTATCATAATATACTGCAAACAGTTCCAATACATTTGGTCGTCATGAATTGTGCTCTTAATTTTAAGAAATGGATGCTTGTTAATGCCAACTGTTTCACGTGATAGCATGCATGACAGTGTGTGTTCTGACCGTGGAACAGCATGCGTTCATTTGAGTGGTTGTGGTTCTCCTCTGACACCTCCTTCCTTCTGTGGGAGAAGCGCTCCCAAAGCTTCTTGTTATACACCTTCTGGATCTGACACATGCACACACACATGCACAGACACATACACCTTAAATTATTCCTAGTATGTTGTATATTCATTATTAACATTTCACTATGCAGGTCTTTGTAAGGCTGGTTTAACCCAAAAGGTAAATTCTGTATGTAAATCAAAGATTTTCCATTAAAGTATTATCTGTGTCAGTGTCTTCTGTACCTTGACTATATTGTATCTGTTGAAGACTCCACCGGCGTGGCCTCCATCTCTGTGTTCCCTAATTGTACTCTGCATCTGCTCACAACAGACAACAGCTAAAGGTTCCCTGTCGTAATGCACTCATGTTATTCCAGTTGTATGGTGAGATGAGTTGTCTGAAGGAGCTGCACTTATTTTGACTAATCTGTCTAATTTGTAATTCAGTCTTATTTGGCCCCAGGTGTGACATCATATCTGGATTGGACCAATTACAATTGCTATCCTCCCAATCAAATATCAGAAGACGACATGCTGAAAACAACAGTGCAACGTCTGAGATGGAAACGCCTGTAAAAGCCCAGTACGTCTTCCAGTTCCTACCTCCTCCTCCACTGACTGAAACTCCTTATCATCTGTGGCCAAGTCAATCAGAATGGTCCCGCTGTTAGCCGTGTTCAGTGTCAAGTAAGGGTTTAGACCTAAGTGGCATGCACAGACACATGTATAAAGATGGTGTGGAAAGTGAAGTACTGTATGTACCCACACATACGGTTTATTTAAGCTAATCATTCCATAGTGGGAGATACAGTACATGCACATATTTAACATAATAACACCACATTTAAAGAAAAGATTGCAAACGTTGTGTGATCATCCATTGAAAACCAGCGGGGTCACAACCATCTTACTGAGAACCTGCTATACCGTAGGCTACATTATGCTAAATTAACTGTGAATGATTTGTAAGTACTGTGTCAAGCTGAAGGTGCTGGGTGGAATAAATGTGTGTGTGTTTGTATGTGTGTGTGTGTGCGCGTGCCCCCTCACTCTGTGGACCACTGATGAGCCTCTCCAAGCCTTTCATGATCTTGTGTCTGTGTCCGTAGGCGCTAATGCCGATCTCTTTCAGCTCTCTGTGGCCCATCTCCACTAACACATCCAGGGTGATCTGAAGACACACAGGGAAATAGTGCAACACGGTGTGGGTGAGAGGTTGAAAATCACCCCCTTATTGTGGAGTTTAAGGAAGGTGTCTGTGTGGACTCTTACTGTACCTGCTCTCTGTCAAAGGTATCCAACAAGTGCTCCAGACCCAGGTTGTTCAGGAACTGACAGATAGTAAGCTCTACCCCTGGAAATACACACACACACAATATAAGGTTTTCCAAAATACCTGAAAGGTCTGCCATTGAAATCTTTCATTAGCCAAAATTACTTTGGGATAGAAAAAAAGTAAAACAAGTCAGACATATTTTCAGGTCAAATACCATTAGAAACTGGATATAGGGACTTTAGATATAAACTCTGGCTGTCATTAAAAGCTCAGCACTCATAGCATGACTTAATTATAATAGCTCCTAGGTGTCATTATAGTACTTTTCCTTAGGTAGTTCTTACATTATAAAAATCCTTCTGCAGTTGGTTTACTGCAACCTCCAGATTATGGTAAGACATTCAAAATGAAGGGGGAATTATCTACATATTGTCCATGGTGCGCACTTTATTACCTCTGCCAGGACGCTAATATAAAACTGAGCTTTTAATACTGGTCTTTAATGTAAAAAAACAGCAACATACAGGATCACACCTTCACTACAAGGCTTGGAATCCTGTAAACTAATTCTATTGTGAGAAAGTTTTGACAAAAATTATATGTCAGCTTCTCCCTGCCCAGATAATCCCCTGCCTCAATGTATTCCGCAAAGAGAGTTTTACACAAATCTAACGAAAGACTAGATCAAATAAAATAAAAAAATACATTCAAAGAATCACTGACTCAACCTATTTATTTTCATACAAATGGTTCCATTACTGCAGGCACCTTCCTCAATGACATCCATGCAGATGGAGCCATTTTAAAAGTGCCACAATTTACTGGGAGGCTTTCAGAACTGAGCTGAATGCTAGCTTTCACTAAGGAATAGGTGTGTTATCGTTGTAGCTGTCAGAAGGAACAGGTATGGTATCAGTTCCGCTATACCCTCATTTTATTCCAATAGCCTACATTCAAAAGAAAAGTAGGATTTTTACACTGAATACCTGAATACTGAATACTCTGTATGACAAATGTGTGGCTTTTCTTAGACAGATGCAGGTGTTTACGTATTAAAGAGCTAAAGAAAGGATTGGAGAGGTAAAATTGTCGTTGAGAAGCAGGAATTTCAGCAGAGCAAAAGCCCTTAGTTGATAAATACATACAGTACATCCTGTACCCTCTTTATTTCACAGACACTGCACCTGGTAATGTCTTAGCGCACTGCTTGTGGAGTTATACTGTAATGTTACGTAGTCTCAGCAGGGCCAGCCCTCCAGTTGAACATTAAAGTGCTGATAACAGCACGGCTAATGAGCAAGATAGCTAGCTCGCCGCTCACCCTCCTCTTTCCTCTCGGGCCCTTCCGTCGCCGCCTCAGGATGCGCCGTTGCCGACGCCGAGGAGGAGTCTGCACCGCTGTCGTTGTCCGCGGCTTCAGCGTTAGCAGGAGGTGCTGCGGAGGCGCCCGGCATCGCGGAGGGTAGGGGAGGAGGAGCTGGGATGGAGGAGGAGGAGGAGAGGGGAGGGGGGCTTCTAGGGCCCGGGGCCACCACACTGATCACCTGGGGCTTATAGCAGCCTAGCAGGGCTGATGGAGGCATGGCTGCTGTCAGCAAGGCTCCCACGTCATCTGCCTGGAGGATATGGCGGTGGATGGGAAGGACATGGAAGAATGTACTGTATCTACTGTATCACAATAATGACTATTAGCATAGTACTAGTTGTGTTAGCAGTAGCTTACCATACTAATAGCATTAGCATTAGTATTACTTGTGTTAGCAGTAGCTTACCATACTAATAGCATTAGTATTACTTGTGTTAGCAGTAGCCTACCATACTAATAGCATTAGCATTAGTATTACTTGTGTTAGCAGTAGCTTACCATACTAATAGCATTAGCATTAGTTTTACTTGTGTTAGCAGTAGCTTACCATTTAGCATTAGCATTAGTATTACTTGTGTTAGCAGTATAAAGAACATGGACAAAAGGACCAACCAAGGACAAACAACACAGCTAAGAGACAGATGATGTGACTGGTCCACCGTGACAGTCAGACAGACGGCGTAGCTAGGCAACCGTACCATGACCAGGTCCAGCGGAGACTGTCCTTCCTGGTTGTGGAGGGAGGGGTCCGCCCCGTGAGCCAGAAGGAGAGCACAGAGTTGTGTGCGACCCTTCTGGGCGGCCTCGTGCAGCGGTGTGAACGCCCACTTGTCTGTGGCGTTGACACACGCATTGTACTTGATGAGCAGAGCCGACACGTCCACGTGCTGCCACGCACACACACACACACAGTAAATACATACATACTAATAGCTTTGACACACGGTCAAAGTGTCACTAAAAATTCAAAACGTGCTTTATGATATTTTAAACATTAAAGGTGGAGTCAGGTATTCTATTAGAAATATTGTTGATATTTCAACTTGATCAACCACCTCTCCCGTTAATGCTCCCTTAGAAGCTCCGCCCCATGTCCACGCATGGCCAATGTTATGATATTGTTGTTGTGTGCGGCCTGCACCACTTTGTTTGTATTGCCATGTACAAGGCCAGATTGTATTTTCATAGCGTACACAGAACCTGAAGCTGCTGGACCGAGTAGCATGGTCTAAGATGCTGGCCCTCTAGTATGACATCTAGTGGTGGAAAGTCATATAAAGCCACTTCAAGCAGTGCTACTGTACCTTGCGTACAGTATTTCTAAGTGCTGTTGCCATGACGAACGTTCAGTGCGCACCATCTCGTAAAGTGAAGGAAACTTAAAGGCTGAAGCCCTAAATCCTGAAAAAGCATGTAATCGCTCATGGCAAGGACCATACCTACACCTACTTTACCGCCTTCCAATGAATGAATGCCTTTCTGCATGCTTACGCATGTCTGTGTATGCGTGTGTGTGTGTGTGTGTGTGTTACAGAGAGTGTGTACGCATGCATGCCTTGCTTGAGATTGTGCACTGCAGTGTCACACAAGAGAGACAGTCAGATTAAATCATTTTGCCGCTCTGAAGTGTCCATTTGGACTATGCTCTTACAGTGGCAATATCTACGGCTCACTGTCATTGGACGTCTGCTGGTAATGAACTCCCGTCTGTTCCTCTCCAGCTGCCAGCTGTCTCAAGCCAGTTATTTAGATAGACACTCTCTGACAGAATGAGACACTCACACAGGTGCTCTTGAGGAAGGTGAGAAACGCAGACAGAGAGAGGGAGTGTGAGAGAGAGAGAGATAGAGATGTAGAGAGAGAGAGAGGTAGAGACAGGTAGAGAGAGAGGGGGAGAGGGAGAGAGAGAGATAGAGAGGTAGAGAGAGAGAGATAGAGGGAGAGGGGTAGAGAGAGAGACAAGGAAGAAAAAATGAAATAAATGACTTCATGACAAAGAGGAAGTGACAGAGGAAGAGACTGGAGGAATGTAGATGATCAAAGAAAAGAAAAGAATAGGCAAAACAACAACAGAGCAGAAAGCGTGCGAGAGAGGAGAACAACAGACTGAAGAAGCTAGCGCTGAAACAAAAGAGAAGAAGAGCTTAGGACACGGAGCGGCGAATATACGCGGAAATATATGCAGACTTGAGAATGGGGCTGATGACAGACATCTAGTGGCCCTTTGTCTTCCTTTCAATCAGCTAGCGGTCAGGACGAGAGCTCTGGAGGGCTCATTGTGTGGCACGCGCATGCACGCACACACACACGCACGCACGCACTACAAGATATATGCATACACTATTATTTCTAGCAGCACTTGAACAGAAGCTCAGTGTGTGTATCTCAGTTTCTGTGCATGTGTGTGTGTGTGTGTGTCCATTTTCTCCTTGTCATATTAATCAACGTCCGCGTGAGCGTGCTAATGTGGTACCCTTCCTCTAGCCCCAGTATATTACGTGTGTCCACTCAGACAAGCCTGTCCAGGGAATAGCCTGCTTCAATCAGCTTCTCATCAGCGTGGCAGGCTCAACACTTCTCCACAGACACACACACACACACACACGCACGCACACGCACACACACACACACACACACACACACACACACACACACACACACCACAGCCATAACAGCTATAACAGACGTAACATGCACTTCACACAAGCATGACATAACAGCCACTGTATGGCCTCATTTGACAACTCTCTACAATGCTGACGCAAACAAGCCAGTGACATATCTAAGTTAACCATTAATGTGTGTTTGGTTTAATGCATAGCTGTGTTAGTGGTAAAGTTATCTCTTCTTGTTTAGCTATCTTGTGCTACAGTATACTTTATGAAGTAATTACATCTTCATCTCTAACATACGACAGCAAATCAAATTTCATTGCATAATTGCCAATTACATTATTAATCACTGTATATTTCATTTGACACTATAAAAGACTAATATCCACTGAAATCTGAATTGTCACCTGCCTGTCCAATGGACATGGCCAGTGTCAGTGGCTCTGACTCTCAGTAGCAGAGGTGAGAGCAAGTGTATTGTTAATTCAATGGCTGGATGTGTTCGTCCAGTTCTCACCCCATAGGAGGCAGCATTGTGCAGCGGGATGAGACCGCCTTTGTCCTGGGAGTTGACCTCTGCCCCGTGCTGCAGTAGAAACTCAGCCACATCTAGGTTGTTGTAGCCAGCTGACACACACACACACACACACACACAGCACAATAACAAGTACAAGTAACATTGAAAGAATGAAAGTAAAGTGACGCAAATGGCCAAATGCAGCAATGTGTGTCTGTGTTTCAATCAATGTGTCTACATAGCCTGACTCTGCAAGCGCCACGATTTGTGCCCCTCTCGTTTCACCGCTCCCCATTCAAGGTCATTTGTCATAGAGGCGGTGTCAATACAAACATTAGCAAGTGATTGGATTTAATAGTTAGACTTTAATAGTCACATGCGCCAACTGAACTACCCTGATTGGTTGGTTATTATGGTTACTGAATGTTGACTTCACAGATTGCAATACTGTAGAGGCGGAGCTTTGAAGGCCTGGATGCCTTTAGTCTGAGCCTCTCCTGTCCATTAGCACTACTGTACGTCACATAAGCAACTCTGTGCTGTATAGGTTTCAGAAAGTGATACTGACTATTTCCATTGGCTGTTAGCATTGTCACTCACGAGTCTGCATCCGTCATTTCCGGTGAGACGCTAGTGCAGTGCTTTATGCTAATTTAAAATGTTCAATGTATTTTAAGCAGTAACCTACTAATTTGACTGATTTACAATACCTGTAAATAGCCATATTCCTGTTGTTTAGTTTTCCAACAAATTCCCCATTGTATGGTTAAAGTCCAACATGGTCATTGATTTACGTAGGTCACTGTGCATGTCAATCAAAATACCTCTCCTGTCAAGTAGGCGGGTATTGACGCAGCTAGCCAGCGCGCTGCGATGCTATGATGATTTTATGATGATTATATGATGATTTTTTATTCTTTCTTCATGTGTGTGTGTGTGTGTGTGTGTGTGTGCGGTACCAGCTAGGTGCAGCGGTGTAGAGTGTCGGCCCTGCGTGTCCCTACAGTTAACGTTGTCGGGGCTGCAGAGCTTTTTGACGCGGGCCAGGCAGCCTTTCTTAGCCGCGTCCAGCAGAGCGGCATCGCCGCGCAGCAGGTCCTGGATGTCTGTGTCTGCGTCCTTCACCAGGTCCAGAGGGGTGCTTCCGTCACGGTTCTTCCTGGTCGGGTCGGCGCCGTGCTAGGACACATCAAGATATTAGCCGGCATAGGCGTGTTTCTTGTGTGATGACGGATAATGAATTAGCAATATAAGGAAACCGTTTAGTCTCCAAAGGTGATACATCAATATGTGTATTGCGTTTGCACTGCTTGATGTCCGCTCCCTCTCTGACAATTAGAGCCTGCTTTCTCACAAGTTTACCTGTGACAACAAACTCACCTGGCTTTGTTTACATCTTCCAACCGGGCACCAGGTGGTGATGTTGGACAAAGTGAAAGCCAAGTCTGTTAATGTATCCCCTTGCACTCAATTAAAATGCCCTGCTTTTACTCCCTGGCTCCCAACCTCTGAGTGCTTTATATAATTACTGTAGGTCTATATATTCCCCTGCCGATATTACTGACCTCCCTGTATCTGACCACAAACAAATCTTGTTTGAAATGTCTGCTCGGTCTCCTTTACTTTCCTTTTCACACTTATTTGTATCTTTTGTTTCTAGAATGTATGCTCCTGTCTGTCAAATGTTTTACATTATGTGTCTCTGTGTTTGTGCATTTGCAATGTAAGATGCAAATACAACTGCATACAACCCTGACTGTATTGAAAGGCGTCCAAATGTATTATTATTATTACTATTATTATTATTATTATTATTATTATTATTATTATCATCAAATCTGTTATTTAACTTTATTAGTCAAATAAATTGTACAATGACATTTTTCATGTGTGTGTGTGTGTGCTAACCTGCAGCAGTAGTTTACAGATCTCATATTTGCCCTTGGCTGCAGCCTCGTGCAGCGGGGTGAACTTCCAGATGTCGGCTACGTTAACCACGGCTCCATGAAGCACCAGGAGCTCCGCTACTTCACAGTGACCGTAGGAACAGGCATTATGTAGGGGCACCAGACCACTAGTATAGAAAATGGAAATAGAACAATGCCAACAGTGCTTTTGTATTCTTCAAGTGTAGAAGGTGGTTTCTCTGAAATGTCAGACGATGTATTGCTAGCCAGCTATCTGGGGGATGACTACATGAACAGAACATGTAGAAATACCATAGGAATAAAGGTAGACTGACATTTGAGTATATATCTATTCCTCTCTCTCTCTCAGACCTTGGCCTGGAGAGATTTGTCATTCATCCCGTTCCCACTTTATCAACCTTGTTATGTCTCATTTGTAGACCGCGCCCCTTTGTCTGTAATATGGAAATCTCTCTCTCTCTCTCTCTCCCTCTCTCCCTCTCTCTCTCTCTCTCTCTCTCTCTCTCTCTCACCCTTTGTCCTTGGAGTGGACATCAGCCCCATGTTGCAGCAGGTACTCCACCACAGCCATCCGGTTATATCCAGCGGCAAAGTGAAGTGGTGTGGACTGGCGGCCCTCGACGTCCCTGCAGTTGACATTGTGGAGGGTACACAGCTTCTATAAAGACACACAGAGGAGACACATAAAGAAGAGAGAGAGAGAGAGTGCCTTAAATATAATCTAGAATCATTTTTGCAGTCTTTATCGCACACACACACACAGTGCTATCCTTAAAACAGAAACAATAACGTCAAGCAAAAGCAATCAAATGTGAAAGATAAATTGATAGATATAAACGAAAGACCAACGCCCACTGGTGGTGGCATTTGGCAGTGCATCAGGGAACGAACTTTCAATGATGTTCCAAACGTAAAGACAACTTGACATCCGCAGAGAATCAATGTGCATGTATGGCTGTGTATTCACATGTATGGCTAAAACCGTGTTCTAAACCAGTAGGTGTTGGCCTTATTAAATGGTAATAGCTTTCCAAATACACACAGGTGCAAGGAAGACAATCATTCTGAGTACATATGTGCTACCTTGACAGTGTCCAGGTCACCTGACTTGGAGGCTTCCAGCAGCTGTCCGTCCACATCTGAATTCTCAATCAGCACTCCTTCTACAACACAACACCACATTTTTACCTGGAGCGCACCCACACACACACACATACACACACACACACACACACACACACACACACAAACACACAGAGACACAGAGACACACACACACACCTTGCAGTATCTCCTGTACGCTCTCATTGCCCAGCTGCGTGGGGGAGAACCCCTGGAGGGAAACGAGGAAGGGATCACAGCCAGAGGTGAGTAGCAGCCTGCAGGTCTGCAGGTGACCACAGTGGGCCGCTCTGTGTAGGGCTGTCTGGCCCAGGTCATCCACTGCATTCACCTGGAGGCCCCCCGCACAATGGATGGATTAGCTTGTGCGTGTTTATTTAGCTAGCGCCGTCTGCGCTTACAATTATTAAGGAAAGGTGAATCATTGTTTTGTTTGTTAAAGTGGGACAGAAATGCTAAGAAATGATTGACGGGATATTATTTCTGATTCTTAAATGTGATACATACTTTTTTGTACACAATCATGCATATTTGTACTTGGTTTTACGTTTAAATGTGAAAGAAGGTCCTACATTATTTTTCATCACATTCTCTGTACTCACCTTGACTTCATGCTTGACAAGGACTTCAATGACATCATTATGGGACCTCTCTGATGCCAAGTGGAGAGGGGTCAACAGACTATGGGAACAAAATGATGTAAGTGATTTTCCTCATACATAATGTAACAAATGTCAATATTATAATTTCCAATATGTCAAAAGAAAGGTAATGACTCACACTAACTCGCCTGCAACTGAAACAACTCACACGGACTCAGGACATTATAAGATGACGTTATAACAGAGAGTATATAACTGCGGTTTTCGTCATCAAACCAATCTGACAGCTATTAATTAGTATCAAAAAAGATATTAA
>JAOEGT010001727.1:0-11440 GCA_025447795.1 Speoplatyrhinus poulsoni
AGATCAGAGCTTGTTCAGTGCCTTCTCTCTCTCTCTCTCTCTCTCTCTCTCTCTCTCTCTCTCTCTCTCTCTCTCTCCTACAGTGCACGTTATTAAACAATCGCGTGGGTCTACACAAAGCACAATGCATGTGGCCACAGTGTCAGGGACGTAGTGCTGTCGAGTAAAATATGTTGACATAGGGTGGTTTTTGTCCCTTCTGCAGGGCCAAGCAGTTCTAGTCGCCATCCTATAGTAGAGCTAATCAGGAATAGCATAGTGTTTCACTGAAAGCATTTAGAACACATTTTAGTAAAATTATTTCATAACTGGAGTACCAACAGAAAGCCATGCCTCCAGGCAAAGCCAGGCTATTTTTTCTCCCTGCCAATCATGCTGTAGCTGCTATATTTGCTGAATGAGTGCCTCCCAGTATTGCGTAGAAGTATATTTACTTGCCTGCTACGTATATGAAACCAAGTGCATAAATAATACTCCAGTATGCATGACATAATTATTGTATGTGTTCATTTAGCCTCATAGCTCAAATATAACCAATTAACACATCGTAGATGTGTACTAAAAGAAGCTATTCACAAGAAATATTAAAAACTAGCCTTTGCATAGCTATCAAACTGTTATGAATCATACCTAATAGCAGAGGGCATAGTCCTGTATAAAACAATGTCAGTTTTGAAAGGGAAATAATAAACTCCACATGCTAAAAACATCCTTTAAAATTAAAGTGGGTTCCTCACGGACATTGACCTTATCTAATGTACATAATATACCTGTATAGTACAACTCAGGTTGCACATGACATTCAGGTATCGTTAGTGTGTGTGGGCAGGGGGTCAATGGGTGTGTGCATGAATTCAGCAGCTTCGTAGGTGATGCTTTAATCCCATCTGCAGTCTAGTATACTGCTAACAGTGAGTCAGCATTGGCGGCAACGGGCCAGGTCAGTCTTTCATCCCTGCCCTCATTTTACCCAGTCCATTCAGATGATGCCGATGTTCGCAATGCCATTTTCTGTCACTGCAGAAATGACATCTTGAATTCAGATACTTCCAAGGACCCAAAGGAGATTGTTAGAATAATGAATGCTCCCCATAGTTCTAATGGATGTTATAGCACATCCACCCCCATTGCTGATAGCAGGTAGATAGTCTGTCTTAACACAAGCGAGGAAACATTGCAGTGTATTTATTTATTTATATATGATTTTTTTTTTTTTGTTGCACTATTAAATGACTGTTCCTATATTTGGGCCTGGGATTAACCTTGTGGATGGAAACCAGTGTTAAGATAATGTAATGTTAAAAAATAGGGTTAGGGTTAATGTAATGTTAAAAAAATATGCTAAAATTTGCTAAATTGATAACGAGAGTAGGAAAGTTGAAGTAACAGCAAAAAGTCTGCCAGTGCTGCAAAGTTGTTAAAGTAGAACTCAACCCCTCAATGATACAGTACATTCTGAGTAAGTTGAAATAGCGTAATTTGAATATGTCAAATATTCTGCTTTTTGAAGCTTTATGGTCATATATTTTAGTAGTCAAGGCACTAGGTAAATATATTCATATCTCACATTATTGGAAAGGTGTGTGTTGCACAAAGAAGATATGTCTATGTTTGAATACATACTCGTATGTCTAATAAAAGAGGATATTGCTATGCATGTAAACATATCTGCTGCCCACACGCTGGCATACAAGCTACAGTACAGAGAAAACTGTAGAGCAACAGATCTATGCCTTTATTAATGAGCTCAGGGGGGCTGGGGTGGGGTGACGCTTTTGAAGTCTTTCGCTGGAATATTGAATTTTGACTGTGGAATACGAAATACTCCTCACACCCGTGAAGGGGGAGAATGGTGTGGAGGGGAGCGCGGATTTCCATCTACCTCTCAGGTTCACCTGTAAAATATTCCAGTGCATTACAAGGATCAAAGATGTACACCATCCCTCCCCCCTTCGCATATCCTTTCCTCACCTCACCTTCTTGCTTGCCCCATCCTTCTCCTCCCTCATTGATTCCTTCCCTCTCTCCCATCCTCGCAATCTGTGTGTCTCTCCCGTCCTCTGTCCTCCCTCTGCTCCTGCTCTGCTCCTGCTCTGGTCTGGAGATGAAACAGAAGGTGTCGGTTTAATCATTTCTGATCAGACTTTAGAGCGGCTCGCTCTGTATGGTTCTCAGGGCTTTGAGTGCGGGGCAGTTCCCAGACTGTTCCCAGCCCAGCTCTGCTTCTTGTGGATTTTCTCCTGGTTCAATGGAGGCCTGTCAAACTTCTGTGATGTTTTACTCTCTGGGAGAACACGTCCTTTGCCCTTGTGTGGAAATGTTTTCCTTTTTGTTTCATTAGATGTTCTATGTTGTGCAGACTGCTCCACAGCTGTGGTTGAACTATACTGTACCTGTGTATGTGTCCGGTATAGGTTATTCAGATCAACTTTGAAGAGTTTGACCTGGAAATCGCCTACGATACTCTGACCATAGGCGATGGCGGAGAGGTGGGAGATCCCACTACGATACTACAAGTGTAAGTATTAATCATCTATAAATACTGTATGTATACATGTATATTGTCATTATTATAGTTTATAGTTTCATGAAGCGGTACTACTCTGTGTTTATGTAGGTAGCTACTCCAACCACGGTTGTGTTTCAAAAGTTACCAGTAACTCAAGATCTTAAAGTATAGTTACAGGTTAAAACCATACTGATATCTCAAGCTGTGATTTGCTAAGCTCTGCATGTCAGTTTGGGCACTCGGATCAAAACCACCACCCAATCAGGACCCAGGTGGATCGTTAAAGTTGACCAATCGTCTGCTTGCACCTGTGTTTTAAAATCCGCGGCAAACAACACGTCTATTTCTTGACACCAAAACGCATCAGGAAGACAGACTAGAAGAAACACCGGCTGTAAAAGGGGATAAATCCCTAAGCTGCCCACACCTCCAACCCCGTATCAGACCCAACTCGGCCTAGATGATACCAGTTTGTCTTATTTGAGCATCTGTGCAGACAAGAACCTAAAAATAGCCCCGATGTTTAGGCACTCACTAAGGTATTGTGAAGGGTGAATTACTATATAGTACTTATCTGATTGTCGATTAACTTAACACATCGCTTTGCTCTAAACCCCACCTTTGCGCTACTCTGCAAAAGCAAGCAACAAAGGCCTTTTTGGCCACGGTCGATCAATCGATGTCAACACTGCCCGGTCTGCTGCCATCTGGGGGCCAATCCCACCTCGTCTGAACCGGCGGTGGGCCCCACCTGAAAATCAATAGCTTCCCCAAAGTGTTGTGGAGGCATAGATGTGCACGTCCAAACATCACGGCAGCCCAGGCGAGTGGAGCGCGTGTCTGAAAGCCACAGTAACGACAGCCAGCCGTTCCGACCTGTTAATTCATTCACAGCCCGCTGTAGCGCTGATGTGGCGATGTGAATACGGCGGCTAATGAGCAGTAATGAAAATAAATGAATTGGTTATAATGAAGAGGGCCGCTGCTGACGCGATGATACTGTGTCGTGTCTTACAGCCTGTCAGGCAGCTTTGTTCCTGACCTCATAGTCAGCATGACCCACCAGATGTGGCTGCACCTTCAGTCAGACGAGAGCGTCGGCTCTATAGGATTCAAGATCAACTACAAAGGTGAGGGCGGAAACGGTATACTGTGCGGTATATGTAGTGCGCGCGTGCGTGTGTTCCTACTTTGTCAATGTTGCTAGTGGAAGCATATGTTCTATGGCTTCAAGATAAAGGTACAGGTAATTACTGTCGTACATGTGACATTGTGTAAACGCCCTGTTATCCCAGCAGTGTACACACACAGTCACAGTGCCTTACGCTGTACGTGCTCCACTCTGACCTTGTGCGCGTCCTGACTGACAACAGTTAGGACTTCCACCTGTCTGAATGATTCAGTGAAACAGATGGTGTCTACAGTACCGTACACGCGTGCATATCCAACACGTCATCATTTTTAGATTAGCTTCAACAGGAGCTGTCCGGTTCCCTGCACAGCCATTATTTAAACGGAGCATGAAGAAGTAAGGTTTTTTTATTTTATTTTTGAGGCAGTATTTGAAGGAAAAGGCTGAAGGTTCAGAGTGGGCCCACCAACATGTAGCTAGGCAGGGGGCTTTCCTGACGCCGTATATATCCTGGTAGAATCCGTAATTCGTTTAGCTGATGGCAACTTACCCATGCTCAGTGCAGTAGCCCTTTTACGCCCCCTGCTGACGGATTGCTGAGGGATTATCTGCTATTTGCTGCTGGTTCATGTCTTCAAGCAGGGCCTGTGTCTTCCTGATTCAGCACTCGGGGCACATGCCCACCCACAACGCCGTCTCAGTGCTGGGTATCACTGGAGGACAGCCTAAGGTGCACTGACGTGAGATCTTCAGTCGGCGTTGGTGACGTTATGGCTGGTAACGGACTAGACCAGACAGGTGGAGGCTTGGTCCTTATCTGTGGTTTGGATATAAGTGGGACCCAACTTTCATAAGCTTATCCTTTGCTCAAATTGTTCTGAAAAATAAGGCACATATTGAGCATGAGATGTTATTGTTATAACTAATATGAACATAGAATAATTCAATTTTCAATGTTTTAGGTTAGACGTTTGTTTGTTTTCTACCTTTTCCATTTTATCTTAGCTTTTGCATACTGATACTTCACTAAATATCAGATACTAGTACACACAATGATGTGCTGTTGCGAAATTGCTCTGTTTGCTTACGGCAAAGTGTGTTTGATGCTATAAACGTTGAACTTCATGGGATAATGAAGTAAACATTCTGAAGCATAGCAACCTGTGGTGTATGGACATAAATGTTGTTCTACTGCATTTATTTTCCTTTTAAACACGAAGGCTTTGAGGATTACATTATAATAGGTCCATGCCACACCAAATCGTAATAGAACAGTAATATAATGCTGAAATCCCACCAGAATTAACATTCTTATGTCTTCTACAAAGTTAATTTATAGGAATGTGGGCAATGAGGGAAATGTAACTGTTTATTTTACTAAAGTTCATAAACAGCTAGTATTGTTTTTTGTCCATCATATAAGATTGTTTGATTTTCCAGTTGGCCAACTAACAGCTGTAATATACTGAATATATTGGATTTATCTGTAAAACCCTACCGACAGTACCAATAGGATTCAAATCCAATACAGAGTGTGTTCATGTGCTGTTCTCATAGTCTGTATATATAATTTTACTAAATTGTTCACTCAGCAGGAGGAACATAGATGTTTAAATGTTGAAACTGTGTGTTTTTTTGTTAATATGTATGAAAATGTTTTTAAACTAAAGATGACTCTCGCACAAATCTGAACAGCCAGGAAAATTCCATCAATACTTTATGTAAGATAAATGGGTTTGTTTCAGTGTGTTGCACGCGTCAACTTACAGTACCTATATATAGAGTGTGTTTTGAGAGACATAAATTAGTACTTGCTCTCTCTGTGTGTGTGTGGCAGACATGCCTTCCATCAGTGAGCCAACAGGGCTCTACCAACCAGGTCACTCACCTCCGTCAATGTTTTCCCTCTTTCCTTCGTTCTGGCTCACATCCTCTCTTTGTCTTTATTTACCCCACACACCCCCACATACTCTCCCCTCTCTCATTTGTCCTGATCTTTCCCTGTTTATTCCACTCCCTCCTTCTGTTGTTGCCTAACATGTCCTGTCAATCACTCGCCCACACACACACACACATTCTGTCAATATTTTCTACTGTAGCCATTTCTCTCGCTCTCTCTCTCTCTCTCTCTCTCTCTCTCTCTCTCTCTCTCTCATCCATCCTCTCTACAGTCCTCTTATGTTTCTCTGTCACGGTATTTAAACTCAGAGGATTGACCCCTGACATATAAATCACTGAACACAAATGCACAGCTCCCACCGATTGGCCTGCCAGTGCAATTTCCTATACGCTTCCTAGCAGAGTGTTTAAGGGCGTGGGACCGCCTCTATCGCGAAGCCGTTTGCATTAAAGTTTCAGTGAGTTTTGCGCTATTCTGTGAATAAATGTGATTCATCGTATTCTCATATATCTCTGCAAAGGCTCATAATGTGGAATAATTAGCTGTGTTTGCCTTCTGTTTTGTTGTGTGTGTGGGTAGGGTCTAGAAGAAGAGTAACTTTATCTTGAGGTATATTTTAAGTGACAAGTTATGAAAGTTCTAGGATAATTTCTCTGGAATGAATACGCTACAGCAAAGTCATAAAATATGTGCCATTCAACTACAATTCCTCTCAAAGAAACCATATTCAATTTTGGCCCTACAGTAGGTGTGACATCATTTCTGGATTGTAATGAATCACCAATGGCCTGTCCTCCCTCTTCCGGCCAGATACCAAATTAAGTCAGGGCATGGGTGCCTTCCCACAGGCCTACTTTTGAAGAGAAAAAAAACTGCAAAGGAATTTTCAGCTCAAGTCACACATAACAGTTGGAAATCAGAATGATACTGGGTGTTTTTTTTTTAAATAATTCAACTGGAATTTTAAGGAACCATTCTATTACTTTTCCAAGTATTCTTTGTTATAATTATCTTTTCCTATTATCCTTAATGGAGCAATGCTCAGTTAATCAATGAGTTACAATAGCAAAGAAGATATTAGCATGTGGGTTAGTATAAAGGAGTAATAATGAATCTACTGGTTATAATTTGGCATGAATATACTGCATGCTTCGTTGATGTGAAAACTAATGATTTCCTCCTGCCCCTGTTTGAGGCCTGGCCTGTTTGAAGTTTGTTCAAGCTTGAAGTTGTTTGTGAGATCACTTGAGGCTGGTTGAAAGTGTTTTTTTGAAGAGGATTTTAAACCTCTCCACCCCGATGCTGAATACATCAGAGATGTCCTCTGCTGCTCTTACCTGTATATCTATCAACGGAACACACTTTCATGACTGAGTAAGGTGTGCTACTTCATAGATTAAACATTAAAAAAAGATTATTTGGATGATATCTCTTGACCTACAATAATTAGACTGTGGTAGTGGCTGTCAGAACTTTGGTGTGTTTTCTGTCTAGATTGCCAAGTCGCACTGTCTGAGTAGCAATACACACAAGGGAAACAAATAGATAAAGGTGTGAGGGCTGTGCGATAGTCATACAAGGTTGATAATGAGGTCCATGTTGAATTTGATTTTAAACAAAACTTGATGCAGATGTGTGAAGAAAACTAGGTTCTGTAAATATATGATTCCTAAGAATACGGTATCATATCAATAGATACAGTATTGATGGTTAACCTCTGTTCTCCAGCTTTGTGATCATACTGCACATAAGCAAGCCGAACCAACTTCCAAAATGGCGCAGCCCATAACTCCTAGTTCTCTTTGGGCCACTGAGAAAATCCTTGGGAAGCACGGATTGCGATCTTTTTCTGTTTGTCTATTTATAAATAAATCGTCTGGAATTGTGTTATAGCTGTAGGGGACTACTAGTATATTATTTTAGTTTTTTGTTTATTTCTTTAAAGGTGCTATGTGTATGTGTATAAAATGTTCTGCAAATCTTCTCCAAACCATTAGGGGTCAGCATTTCACCAGAATACTGTGGCGTCCTTACCCTCCCCCCTCAGAGCATCTGCTCCATTAATGTTTAGAAAGGCGTCCCAAATAAAATGCATTATTAGTATTTATTAAATATATTACACATTCACCTTTAAAGGTTTCAGTTAATTTTACTGAGCATATCTCTTATCTGTTTGAATTTGGGTGGAGCCCCTGTACAAATTTGCTACAGATGCTCTAAAGAGCCAATCATTAAGAATTTGGGATTATTCACGCCTAACAGGTGTCAAAAAACTAATATCCAAAGAAAAGGTGTGTTTTACAGACACATACTTGCTCTAGTAGGACCACATTACTATTTAGTCTGTTATTTTCAACACTTCTGCCAACCTGCGTAGTAGTTCTGCTTTCCTTTTTTCTAGCCTGTTATGATTTACTGATTTCCTTTCCTTTTCAATTTTCTTCTTTTCCATTTATTTTGTGTCGTCTTGTTTTTCAATATTCAGCTATTTCCTGCTCAGTTCCTCCTTTCAATCTTTCATCTTTGCCAGTTTGTGAGGCTTGAAAGCATTGGTATTCCCTCAGCGTTCTGTAATGACAGACCCTTACATTAGATATTTAATTTTACATGTTTCATGTTTCTTTTTTCATGGGTTTTGTATGTGGTGTATTTTTATGAATGGGGGGATGTCAAGGTCTATTTTTACAGTGTAAATGTGCGCCAATGTGGCCGGACAAATTACAGTACTGTATGTCTGTGAAGGTTCTTCTGTGAAAAGAGCTTTACCATACAGTATGTGTCAATATATACATATGTGCTTGAATCAGATACCAGTGTGTTTCTGAATGACTTTCAGGAAGACTACCGCAGGAAGCGTTTAATCATGCAGCACTAAATTGCTATTTCATTTACAGGAGACGAAAATCCACGACATATGAACAGATGAAATATTAATTCGTCCTAACCAGCCACGCGGCTCCATTTTACAGTCAATAGACTTGGTATTGGGATGGCAAGCGTGTGCAGTAGCCATGTGTAGTTTCAAGGGAATGCACAAGGAGCAGATTTCAGTTATCCGCAGAACTGTATACAGCATTTCATTTTCAGGTCATGCATTATTGAGATATGTAATAGTCCTATCCACTGAATTTGAAATACAGCTCCAGAGTTCAGTCCGTTTACTTATTATGTCCTACTAGGATTCAAACGTATACCGTATGTGTTCCATACAATCCAATCCAATTATATCTGCTTCTTATATGAAAAGGTACCAAATACCTAATGGGAGTCTTGGTTGTTGCTAATCATATATCTTCTGTATATGAGGCATTTTAGAATATTTTAGTAGCAGCAATCCATTAATCACTGATTGTGATGTTTTAAATAACAATTTGGCCGATAGCTGATGCCGATAGCGATGTTGGTGAAATACTCCCACAGGGCTGGCAAATAAAGTACACATGGACACGGCACCCATTGCTATCTTATGTCAGGCCAGACAGTGGTTATGGGTGGTACGGAATTATTGGATTGTCTGTGAATCTGCATCTTGGTAGACGGGTTGTTGTAGACACCTGTTGTCCAAGTCAGACCGCAGATGACAACAACACAACATGTAGGCCGTGGCAGTCAGTGAGGCTAGGATATGATATACGGCAGATATGTGTTATTGTATATACTAATAGTGAATATTAAAACCTTTACAGTGCATAGTATGTTTACAGTACTATCTGAGCAATTACATTTTATACATGCATACTGTTATATTGCAGTAGGGTGGAGCTCAGCGTGTTCCAAAATATTGTCCGTGCACACGCGAACACATACACACACATACAGCAGTGTAATCCCTTTTGTGTTTCTATCAACTTTGCTGTTACTGTGTGTGTGTGTGTGTGTGTGCACGCGTGTGTGTGTGCGTGTGTCTGTGTGTGCATTTGAGTGTGTGCGCGTCTGGGTGTGGGAGTGTGCGTGTGTGTCTGTGTGTGCATGTAAGTGTGACTTGTATTTGTGTGACTTGTATGTGTGCGTGCGTCTGTGTGTGTGTGTGTTGTGCGTGTGTGAACACCGTAAGAACATTCAGACTGTTCGTCTACTCACCAAAGCAATTTGTTCACAATTTCTTCTGCAAGGTATGTTTGTATAGGTGTGTTTGTGTATGTGTGTGTGTGTTGTTGTTGTTGCCTGTGTACATGTGTGTTGCAAGCTGTGATTGGTTGAGTCTGCAGGTCTCATAAAGACAATGTCACAATGGAAATTAATGTAATACATCACTAACACCCCCCCCACCCTCCAAACACACACACACACACACCTAGAACAAAATGGCTTGTACACACACGTGCACCCAGAAAGAGGTACACACAGCTCTCTGTCGTGGACATCTCTTGTAAATAATGCTCACAAGAGATGGGGATATGGCAGCAGTGAGTGGACAAAAATAAGACCAGTGAAGGATAGAAGATGAGACCGTGTACAGTCCAGTTTCTGTATAATATCTATGAGTAATTGTGCAGTATGCTAAGCATTCATACATGAAACAAAAGACATTTTGCCCAAACTCTGTGGATGAATGTTGGTTGTTGATTACTACCATCTTAGTCTCGCAGAGCCAGCCTTTCCTTACGGAAAGTCTGGGATACAGCGCTGGCTAACTGCGTCAGTACCCGCCCACTTGACATGCAAGGTATTTTGATTGACATGCTCGACAACCAACTATGTAGTTGGTCATGTGACTCAATGACCAAGTCGGACGTTAAACTTAACAACCGTCTGCCTGATTTACAGCTATTGTGAATCTGTAAAATTAGTAGGCTATGGTTACTGATTAAAATAAATGGAACATTTTAAATGAGTAAATAAAGCACTGTGCTATCGTTGAGACATACTTGTAAGTGACAATGCTAACAGCCAATGGATATGGACAGTATTACTTCCCGAAGATCAGAGAGAACGTGTCGAGCTTACGAGGGTATATGCACCAGACGTTCAGCACAGAGTTGTTCATGTGACGTAGTGCTAATGAACAAAAGAGGCTGAGATGAAGTTGAGATGAAGGTGTCGTGCGTAAGGAAGTTTGATTGGAATGCATTCTCATGGAAAACACTGTCGTGTGGAGGGTTGACAGGCTGATACCGAGGAATCAACTGGAGCTCATGAGATCAGGATGGTATCAGGAGGCTGTCTAACACGGACTGTACGTCTTGGTGTAATTAGACATATAAATGCACACATTTATTTATATCCTCTGGCTGCAAGCATAAGCAAACTGACAAATCGTTTTTAAATGACAAGTTCCCTGCTGCCATTTTGACTGGCAGTGAACACTTGCATCATTGACAAGTTGCCATAGCAAATGCTTCATAATCAGGTTGTAGGTGTATGAAAAGAATGTACAATTGCTGAAAGGCGCAAAATCATTGCTGTATAGGCATGATGTCACACATTGTTTTAAAGAAACAGAAAAAGCCAGTGCCCTCTTAAATGGAAAATGTTTTGCAGTAGTGTTTTCAATTAAACTGAGGGCGCAGAACCAACATCGTTAGCTACAGATGAATGTTAAAGCGCGTGTGATGTTTTGTTTTACCACAGAAATAGACAAAGAGAGTTGTGGCGACCCAGGAACACCTCTGTATGGAATAAGGGAGGGCGATAGCTTCTCTAATGGAGGGATCCTCAGGTTTGAGTGTCAGTTTGGCTTTGAGCTGATTGGAGAGAGAACAATATCGTGCCAGGACAACAACCAATGGTCAGCCAACATCCCCATTTGTATATGTAAGTATTGCAATCATTGTCTAATAAATTTTTTATTAAATCCATGTTCCGTCGAAAGGAGCCAGTTAAGGTGGTACGGGCATCTAGTAAGGATGCCTCCTGGGCGCCTCCCTTGGGAGGTGTTCCAGGCACGTCCAGCTGGGAG
>JAOEGT010001738.1:0-11440 GCA_025447795.1 Speoplatyrhinus poulsoni
ATGTGTTTATATTAAGCCTCTACATCCTTTAATGACATGCTAAGACTAAAATTACTGATTTCCCTTGACTATCCCTTAAATCTATTATTCAGTCTAGCAATTTTTACCAGACGTGGATCTGTTAAAAAAAAACGTCTGTCCCTTTTACTGAGTGGCAATCAACGATATACATTTAATTTCTGGCTGATAGAGTTCCCTAGGCAGCAGCCCTTGTAGCCTAGTGTGATAAGATTGCCTTATTTACACACACACACACACACACACTAGAAACTATTACCTATTACTTTATTCTATTAATGCATTCCAAAAAAAAAAGTTTTATATCTAATTCTACTGTAAAAATATAGTACATACATACCAGTACGAATTGGTTTTGCAGACATGTTGGAAGTACTTTTATTCTTAAGAAATAATGGAAGTGCGTACCTAATATTGAGGTAACAAAACTATGGTGAGCAGGACGATATATGATATGAGCATTTACCAGGATCAAAAATCTCAAGACTATTATGGTGAATGTCCATTACTGGGATAATCATGAGTGAATATCCTCAAATGAATATTTTGATTTGATAAAAGCTGTCTTCGCTCACTAGTACAGTACATTAACTATGGCTGAAGGTTCTGCTTGCCCATTGTATCCCCCGCATAAAAAGGTTACATTTTGTCTTTCAAAAATGGGAACAAAATACGAAGAATCACACACAAAATATACAGTATGATTAAAATACAACCAATTGTTTCTTAACAAAATGTAAGGAAGTGATTTCAGTATGGTTTTAGTGCCATTTTAAGTTTTTATGTTTATATTGTTTATCGTGATTATATTTGCCAGTATAATCATGACATGAATATTTAATATTGGCCCAAATTGAAGGTTTAAACTAAAACGAATGTTCAATTTCACTTTATGAATTAAAATGTTATCGTTAATGCATAAGGGATTAACAATTTAAGGGAAAGAGTGACAACATACCTAGTGGTGCTAGGAAGTTTTCTTAAATCCAGATCTGAATTGATAATATTGAAAATATGTTGGAAGTTGCTGAATTCTTTCAACTGCAAATGCTTGTCCATTGAGATTGCGTGCCGTTATGGTTACATTCATGCCTAATGGAGTATAATTGCTGTGGCCATAACTTAAATGGTGTGTGTCGACATACTTTTAGCCATGCACTGTAGTGAAATTCTGAATGCTTCACATGCTTTCTAGTGCCACTGTACTTAAAATAAAGTAGTGCTCTAGAGAAAAAGAAATTTGTAAAAGTATATTGCAGTAGAGGTAATGTTCCTAATTAGACTGATGTTTTGCTCACCAACTCATTGACAAATCATCTTATCTCTATGCTACTACTAACTTACAGTAGTACTGTGATAAACAGAAAATTACTCATACATGAAGGTGAACACGTTTACTGTCCCAATATTTAATCTAGTGTGAACGTTTGCATTCTTACTGCCATACTGTTTGCCACAGAACATATAGAAATTGACCGTACAGCAGTTGTCAACAGCTAATTGATACATTAGATCAAAGACTGTGATGCTCGAGCAGCACAGATGAGTAATTGAGAATCTAGTATTTTCCATTATCAATCACTCACTAATCCAATCACTGTAAAGGCAAATCTGTAAAGGCAATTTAAGGATTCATTCAAACTTTTACAGATCTGATGGATTAAAACATACGTGAAGTAAGATATTGGTCCTAATTGTGCACAGACAGTATTGCAAACACCAATGATGATTTTATAAAGGTCATTCCGTCTGTATGAATTCCGCTGGCCTGTTATGTCTGTCCCTCCCCCTTCCTTTCTCTCTGGCCGGGTGCCGTGTAGACCTGTGCGCCAGTCGCCAGCTGCTTGTCACCTTACCTGAGAGAGCAGAGGCTTGCTTTCATGGGCTCTCTGGACCTTCAGTTCTTCCCCAGGCCGGCCCCCCAGCCTTGGGAAAGTCAGGTGGCGCTCCATATTTCTGGGAGTGTCACTCTGTCGGGGTGCCTGGCTTTCCCTTCCGTGGGGCTCTAGCAGGTCAGTACAGTCCAGCCGGAGTGGGGGTGTAGCCTTCTGGTTACATTGACCTGTGGCACAGCTAGACATTTAGGGAGCTATGGAAGAACTTCCTTGATGATAATAGTAATAATAGTTCAGTGGTTTGTGATGGCGCCTGTCAGTGCAGGGCCCCTGGAAATCGCTCCAACCCCCCACACACACACTATGACTCCCTTGCTTGTGGCCACTAGCCAAACGGACTAGAGTAGATGATTGGAGCTACTAATAGTTTGGCTTCTATCAGTTAAAAGGGGAAACTCCTCGATTTGTATGCAATTTAACAGCACACTCCTCGTTTTGTGTACAGGTATTACCCTTGTGTTTGATATCGGAATTCCAGCAGCAAAGTTTTGGCCAGAGATCACATGTACCTCCCCCACCTGAGTGGCTTGCATTCCTATGTACTCTGCCCCTAAGGCTCTCCCAGCCTCGTACTGTTCTCCAACCTTCACTCTTCCAACAAACTGTGAACTTTGACATTCTAACCCAATCGAGGAGTGTACCTTTTAACTGTAGGCATATATTTAGTGGTGATTGTTGTCACCACGTGTGTGTGACACCTCCTGTCTTCCATCCTTGCGTGGTTTTCTGCCATGCAAGGATGGCGCAGCCACTGGCATATTGTGCCAACTTTCTTTAACCTTTGAGCATTAAGCTTTAAACAGTTTCAGGTGGAAGACCTGATTAGTGCTGGTGCCAGAAGTCCTTCTTAAAGTCCTAATCACCACTTTGTGACTTCACTCTTCTCTCCCACTCTATCTTTCACTCTCTCTCACTGGTGTGCGTCGACCCAGACGGACAGGAAAACGCAGGGAAGTGTCCTCATCTGGAATCTGACGAGTCGGACCCTTCGTATGGGGAGCTGACCAACGGCGATGACCTCAAGTCTCCGCGGAAGCCTGACGGGGAGGAGTTTGACACGCCTTCGTTGGCATGTAATGGAGCAACTGGTGGTTCTCAGGAGGGGGCCAAAGCTAAGCAGTCTCTTGAGAAGAAGTTTGTATGTGGCACCTGTGGGCAGGCCTTCCGCACAAAGTCCTACCTCAACAAGCACCAGCACAGAGTACACAAAGTTCAGAAAGCCCAGGGGGTGGCAGGGTCCGGCTTCAGCGAGCTGGCCCCTTCACTGACCTCCCCGTTCTCTCCACAACAGAACATGTCACTGCTGGAGTCCTTTGGCTTTCAGATTGTCCAGTCAGCCTTCGCCTCCTCTCTGGTGGACGCAGAGGCCGGTCAGAGTGGGATGGACTTTGGAGGAAAGTGACAGACTGTTTGCTTTTATTAGTTATGGGATATAGCCGGCCAAGGTGTCCTCAGTGTTTAGGGAATTACCTGCCTCCAAGACTGCTGTTTGTTGCACCTCCTACTGCGCATTTCTGCATCACTGAATTTGATATGCGCTACGTTATATTTTTAAATATTAAAAAAATGCAAGGTTTTCTTAATATTAAATTTTTCCTCTCTCAAGGCTTGCCTCCTGGATTTGTTTTTTTTTTTTTTTCTTCTTCCCAGTGCATCTAGTAAAGAATTCTGCGCTGCATCTGTCAGTTGACTAGGTATATTATTTAACAGCTGTTTTTATGTTTGGTTTGAGGTCTAGCTAAAGTGTGCTTTGAGAGGGGTTTACTATCATACTTTCTGAAACATTTATGAATGAGGTACTTTTCATAGCAACCTCATTGCACATCCTGCATCCCCAACACCCTGACATTATTTATATTGATTTGTAATGATACCATATTGGCAAAATGTCTGTCTCCACATTGGAATTGGGCCTACCTCATAGAAGTGGATAATGCAATTATATGGCTAGTGGACTAAAAGTACCGTCCAAATATTTTTTGTAATGAGTACACGGGTCTATACTGTAGACAACAATCCAAACTGCCATTGATTTTTATAATGCATATTAGCCTGTCAACATGAGTCCTTCAGGATTGGTCAGTGACATTACACTTTAAAATGGACCTTCATTTATTTTACTAATGGTATTTACCAAAAGTGCCATATCGGTGCCTGGTAAAAACGCAAAATTAGCACAGGCATCGTACAACACCTAAATATTCCATATCTGTAACATACAGCAGTATAGGGAACAGCCATTGGTATATAATTTAGATAAGTTATGATTTGTGCAAAGCACATTTTTGAGCAACTTTATTGTGGAATTATGTTTCTTAAATGTCAAGAAATACTGTATGCTTTGAGGATGCTAAGAATAGCCTTTGGTAAACCCCTTGCATAGAAAGTTTGACCAACATTGTTTATCAGCTAAAATGTATAGAAATTCTGTAAATAAACGGGGACCAAGTTCAGGTGTGAGTGACAATTATACAATCTGAGAGATGTAGATTATATTTTATTAATTTATTTGCGCCCTTATTTTCTGTATAAAGATTGTTTTTTTTGTTGGTCAAAGAAGAATCTTGTAATTTGCTAATTTTACTATATAAATGATGTTGCATATGGGAGGTGTGTGTCTGTGTGTTGGGTCATGATTCTGATGAAAGCAGGATTTAGGCCATGTACTATTTGTTAAGGAATGAGTCTATCTCAGTGCAAATCCTAGATTCAAGTCACTTTTCACTTGTTATTCTAATCAGGGAATATATCCATATCCTAAAATGTTTAAAATTCTCCCCGTTTGTTGGTTTCAGGTTTGCTTTCTCCAGTAATAAACAGTATACCTTTGGTGGAAATGGTATGGTTGATTCAGATGGTCATGACACACTAACCTTTCTCCCTGTAAGTTTTAATCACTGCCATCCCACATCATTTGAATTGAAACGATAGGTCTCCTTTTAAAGACACTTCAATTCATGTCTGGATATAATTTGTTGAAACCAGTGTTTTACTCTTCTTTTATCACCTAACTGCACTTTGTGTACAGCCGTGTTTCAAAACAACATTGAGCTGGAATGGAGATTTTGGGATCTGAGAGGTCCCCAAGAGATCTGATTGCTATTACGCAATCAATGAGTGCACCTTTTAAAAGATGATAATTTATGTCATGTCACTCAACTTGTATTGCGGCCTATAATGGACTGTGCAGATAAATTAGCTTCACATATATTGGTAATCATGCTTTATGCAATGTTAAACTGTTTGACCAAATCCTATAGCAAATCTTATCCAATTTGTGTTGAAAAATAAATCTATAATAGTTATCACAATTCAGTTTAGTTAAATAAATTTATAAACTTTATATTGTGTCATGAATCATGTCTCAACATGCAATCGGGAAAGGGCTGTTGCATGAGTTTGAAGGTGTTTTGTCTGCGCTGTGTTTTTCCCATTTCTGTGTTTTGTTTCACTTGTAATTTCTTAATAAATTAGTATATTATATTCAGTACATTCCTACATTATTTATGGTTACATTGTGATTGTAACAAGTGTATATACGATTCATATACACATGCTATATAAATATATGATCCAACCAATATGATCAGTGTTTGTTAATGGTTGTCTTGTATATGTATTTTTAATTTTTTTTTCTAGTCCGTTATATAGAAGGATATTAAGTTATGGCCATTTGAATTGAAATTGTATTTACTGCCTAAACACAGAACCATGTGTGCTCTGTTCTGGTATGTGAATGAAGCTGGGTCGTTAATGTCTATCACTGGTTGGTGACAGTGGTGTCACTCTTGTCATTGACCAATGTGTAACCTTCTTTTTATATATACTCTGGCTTTATGCACACGTATTTACCCTGTAGCAGGAATAAGGGTGTTTATTAATTTTTGTATAAGTGCAAGGTGATGCCTCTTTCTTTTCAAAAAAACAAATCTAGATATTTTAGTACTTTCCTGGTTATGATTTTTCCACTCATGTTGGTAGTCCATAAGGATGTTTTGTGTTGCTTACACAGCCCTATACTTAAATGTTTTGCTTCATGCTTTTAGTCTGTTGCAAAGTGCCTTCCAAATACTGATTGTGCACAGCAGTGGATTAAAAAGGTCCGCTTTTGTTTTTTTAAAGGGTTGGCCAATAAATAGAGTGACTTGCAGTGACACTTTTGTATAAAACAAACAAAAGATGTACAATATGTTTATTTGATCTTTTATCATCATTCTCAAATTGTTCTTAAAACATGTGAGTTACATGTTTTGTTATAAAGTCTTTGGACATATTTCCAATATAAACATACTTTTCTATAGATATTTGTTTTTGTACTCTGTTATTGAGTCTCAACTTTGTTGGAACAGAGATGAGTATGAATTAAACTGCATTTGAAAAAGTTACTAATTTGCAATTTTCTTGAAAGTAATAGTTGGCTAGTCTGGTGTAATCAGACCATATCCACTTGGTGAATATGTCTGGCCATGCTCCATTGAGAAGTGTTCAGTTATTTCCTTCGACTTGGCGTAGACCTGTCTTTTTTTTTTTACTATTAAACAGCGCTGAACCAATTGCTGTTGCTACAATTGTTTTGATCGCGTCATTTAGTTCTATCACAATTTTGAAACATGGTTGACTTCAACATCATCTCACTAACACATTAGGCCGCCAGCAGGGTGGCTGTGCGAATGCTAATGCGAACAAGGTTTCCAGACTATAATCTCGGATAAATTAATTGAGCTGAGGGCATAGTTGTGCGGACCCAGGCTAATAGTTGGCAGGCACCAAGAAAGTGGTACCACTTTACAATAAGACTTCCCTTATACAGGGTTTATTAATTAATGGTTTATAATTAAATTATTAATTAGGTTATTATGAATAATGTATAAATTATTAAACTGTTATAACACAATATATTACTTGGGACAATTGTGACCTGTTGCATGCCAAATAGTGAGCCCACATTTGAATCTACTGCTAAGGCTCAGAATCGGCAAATAGCTTACTATGTCTTCTCTTTTAGTTAACACCCTTAGTATCTGTTGTTCACTGATTTGATTCCCCCCCATCCATATTGATGTATCTTAGCATCTCACATATGACCATTTATTTATGAGTTACAAACATTTAGAACTGTTGAAAGGGAGCCTTATTGTAAAGTGTGAAACACATCACTGTTCTGTACTAATTAGTTATTAATGGAAGAAGGAGCCTAGTTATTGTAAAGTGTGAAACACATTACCATTTACTAATTAGTTATTAATATGTATAACTGGCAAATGGGATCCTTATTGTAGTGTAAAACACATCACCATTTATAAATTAGTTAATACGTATAATGCCTTAGTAAAACAACAGAAATAAGGAAAGCCTCTTTATTTGCTCAAAACATAGCAACTTAGTACAAATACTACAAAACTCAAACTGTCTTGATTAAAACTATTTTTGATCTTGATATTGTTAGTTAATTAACTCAATATGGAAGGTATCCATCATCGTAGCTAGTTACTAGCCGTAGCAACATTCTAGTACCGGTAGGCTACTGTTAACTGCTAACAGTATCTTATGTTGTTTATCTATTTGAAGAATATAACAAATTTAAGATAATTAACATGATCAGATATAGTATGCCTAGTAGGCCTAGGCTATATCCAAATGAAAATACTCTAATAGTTAAATTAATTTGATCAATTTATTCATGACGGTTACATGTCATTTTTATAGTCTGTTTAACAAGAAAATATACTAAAAATAAAACATACCTTGAGAGTTTGCCAACAAAGCATTTGAAAAAGTTACTAATTTGCAATTTTCTTGAAAGTAATAGTTGGCTAGTCTGGTGTAATCAGACCATATCCACTTGGTGAATATGTCTGGCCATGCTCCATTGAGAAGTGTTCAGTCATTTCCTTCTACTTGGCGTAGACCTGTCTTTTTTTTTTAAACTATTAAACAGCGCTGAACCAATCGCTATTGCTACAATTGTTGCTTTGTTTTGATTTATTCATGATGGTTACATATAATTTTTATAGAGTCCATTTAACAAGACAATATAGTACAAATAAAACATACATTGAGAGTTTGCCAACAAAGTTCCAGTAAAAATGTCAAAATAAAATAGTATTAGCCTAGCAAAGCAAAATTCTCTGCAGGGCTACTGAAGGGGAGAGGTCCATGAATAAAAGGTCCATCCGTCCAGAAATGATATTAAAATTCCGTCAACGGCAGCAATGTCCCAAAACCAAAATTTATCAACAAAACAATTAATCTAAGGAAAATAATATTATCTTCAATATTGCCAAATATTACACACCTCCCAGTATCCACTGAGTTAATTATACCACTAGATGGTATCACTTTTCACTGGCACTAATCACATTTTTATGTATGTAACTAAACGTTATTTGTTCAAATCAAATGTTCAAATCTAAGTGGGCTGGATTATATGCATTATACAGTGTGTATGTTAACTGTTTGTTTACACATTTGGAAAGCAGTGTTTCGTCAAGCCTGATGTTTCCTTACACATAAAATAATGATTCCCAGTCTTTCTCAGTCAGTGAGGAATAACATTAATTTAACACAGTTCAGTACACTGCTGGGGGTAAACTCTCACTTTAAGTATTGAGAGACCAAACCCTAACATTATTGTACAGTAGCATATATGGCAGCAAGAGCTGGGAACATAATAGATAGATAGCAGTAACTTTATCTTGCCAAATAGTGAGCCTGCATGAAAACAGGATTGTTGATTTGTTGATTGTTGAATTGTAGACGCAAGACAAGATCCTGTAACTTTTCTGATCAAATATTGGTTACACTTGCTGGTGTATGACCTGTCCAACTAATGACAAATGTACTACAAATTCTGTATATGTAAATGTAAAAAAACTTATAAATTGTTTATAACTTTTAATAATGATTGATCAAGTGTTTACATTATTAATGACCTTGTTGTAAATCATTTATAAATCCTTTATTGGAGTAGTCTTGTAAAGTGGTACCGAAAAGAAAGGAAGTGACCTTTTATTTTTTGTTAACTTATAAAGATGTGTGTATTATTCAGTATGTATAGCATGTTAAACTATTAGCTACTATCCCTATAGCATGCTATTTGTAATAAGTAAATATTGGATATATATATATACACTATATAGAAATCTAAACCCAGGATGCATTTACTTTGACATTGTTTTACTTTATAGGTTCAAATATCATGATTAACATAAGATTAACATATTAACATGTTCTTCAGTTAGATAATCAATTTATTTAGCTCTTGATGCCTTGTGATTCCCATAGTTCTATGAAAAGGTAGTAACTATTCAGTCAGTCAGCAGTCAGTAACTATTCTTTGTGCACAAGAAAAGCAGTAGTAGTATGCTAACTTGTAAAATAACACATCACCAAAATTACATTTTTGTCATGGTACTGATGTTTACATACAAATGTATGTACTTAGAATTTAGTTTCATAAGCAAAGTCAACCTTCTCAATGTAATCTTTCCTGTTTTTGAAATTGAGTTTGTTGAAATCTTCCATAATTTCCATCATGGTTTTTCCTTTGGTCTCTGGGACAAAATACAAAATGAATGCAGCACTGAAAATGCAATAGGCCACAAATATCAGGAAACAGAATTGTCCAAGTCCATCCTAAAAAGGCACATGGGGAAAAAATTACAAATACTGAAAAGCAGACCATATTTTATTAAAGGTGTACTTTTTTGCATTCATACCTTGTTTGAAACCAATGTTATACAAACATTTTGGTCTGAAACACTGACAGCAAATGCCCCTCCCACACCCAAGTGCTGAGTGTTCGATACATCTCTACTATATCCACACATACACAGTTGATTTATCTCAGGAGAAATGTAGGGTCTAGGGGGCGCTATAATGTAATCAAGCCATGTGCATTTGTACACACAAGCAACTTTTACAGTTTGAGTCTGCGAGCATCGGGGGAAGTGAGAGGGTGGCTTCTGGGGCTCAAGCCTGAATGTTTTCTCAAAAACCATGACTTTTTTTCCTCATGTATTTTATTATTCACACAACTCTGTTAGTCTATACATATTATTTTGTTTTTGCTGAGCAATTACAGCCAGCTAAATGGCTGTCTGTGCGTCTTTAATTTCCATGTTAAACAACCTCATATTTCGAAAACCATAAAAAAAAAAGACTAACAGCGTCTTTAACCTGTGACTATATTCATCATGTCCCATAGACCCGCTCTCCATGTTCAAAATAAACACTGGGCCACTGACCCTATACCACGCCCGGCGAGGGTCTCACCAATATGTAGGGGAAGAGCATTCCAATGAGGAACAAGCACACCCAGTTGATGGTCCCACTGACCATATATGCAGATGGACGCCAAGCCTGTAAGAACAGGTCTGTAGGTAGGGCCACAGACACACCAGCTGAAAGAGAATGAAAACCATGATGACATTTACCTCTTTCACTTCAGATGTGACAACTGTGTCAATCAGTTAATCTAAAAGACATAACTCACAGGGTCCAAGTCCATAAATGCACATGAATATGAATATTAGGCCGATGTTCAGGTACGGCATGTACCAAGACAGGTGCTGTGGGGAAGAAAAAAAGGTAATTCATTTCTACCCTTAAAATACCTGTCTCCATAATTTCTACCTGTAAAATAATTTGCTAAATGTAAAAAAGAAGATTAAAGAGTGCCATTCGTCCAAACTGTTAGATTTGATTTTTGTGTACTCTTTGTATTGTCTGCCTAATCTACTGCAATATATTTTTTTCTATGAAATTACTATTCAACTATTTAAAAATGCATTATTAACTGTTGTTTAATAATTTCACTATTACGACATATGACAATGATTACATCCTTTGATCAATGTCGCAGCAAAATGCATTGTTGAAATTATAATAAAAATAAGTTAACCAAAGTAATTTGTATTTTACATCGATTTTGTGAATCAATTTATCCATACTATATTTACCAATTTCTTTATCAATATTGGTAAAATGGTAAGATAATTTAGATTACCTTAAGAGATAGGGTTACAGTAAGTATAGCCATGGTCACACCCAACAACAGATAGCCATATCCCATGAGCTTCTTTCTCCCGACATGCTCTATCAATAAAGCCTAAGACAAAACTGGTATTTAAAGAGTGTCACTGCAAAGGTGGACATTTTTCATGCATCAGATTCCTTCCAATGATCCTTACACTGAGTGATACAGTTGCAAGCTCCACTACTCCGACTCCAGCAAACAGGTAATGCATCTTGTCTTCTGACACGCATGATTCTCGCAAAATATCAAAGGCATAGAAGTTCAACTGGGTGATCAAATAGAAAATAAGCATAGCCTTTGTTAGCGTTGAAACTTTTCAGTTTGGTAATTCCCCACACAAGCAAACACTGACATTGCAACAATCTTTATTATTAGGGCCCGAGCACACACAGTGTGCGAGGACCCTATTGAATCCCTAGTGATTATTATTAGGGCCCGAGCACACACAGTGTGCGAGGACCCTATTGAAACCCTAGTGATTATTATTAGG
>JAOEGT010001749.1:0-11440 GCA_025447795.1 Speoplatyrhinus poulsoni
TATCTATATCTATTTATAGATAGATAGATAGATAGATAGATAGATAGATAGATAGATAGATAGATATAACTAAATCTTATATATAATTTCTTGTAGAAATGTGTCAAGGCTCCATTCTGGGATAGCCATTTCAGAGAGTTGGTGGGCGTTACCATGGTGATTCATCTCATGCATACCCACCACCAGGGCCTCTACTTCTGCCAGGTGCAGTACCAGCGTAGGGGGCGGAGCCTCAGCTACACCCGGCTGATCAACGTCACTGCAGTGTGTGAGTACTGTTACCATATCAACATTAATGCTGCCTGTGAGCACTGCCAGTGGTGTTAATATACCATATATAGTCGTAATGTTCTATTCATACGACCAATGTGTGATTGACAGATCCATCGGTGCTGCCCAAGTTCCCCACCATCCGGCTCCCTCCCAAAGACCACCTCTACAGTGTCAAACAGGGTGGGTTACTATGGCAACGGCCTTTCACCCCCCCTCTCAGCCCCCGTGACCTGACTCCGGATAAGCTGGAGAAGATGGATGGATGGATGGACATTTGTTTAAGCAGTAACCTAGCCTACAGAACCTGTATGGGGGTAGATTTCTATCAATATTATTCAAGCGCAAAAGTCCACAGTTTGTTGAATAAAACAATAATCCACACGTATTTTTACCATCCACAAGCGCACACCTCTCATTTGCATGCGTAGGTTTAATCCACAAACATGTTTTTGCCATCCGCAAACGCAAACTTTTCAAAATATTCATGCATGCACTTTATATTTTCAGATATGTTTATCAATATTCACAAAAGCTTAGCTTGCGATCTGGTGAATCTGCATTTGCGGATAGAAGGACACGCTTGCGCTTCCAATATTTACGCATGTCATTTTGAGAGAAATATTCCACAGTTTGGTCCATCTGAATCGCAACCGTAAAACTAATTCGCAAGCGTAACTGTTTGATTCGCAAACGTAAAGTTTCTTCTTCTGCTCTAATGGCCGATGTAGGCTCACCAGCACCATAATGTGGCCACAAACGTACATTACGTAAACATCTACAATTAATTTCAAATAGTTGCCGATTTACAATGCTGGGAGACATGTTTCAAATTATACAAGTCACGTCCACAATTATGAGGGTGAGTAATGAAATAGCCTAGCTTGATATCTGTAAACTGATTGTACTGTTTGCACTCTAGATTTAAAGACATAGCCGATCGATAGCCAAGCCAATTTTACTGTTCATCATGTATTAATAGGCAGGCTACCGTACCGACCAGTATCAGTAGTTTATAGTCTAGGCAATGCATTTTTAATAACCCATTAGGTTATTAAAAATGAAGAAGAAAGACCAGCAGGTGCCACAAACTGGACCAAACTGTGGAATATGTCTCTCAAAATGAAATGCGTAAATATTGAAAGCGCAAGCGTGTCCTCCTATCCACAAATGCAGATTCACCAGATCGCAAGCTAAGCTTTTGTGAATATTGATAAACATATCTGAAAATATAAAGTGCATGCATGAATATTTTGAAAAGTTTGTATTTGCGGATGGCAAAAACACGTTTGTGGATTAAACCTACGCATGCAAATGAGAGGTGCGCGCTTGTGGATGGTAAAAATACGTGTGGATTATACTTTTGCGCTTGAATAATATTGATAGAAATCTACCCCCATAGTCCTGTGGCATAGTGGGTAGAGCTGGGCGACATGTGATGAAGAGGTCGCTCGCTCCAACCCCGCTAAGTGTCAAGGTGTCCTTGAGCAGACACCTAACCATAACTGCGCCCCCGGTGGTCAGGTGGCTCCTTGCATGGATGATGTCATCATCGGTGTGTGAATGCGAGTCTATCCTGTACCTCGTTTTGAGGGGTTAGAAAGGTCCATTGAGTAACGTAGCTGGTCGTCGTGCATGTCAATCAAAATACCTCGCCTGAGTTTACGTATGTAAAGGCTGACTCTGTGAGACTGCCCACTGCCCTACCATGTTTGGCCACTAGATGGAGACACATGTAATGCGCCCTAATGTGCAGGTGCGGAGGTACGGCTGGAGTGCTTGGGCCTGTTCCCGTACCTGCCGGGGGACTGGGCCATCTGGTGGACCGTGGACAAACGCACCGTGGAGCAGCTGGCCGATCAGCGCTTCTCCATAACCAACCGGTACCTCACTAAGACGCTTGAACACTAGCTAGTGCACTAGCTCACTAGCTCACTGGCACACTAGCATGCTAGCTCATTAGGACACTTGCACACTAGCTAGCACACTAGCCCTTAACCTACCTCACGACTACATTAGCACGCTAGCTCACTAGCTCACTACACTAGCATGCTAGCACACTAGCTAGCAGCCTAGCTAGCACACTAGCACTCTTTCACATTAGTGCACTACTAAACTAGCATGCTAGCTCACTAGCACGCTAGCTCACTACTACAGTATCAAACTAGCTCACTACTACACTAGCACACTAGCTCACTACTACACTAGCACGCTAGCTCATTACTACAATAGCTCACTACTAAACTAGCACACTAGCTCACTACTACACTAGTGCACTAGCTAGCTCACTACTAAACTAGCATGCTAGCTTACTAGCACGCTAGCTCACTACTAAACTAGCATGCTAGCTTAATAGCACACTAGCTCCCTACTACAGTAGCGCACTAGCTAACTCACTACTACACTAGCAATGCTGGATCTTTTAGCAGGGCACACACACACACACACACACACAGCGGATGTATGTACAGTGTGTGTGTGTGCCCAGCCAGGTGAGGGTGGACTTTGGACTCCGCGTTGAGGAGAGCGTCCTGCTCATCCAGGAGGTCCAGGGGCCAGACGTGAGCCGCCGCTACGCCTGCCACGTCAGCAACCAGCGGGGCAACGCCACGCGCTCAGTGCACCTGCAGGAGGAGGGTGAGGGCCTCGCCATGGCAACACCGCCACACCCTGGCACACAGCGTGGTCGCTATGGTAACACCTGCCCTGTGTAAGCAGCGTCGCTGCCGTCGGTGGAGCTGGGATGGGGCCTGGGCGTGACCCTGCTGCTGATGATGGGGATGTTCGTGGTCTACCACGTGTTCTGGCTGGAGGTGCTGCTGCTGTACCGCTCCTGGTTCGGGACGGACGAACGCCACGCAGGTACACACGCAACCAGAACACACGCCAAGCTTGAACATGCTCCTTCTCTTCATGTAGAAACACAGTGTTGTGCTGACACTGGCCACACGGGGCACTAACGTCTGCCTGCCTGTATGTGTGCGTGTGCGTGTACATGTGTGTATGTGTGTGTGTACATGTGTGTATACGTGTGTGTGTACACGTGTGTGTGTACGTGTGTGTGTACACGTGTGTGTACATGTGTGTGTACATATACGTGCGTGTACGTGTGTGTGTACACGTGTGTGTGTAGATGACAAGGACTACGATGTGTACATCTCGTATGCCAGGAACGGCGAGGAGGAGCACTTTGTCATCGGCACCCTGCGGAGGGTCCTGGAGAACGAGCTGGGTTACTCCGTCTGCATCTTCGACCGCGACAGTCTACCGGGAGGCAGTGAGTACCCATATGGTGCTGCTAGTGCTAGCTTACAGTGGCTAGCTCACTGTGGCTAGTACTAGCTTACTGTGACTAGCTCACTGTGGCCAGCTCACTGTGGCTAGTACTAGCTTACTGTGGCTAGTGCTAGCTTACTGTGGCTAGCTCACTGTAGCTGGTAAGTGTTGCTAGCTCACTGTGGCTATGGCTAGCTTACAGTGGTTAGCTCACTGTGGCTAGTGCTAGCTTACTGTGTCTAGTGCTAGCTCACTGTGGATAGCTCACTGTGGTTAGTACTAGCTTACTGTGGCTAATGCTATCTTTCTGTGGCTAGCTCACTGTGGCTAGTGATAGCTTACTGTGTCTAGTGTTATCTTACTGTGGCTAGCTCACTGTGGCTAGTGCTATCTTACTGTGGCTAGCTCACTGTGGCTAGTGCTAGTTTACTGTGTCTAGTGTTATCTTACTGTGGCTAGCTCTCTGTAGCTAGTGCTAGCTTACTGTGGCTAGTGCTAGTTTACAGTGGCTAGCTCACTGTGGCTAGTACTATCTTACTGTGGCTAGCTCACTGTGGCCAGCTCACTGTGGCTAGTACTAGCTTACTGTGGCTAGCTCACTGTGGCCAGCTCACTGTGGCTAGTGCTAGCTTACTGTGGCTAGCTCACTGTGGCCAGCTCACTGTGGCTAGTGCTAGCTTACTGTGTCTAGTGTTATCTTACTGTTGCTAGCTCACTGTGGCTAGTGTTGTCTTACTGTGGCTAGCTCACTGTGGCTAGTGCTAGTTTACTGTGTCTAGTGTTATCTTACTGTGGCTAGCTCACTGTGCAGCACACGGTCACAACAGTAATATAGAGTATAATAAATGTAATTCAGCAGCACAGGGCCAGCTGCTAATGACAGCACTGTAGCTAATAGCTAACTATGACTAATATTAGAACATGGACCCTGCTAACATGTTTACTGTAGACACACACACACACACACACACGCCATAGCCCCATGTCCATGACCCCCTCCCCCCCCTCCACAGCCATCACTGACGAGACCCTGTCCTTTGTTGGCCGCAGCCGGCGGCTGCTGGTGGTTCTGGGCCCAAACTACGGCCAGAGGGGCTCCCAGGCGCTGCTGGAGCTGCAGGCGGGCCTGCAGGGCATGGCGCTGGGAGCAGGGCTCCGGGTCATCCTGCTGCAGTACCGGGGCGGGGTGGGGGTGGGGGCGGTGAAGGAGCTGCGGCGGGCGCGGCTGGCTCTGGCGCTGGTGCGCTGGCAAGGGGAGCGCTCCCAGCCGCTGAGCTCCAGCTTCTGGAAGAGGCTCAGGCTGGCCCTGCCTCCCCCGCCCCCGGGCAGTGGGGGGCAGGCAGGGGCCAGGAAGCTGCTGACACAGAACAGCACCTCCTCTCAGACAGGCCTCCTCATGGAGAGCAGGAGGGACCAGACTGGTCTGACAACTGACTGACTGGTGGACATTACATCATCAGTTGTTTTCATCATAACGTCAGATACATAGTTACTTACGGTCATCCTGCGTATTATAGCATTCACTCAGAGACAGTGTTTGTGAGAAGGACTTATGTTAGAGAATGGATTTGTATGTTTATTAACATTTACAGTATTTAGCAGACCCATTTATCCACGACACTTATAAAAGTTAGCATGATGAACACCATCATGCTAACAGGATGAATGTCAAAACCACAGGCTCTTTACAAGGTTGCAATAGTTACAAATCAGCTGCATGGTAACATTTATTTATAACCCTATTTTTATGTTACCATACCATAAACCACTTGTGTGGTGGTCAAATAAATGCAAGGGCGCTCCTGTTTTGTTTCGTCTATTTAAAATTTTGCATTTTTGACCATAAAAGGCTCTTGATAAACGTGACATATAAAGAGTCTAAATATTTAATTTAAATAAACACATTTTATTTTTTTACACTGAACATAGGCCTATTTTACATGTTGTTTTGCCGTTAAACATTTCAAGACGTTTTGTAGGCCTATTCCTTTACACAAAGTGTTACAGATTTAGATATGTGTATTGATTGTATTTTTTTTGTCCTTGTTTACAAAAATAAAATATATTTTTTCTATTTCATTTCCTTTTTCTTTTCCCTACTGCCACGTTTGTTTGTTTGTTTGGAGAAATTAGGAACATGATATTTAAAAGAGAAAAGTCCCTTCACAGCAGATAATGCATCATTCCACAGAGACCTTGTGACAAGAAGTAGCCTACATGCAAACAGCCTAATGGAGTAGGTTAAAGGCCTATAGGGTAGTTTTTGAATAAATGTGTATCAGTTACATATTTTTCTGATACAATAATTAACCGCAACAGCAGTTGTGTCTGCCGTTTATTTGACATTAATGTACAAATAGTCGTTCATAATAATCATTTCATGACATAATTTCATATCGCCGTCCTCACACTAACTCACTTACTCACTCACACACACACACACACAGTTTTAACCCAGAAAATTCTATACTATACGCCTAGTGGCATGAATGCAGCGGTGCAGGCACACACACACAATAACGTTAGCTTGATGCTACTGTCACCGTTAGCATCAGGAACATGGTGCCTCTAATGAGCCTGCGCGTTCCCGTGTGTCTCCAGACCCGGCAGACGTGGTGCTGCGCGCCATGCAGCACTGCCGCGTGCTCCTGCTGGTGCTCAGCGCGGACTACGCGGCAGAGAAGAGCTTCAGCCTGCTGGAGTGCCGCCTGGCTCTCCACCTGAGCAGCCGCGCTGCTGGCGGCCGGCCCGCAAACCTCGCCGCCGTTGCGTACCGCCCACCGGGCGCAACTCCCGCCGCCGCGGCAGAGGTGCTGCGAGCACGGCGGGTGGCAGGAAGCGGCGCGGCAGTGTGGCGTGGGGCCTGCTCGGAGCCACGCGCCTCTCGCTTCTGGAAGCGGCTGCGGCTGGCGCTGCCCGTGCGCCCGCTGGCGCTGGGCCGCAGGATGATTGACAGCACGTCGTCGCACTCGGACCTGGCCGCGCTAGCGCTGCAGCGCGGCCGACGCGTCCCGCGCCGGCAGGAGCACAGGAGGGGCAGAGAGTGGAGGAGCAGACGGACCGGAGGGGCGGGGTCCTTCATCAGGGGGGCGGCTGACAGCGGGGGAGGGGCTAACGTCGGAGGGGCAGGGCTGCAGCGCACGTCGCAGTGCGTTGGGCTTCTACTTCAGACAGGAGCAGACAGAGGGGCGGGGCTAAGCGTCCAAACAGACCTCCCACAGGTGGAGTTTGGCTCCACCTCCTGAACACAGCTGCAGTAACCGTGGAAACAGACACAGACACTTAATATGACCTTTGGGCGGGGTGTCCACCACAATGCATGCTGGGAAAGGTTTTTGCTACAGCTCAGCTTCTAACCAGAAGATATATATGTGTAGATACAATAGGGCATTAAGGGCAGCCATCTGCTCACGACTGTTGAGTGGCAATTCCAGGGCCAGTCAGACATCATTTACACATACTAGAGTAAATAATATTCTTCATGCTACGCTATGCTATAAAACAGATATTCCCTATCCCACCTTTTCACCATTTTGACCCTTCGTGCTATGCTATGATAATATATGATATGCTTTGCTACACTATGCTATGCTACGATATGCTAGCATACAGATATGTGCTATGCTATGCTACGCTATGCTAGCATACAGATATGTGCTACACTATGCTATGCTATGCTATGTTAGCATACAGATATGTGCTACACTATGCTATGCTATGCTATGCTAGCATACAGATATGTGCTACACTATGCTATGCTATGCTATGCTAGCATACAGATATGTGCTACACTATGCTATGCTATGCTATGCTAGCATACAGATATGTGCTATGCTGTGCAACTCTGCGCTATATTCCCCATCCGTGGAGCAGCAGCATCGCATGGCTCTAACACTTTCACAGATGATGGCAGGCCTTTCCAAGTCTTCCTGACTCGTACAACCATCATTCCTGTATTTCAAAATAAAAAATCCCTTCCTTTCTACCTCAAATGTTGGCGGTATGCATACAGACCCTGCGGACTGTATGCATGATGATATTATATATATATGATATATACGTGGAGTGGAGAGTATACGTGTTGAGCCAGCACTATAGCTCATCCGCCACCCTAAACAAACAACATTGCTGGGTGTGATTTGAGACAAGCCTTCCTGTGTCTGATTGGTTAAATGTGACGACTGCTTTACACTACTAATGCGTCAGCCAGACCCCAGCAGGACCTAGGAACAATACCGTCTGCCACCACCTGAGGAGCTGCAGGTTTACTCCGAAGGTAACCTGGAAGTAGTTTTTCCTGATAAAGTACAGTGTTGACATGTAACGCCATGGGAACCCTGTAGTACAGTGTTGACATGTATCGCCATGGGAACGCTGCAGTACAGTATTGACATGTATTGCCATGGGAACCCTGCAGTACAGTATTGATATGTATCGCTATGGGAACGCTGCAGTACAGTATTGACATGTATCACCATGGGAACCCTGCAGTACAGTATTGACATGTATCACCATGGGAACGCATGTGCCATCCTGGTCATTTTATGTCTAATGTCTTAAATGTCAACTTGTCTGTATAAGTGCTCCAGTTAAAGGTGGGGGCAGCAATCCTGAAGAAATCTTGTTGATCAAAACAAAAACACCTTTTCCTTCAATGCCATAGGGTGCTCCCTCAGAAGCCCCGCCCCCTTCAATGCCATAGGATGCGCCCTCAGAAGCCCCGCCCTCTTCAATGCCATAGGGTGCTCCCTCAGAAGCTCCGCCCCCTTTAATGCCATAGGGTGCTCCCTCAGAAGCCCCGCCCCTTTCAATGCCATAGGGTGCTCCCTCAGAAGCTCAGCCCCCTTCAATGCCATAGGGTGCTCCCTCAGAAGCTCCGCCCCCCACATGTATCGCCAAGGCTGGTATAGTGTTGTGTGGTGCGGTCTGCGCCACTTTGTTTATGTTCCCATTTACAGAGCCAAGGCCGTCGTACCGTGAGGGGATTTTTGCTGATATTGACAATAAGTGTATTAGTGTTTACTTATAATCGCTGACTCCACCTTTAACAGTCTAGCATGTTAAATGTTCCACTGTGTTAAACATGTTAAACGCTGTGTTAAACATGATAAACGCTGTGTTAAACGTGTTAAACGTGTGTGAAACGCTGTGTTAAACGTGTGTTAAACGTGTGTTAAACACTGTGTTAAGCGCTGTGTTAAATGCTGTGTTAAACGTGTATTAAACGTGTTAAACGCTGTGTTAAGCGCTGTGTTAAACGCTGTGTTAAACGTGTGTTAAACGCTATGTTAATCGTGTTAAATATGTGTTAAGCGCTGTGTTAAACGTGTTAAACGCTGTGTTAAACGTGTTTCAGTGCAGGTCTGAAGGGATATGTTACACACTGCATGAGGGAAAACATGTCACTTACTTTACCGTTCTTAAATTATGATATTGTATTAAATCTGCTGGAGGATTTCACCAAGTCAATTTTTTTTTCAATTAATCAAAGGCAATGTTTTAAAATTCAAAACTCTCCATTTCTGTTCTCTTAATTGAACCTAAAGAGCAGAAATTTGTTTGAAATCTGTCTAACATGTCATTAAGACAGAATTCCACTCTGAAACAATCATTGTGTCAAACAACGTGGTCAGATTTGATCACAGTAAGCCTAGTGGTCTGTATGTGCTTAATTAGCCCTGTTAGGGTAAAGTAAACCATTGATCATTTAATTTAAGACAAAATTTAAGACAAATAATTTGACAAAGGATTTATTAGGAGATTGTATATCGTGTATTTTAAAATAAAATAGGAACTAAACAAAAAATGGGGTTAATTTGTATTATCCGGGGAAGGTTTCGTTTCACTCTGAAAGATGTTTTTATTTGAATGACCACCAGATGGCGGACTTTCATAAATTTAGACAAGAGAGACCTGTCTGTTTAGACCAGCGTTCCTAGAGACCCTATAGGGGCGTTGCAGTTAATAGCAGCTTCGAATGATGGTTTGGACTGAAAATATATTATTATAATCTAGTTAAAATTTATTGTTTATTAATTTTATTGATATAGTAATATATAGTAATATTATCTAGTTCACATTCAGTGTTTATTCATCATCAATTATATAATATCATCTAGTTAATGTTCAGTGTTTATTCATCATAACTTGTATAGTAATGTTATAATCTAGTTCATGTTCAGTGTTTATTCATCATATTTATATAGTAATGTTACAATCTAGTTAATGTTCAGTGTTTATTCATCATATTTATATAGTAATGTTATAATCTAGTACATATTCAGTGTTTATTCATGATAATTTGTATAGTAATGCTATAATCTACTTCATGTTCAGTGTTTATTCATCATATTTATATAGTAATGTTAGAACATAGTTAATGTTCAGTTTTTATTCATCATATTTATATAGTAATGTTAGACCATATTTAATGTTTAATGTTTATTCATCATATTTATATAGTAATGTTAGAACATAGTTAATGTTCAGTTTTTATTCATCATATTTATATAGTAATGTTAGAACATAGTTAATGTTTAGTGTTTATTCATCATATTTATATTGTAATGTTATAATCTACTTCATGTTCAGTGTTAATTCATCATAACTTCTATAGTAATGTTATAAAAGCAGCTGTATAGGATGAGATACACTAGACTGCAGACACACCACAATAAACCATGGAGGTATTTACATGTGTAGTTAAGATGGAAGAATAGAGTAAAGTAAATATACAATAAGCAAATTGGGATAACTGACTACGACTCCATATCTCTATGGTGATAATACGACTATGATGATATGACTATGATGATGTCTCTGTGGTGATGAAATTACTATTATGATGTCTTTATGATGGGTTATGATTTATGCTGTAGAACACTAAAGAACCTGGGGCAAATAAGGTTCATTGTGTGTGTGTGTGTGTGTGTGTGTGTGTGTGTGTGTGTGTGTGTGTGCGGTGTGTGTGTGTGTGTGTGTGTGCGGTGTGTGTGTGGCATTTGATCTCTACTTTCTCTCATGCTCTATATTTCACCATCCATAAGATACGGTGGAGCAGGACGGTTGCTATGGCAAGGGCCAACTGTTGCTATGGCCAGGGTCTACTGTTGCAGTGACCACGTGGGGACCAGCAGCACTGCAGGGACCACGGTGGGGTCCATGAGCACTGTGGGGACCATGGTGGGGTCCATGAGCACTGTGGGGACCACGGTAAGGTCCAGGAGAACTGCAGGGACCACGTGGGGTCCAGCAGCACTACAGGGACCAGGAGCACCGTGGAGACCTCACATGTAGACAGCGTTGGCGGTCTGGACATGAGCCAAGCCCGGTGCAGGAGCCACTATATCGGGTTCATCAGTTGTGAGGGGGCTGACTGTAACCCAGTCCAGATCTGCTCCCTAACTGGTCCGACCTGTTAGGTAATTACGGGTACGAGCTAAGGTGACAACTGTGAACTGTCGTTGGTATGCCATTGTGTTTCAAATTGTTTGTGTGTGTGTGTGTGTGTGTGTGTGTGTGTGTGTGTGAGTGTTTGGACGTCTTAAGTGCTTTTAAGTGGCTTTGTGCCAGAGTAATGTCGTGTGTCTGTTTGCTTTAATGTTAAAGCCATTGAAACAGTGCCAAGGGCCGGTGTGTGTGTGTGGGTGGGGGTTGGCTTTACATTCCACACGCTTAGAACACGCGTTTGCAGCTATTTGATCTGTCGTGGAGAATCCAACCTGATGTTCCTCCTCGTTCTTATGTTCAGCTCTCCCTCTCTCTCTCTCTCTCTCTTTCTCTCCCTCTCTCTCTCTCTCTTTCTCTCCCTCTCTCTCTGTTGTTTTTGTTGTGTGTGTGTATATGTATGTAGGCATGTGTATATATGGATATGCATGTGTGTGGGTGTATGTGC
>JAOEGT010001760.1:0-26285 GCA_025447795.1 Speoplatyrhinus poulsoni
TATGCATTATGCTCATTAATCTGAACAAATATTTGGACCCTGAGCAGGAACTGCAGTTTGCATAAAGTTTTGCCTTTGTAGTTTTGAGAGGAATCTACTTCTAACACATTTGTCTGGTTGGCCATTAATGTTATCAGACCAGCATACCAAGTCTCATTATACAGTAAAAGAAAATGCTGTGATGATGTTTATTATTAGACAATTAACCCTTTGTGAATGAGGTCAAGACACACACAATCAACATTGCTACTCTGAGCTGTGGATACGCTTATACAGTATATCTGTTATTATATGTGGGACAAGCCCATAGGATAGGCACATGCCTGACTGATGTCACTGGTCCAGGCTGACTTTTCTTGTCGTGATGAGGCCACCAGTATGACAGTATAGGACTGGGTGTCCTTAGGCTCCACGATCACTTTAAAGTCCAGGTGCTCCGTGTCCTGACCTGTCCTCTCTGACTTGGCTAGTAGGCACATGAAAATAAAAAGAATTGAAAGCGTTTCATTCTTAAAAAAATTACATTTCATCAGGTAGTATCTTATTCTACCCATATTGTAAATTCTACAATCTAGGTGAAGGGATTCCCTGTTTGTGAATGTTTGTTGTTGTTTTCCCACTGGTCAGTTTTAACATTATCCGGTCAATCAATAGAAATAATTCAATCATTATACAGTATACAGTTTATTCTCACTAGAGAAACAGGTGCAATAAATAAAAAGTTATCGAATCCCTCCAGGAATTGATTACTATAGTTATATAATAGTTTTTTATATAACATGCAAAGTAGGCAGTTGAATGACTACACTTAAACTACTAAAGTAGATTAAATCTAATGAGAAACGTACATTCCTCATCGGTGCCCTCTTGTTCCTCCATCAATGTGCAGTCGATTAGAGATATCACCCCATTCTGTGAAATTCAGACAAACACCATATGTACATGCAAGCCTTGTATTTACAGTTTCTCTCTCTTTTAGATGTATTTAGGTATTTATGTTCAATTCACAATAACACTTGTTATCCATACTTGACATCAAGTCGCACACACTCTGAAAGCTAGCTCTTGGTCTGGCATTGCCTGCAGCAAGTTGCTTTTTATTTTAGGACACATTTAGAAAACATATTATGTATAGAATGCTGTGGTTGTTTAAAATGGTTTGACTGTTATTACTCATCTTGTCCAACACCACAACACCGAAGTCACTTCCGCATTATGGGACCTTGGTTGGAAAAAATATGTACGGTAGTCAACGGCGAGAATACAAATATTTTTAGATCCCGTTTGAATTGTGACACCAAGTACGCATATGATGTGTGTCTATTTAAAAGACAATTGTTCAAGTCAAGAAGGTTGCAGTTTGTTGTGAAACTATAAAGTAATCTTTAGTTTTGTGAACTACAGCTTTTGTCTCGCACAACACATGTAACCAAAACAATGCTCTCTTCGGCTTTAGGATTGTGGCGTGATAACGTTATGATGATATGACTTTTACGCGACACTGGGTTTGTATTCGTACTAATTACATATTTACACAGACTTATACTTCAACAAATGCATGACAAGCTGAGTCTTTCTTTAGTCGAAGAATTTTCTTTTAAATAGTAAAACATCGTATGTGTGCTTCGTGTCACAAAAGCAAACGGGATCTAAAAATAATGTTATTCTCGCCGTTGACTACCATACATATTTTTTCCAAACTAAGGTCCCATAACGTGGAACTGATTTCGGCTCTCTATTACTGTAAAACATGCAGTACTGGTTACAGCTGGTTGTACTGTTAACCTTGGTGATGTGGAGCTTTCCCCCTGAACCTCTGGTACAGATGATGAGATGTTTGGAAAACAGGAAACACTGTCGCTCTCCTTCCTTCTTCAGGGACAGAGAGCCCAGCCGCCCTCTCGTAATCTTCCCCTTCTCACTCATTGGCACTTGGATCAGAGAACCTTGGGAGAACCACACACACACGCACGCACGCGCACACACACACGCACACACGCGCACGCGCACACACACACGCACACACAAACGTTATGGTCTTCCGAATAATGTATATTTTGACAGTTGGTTGCTGTGAGAGTTATTACAGTCTGTTAACAGCGTCATATAACCAAGATAAACTTGATAACAAGCTGTTATCCTTATTCTTTTTTCATATTATTACTATAAATGTCACTATTGTCTATTCTACCTCAGAAGTATACTGTACATCACATGATGTTTACTTGGCCAAATGTTATTACAGGATGACATTGACTCAGAGATTGATTATTTTATTATATTTTCACATTCACTCAACTGTAACTGTACCTAAGTTTAAGTTGAATAAATTATTTTAAAAATGTATTTGACAATGACACTTGATATTGTAATCAATTACACTGTAAACCTTATATTTCTTTGCCATCTTGATCTGTGTAAAACATAGATATCTTGTTGTGATATGAGCAAAGTATACCTTGTCTTACGAAGGTCTGGCTGGTGTCTAATAAGACTTCACAGCCCTCGATAATCATCCGCTCTATAGCCAGGTTCTTCCTGATGTTCTCTGTCTCACTCACCTCATCGTGCATGATTCTGAAATGCCCGGCAAACACCCATGACATCAGCACAGTGACATTTGTAGCCGTCAATCATTTAGTAAGTCTTTGGTGTCCCCCGCGGGTATATTTTTTTAATCTCTGGGAGATACTTCTGGTTGTCAAGATCAGGAGCAATAACCTAACATACATGTCTTTTGGTGTAGGGTAAACACTGGGAAAACACGCACAGGATTGGTTCCTCCCACGCTCTTTCTGTGCAAGCAACAGTGTTAACCACTGAGCCATCATGCCACCCACATCAACAAGAGTATCCATTTTTGGAAACCGCTGGTTTCCAAAGGTGGTGCGGTAATGTGGTAATTGGTGGTAATACATGATTCAATCAATAATTTAAAATAAATGCTATAATGAATCCTGCAAGCCACATTCATTTACACACAAGCCTACACAGACATTTGTAATTGAGAAAATGTATATTTAGAGTATGGAGTACAGTACTAAGCCTTATACCTGAGGATGTACAGATCTTGAGAGTGATCTCTCAGAATGACATATAAGAATCCATAAATCAAGTTTGTGTGAGTGGTATGGGTGGGTTTCTTTTACCCACATGGGTATGGAATATATTATTCTGTGTACATCATAATAGCTTATTCTGTGTACAACATACCTAGACAGTTCTTCCAGTTTTGACTTAGCATAGTCCAAACTGTTTCTTTCCACATGTTCATGGGGTGTGTGAGCCAGCAACTCATGCAGGGTCAGAATATAGCGAGGGATCTGCGATAGAGAAATGTCAATATTGAACCTCACATTCAGGAACATGTTGAAAACAACGTCAATACAGTATAACATGATTTTCTATGACAATTTCATTCTGCCACAAATATGACTTTTGCAGGGTCACTGATACTAACCCTATCAGATCTTTATATCATTGGACAGACTAATAAAATGGGAAAGCTATTAAAAAAGGTTTTGCCTGGACCGAAGCTTTAGCTGAAGTATTGATTCAATTGTGCTTCAGAGTTTTGATTTAAATCACTACCAATAACATTTAAATGTATTGCTTGTGTTATAGCAACCCCGTAACCTCAGACGTCAACCCCAGCTCGGTTTTATGTTCATAACCCAACTGGTCAGCAGCTGCAGAAGGGGTCCCTTGACCTCCATGAGCTCACCTGGAACATGGGGTAGGTGAGGAACGTCTCCAGGGTCCTCTCCTCACAGTCAGGCTTGGCCTCGTACTGCTTCAGCAGCTTGTCAAAGTCTCTGTTCTGCTTGCAGTGGGCCAGTATCTGCAGGCTGTACTGGTGGTTCCTAACAAACTCCTGGTAGATGTTCAGCATTGGCAGTAAGATGTCAAACAGGTCGGCTGTGGGGAGAAGTCACATTAAAAGTAGCTGAATTCACATCAAAGCAAAAACGCCATATGCTGCTCCCTCAGAAGCTCCGCCCCCCACACTGGAAATGCTTTGCAGATGCTAGGATATTGCTGTCGTGTGTTCACCACTTTGTTTGTGTTCTAATTTATGGATCCAGGGCTGCGCAGAGGTTCCGGATGACTTTTTCAGCATGCACAGAGATAGTGAATTTGACTAAATGTATCTTATAATTGCTGACTATACCTTTAATCATATCCGTGTTTACATGTACAGTAGGTACTACATTTACAAGACATAAACAGCGCGGTCTGGCAACTGAAAGAGTTAGGCGTGGGTCATTTGGTGTATAATTTATGTTTCTTCAAAATGTGTCTTTAGAAATGAAAACCAAGACGTCATTGTCTTTATAGCCATGCTGCAGATGGAAGTTGCTTCCATCTGCAGCATGGCCGACAGACCCAAGAGACTGAGATAGAGTCTAGGTCCGGACCTTACCCAGCACCAGTGTTGGCCAGCTGGCTATCCTGGCCTTCAAGCCCTGGTAGAAGATCTGGTGGAGAAACATGATGGTCTCACTGTGGATGAAACCAGAGAAGATGCTCGTCATGGCCTTCTTCGATACTGTTGTTCCAAACAGCACTGCTACATACAGTACAATGGCTTTATTACCTAAATAAAGTGCATTATTGTCTGATGCCAGACCACAGCATCACTATCTCTATGACAACCAACGTCAGTGTCACCTACCTGTTGAGGAAGATGCTACTGACGTCGTCATGGGTGACGGGAGGCTTCTTGGAACTGGCAGCCATGCGCAGCGGTCGCAAGAAGTTGTTGACCAGGATGTGGAGCTGTTGTACGTATTCGGCCTCGGCCTCCAGCATGCTGAACACCACCTGGTTCCTCTTCCTCATGCTCTCCGCATGCGGTGAGCGGATGTAGTCCTGGATGATGGTTTTCCACTTCCTGCGACAGATCCAACCACGTAGGAAACTCTGGACCTGCGATGAGAAAGAACGTTTTTTGTACTTTTAATGCATTTCAGGTTCATTGGAAGAGAGATTTGAAAAGCACTTTCTTTTTCTTTTTTTCAGTGTTTCACACTGTACGCACATGTTTCATCTCCCTATCTACATGCAACCTTGATTTCTGAAGGCCAGTGAGTGGAGGGGTTCTCAAACTTTTCAACTGCTCCAGTACTTCCGCTCAGTTATGGTCAAGAGAAGAAGACTGTGGTTGTACATAGCAACTGTGAATGTGTGAATGTTTGAATAGCAAGGCAGGCGTCCTTAAATAAATTCAGGATCAAAATAAAAGCTGCAGGTGCAATAAGATCATGGAGGAACCATAGGGCATTTCTGCTGGCCTAGATGTAAGATCCTATAACAAACACAGACCTCATATGCATTTATAAATGCTCTCATGACTTACCTTCTTGATTTTTTTTATTTCAGTGTCGTCATCACTGGGCGGGAGTTCGGGACTCGACTGGATCTTCTCGTTGTCCTTGAGCAGTCCGGCAATCTGATTTACGTCATCAAGACATTGGAGTTGTCACAGTTGCAGCGCTAATATTGATGTATTTCAATGAGTGGGCTAGCATACTGTAACATAATTGCCTTTCTTTTAGATTTGGTTGTCTCCAAACTCACGATATTCCAGCTCTTGATTCGCAAGGCAAAGCATATATCCATATATTCTATATTTTTATCTAATCTTTGCCTCTTCATCTACATTTTTGTTCTTACTACCTATTAGTAACTTTCCAACGTTCCTATAGGTCTAGAGCACCTTTCTCAAACTAAAATGACACAATATATGAATGAGACCTGGCACAAAGAAAACATCTATTAACCAAAATCTAAAATGACGGACATGTTCCTTTCCATATTCCTGGACAGAGACAGAGATTCAAGTCAGGCTCTCTAGCATCAGCAGAACAGAGGTGAATGGCGCTTATTAAGGACACTCAAATAGAACTCCATTAGCATATTAAAGAGAGATGCATTTGATCCCCTGTGAGCTGAATAATGAGGAAACAAAACTTTCAACACTGACCGATCTAATGAGGATATACAGTATATTTCTATATACAACATTGTAGTGGTACAGGTAAGTAATGTGTATCTATTTGCAGCGTTGTGGATTTGAATGTAGGTCAGGAACTCCCTCATGGGTCCCCTTTTATTTTATCTCTTTTCTTGTCATTGTTTACTATACAAAAATAAGAACAAACACACACACACACTCACGCAGGCACAAGCGCACACACGCACACGTGCACACACACGTACACACACACACACATAAGCAACATAAGCACACAGGTGCTACTGTAATACGGTGAAATTACACCCAAGTTACCTCTGATTTGAGTCGCTCTATCTCGATTTCCCCATCCTCTATCTGTTGTCGAAGTTGCTTAGCAACCGTCTTCTCTGTCTCCACTATTTGGAGTAGATGGAGATACTTCTGCATGAGGGTCTCGTGTTCTGTAGCCAGGTTCCTGTAGCTACGTGCACATGCACCCACACACACACACACACACACACACACACACACACACACACAGAGAGACACAACGGGCCTTATTAACACACGTGTCATGAGTTCACAATGGGACTAGCCGGCTTCTAATCACCAACATGGTACGTCCGTCAGCACGGAGTAAAGGCACTTGCGTGACCGAGTCCTCAAATTCTAGTGGGCCTCTCAGCAAATCATGTGTAAAAGCAAATACAAGCATTGCCCACTTTCCCTTTGTGCAACTAATTCAGCCCAAGCTGCTCCATTGTAATTCTATAGCATGCAAAAAGAAAAAAAGGATTTGTGAATAATTTGCTTTACAGTCATTTTTAACCACTTTGCCCCCAAAATTCAGAACCTTGGTGTCATTCATCACTACGCTAGACACAAAAATCACAGATGATTGTCAAAATGCACATTATTCACAACTTGTTTCCCAATTGCGTGGATACAATACACAATACACCTAAGATCATGTGTTAATTGAACTAAGATCGCCTGTTCAATGTGACTCAATTTAACATCAAAGTATTACCATTTAAAAATGCAATTGAAACATTACATTTGAGTTGAATTAATCAGGTATATATTTATTTAATTACAATTATTTAACCAACAATTGAACTGCTCAAAATAATAAGTAACTGTTGCATTACTCTTAAAGTAATGCATATTATGGAAACTGACAAAACAATATTCCAGGTTTAGAACATGAATAAAGACATTGACACCAATTGCAGTGGAACATGAACCACCTGGAGTATACTCTACGGATGTGATATTTCATAATTGTTTACAGTTTCAGACACTGTTTCTATGGTCCCATGTACTGTAACACTTTTCTATAGCATGTTTTGAGATTTGACATTACTGTATGTATGCAAGCCCTTGATGATTGATTTGACATTGTGTTTATATATTGAAATGAGGTATATCCACCTTCAACACATAGTGAGTGATACTGTAACATGGAGCTGGCAGGTGATCCAGGTCACAACAGAGGTCAAGCAGTAGGAGTAGGTAGATGAAGATGATGTGGTGGTGGTCAAAGGAATTACTTTCTGAGAGGTGGGCGTGGGCCTCGTCATATAAGGATTTAAGCCATGGATGACACATACAATGATATCATGGCAGACCAGTGCCAGGCCTTGGATTCACAAACCAAGATGCTAATGGATAATGAAAACAACTATTGTAATGTGGCAGATTCTGTGGCCAAAAAATGAATAAACACACATAAACACACATTTCCTTATTTTTCCATATTTTGTGGAAATAGCTAAATTAATACTAATTATAACATTACAGTAATTACTGTAGTTTCAAGTATGATAAATTATTAAATATATTTTTCGATTTCACCGTCTTGCACCGCTGAAATACAGTACATTGGATTATTTACAGCTGGTTTTGGTTTGAATGATAACTTATTTCCCATGTGGTGGTGTCTGTGTGAAGGTTATGGGTTGAGGGCTCATGTGTATTGCTAATACCTGGCCTGTGTGATAGCGGCAACCCATTCATCGCAGTCTTTGACGTCCTCTGTACGAAGCTCCAGAGCCTTCTGGTTGTCATGGTTGAATGTGACGGTGAAGTAGTACTGGAAAACAACAATCCACACGTTGTTTTACAGTGTACACTACAGTGGTTTACTTTTACACGAGCCAGTAAGGTTATTTTGTTAGCTCTTAGCATATGCTGTATCTAAGTGTTATGTTTAATTTGCAACGGTGTGTGTCTGGTCAGGTTGTGTGTGTGCAAGCATGCGTGTGTGTTTGTGTGTCCATACAGGTAAGTGTGTAGGTGGTTGTATCTGTAATGCGAGTGTATTTATCGCTGTGTGTGTGTGTGTGTGTGTGCGCGCATGTGCGTGTGCGTGCGTGTGTGCACGTGTGCGTGTGTGTGTGTGTGTGGAAGGCAATGAGTGAGATCCTGCATGAAGTAGTCCTTGGAGATTCATTAAGCCCTCTGTACATTCTGTCTGTAACCTGGCAACTCACCTCTGAATTGGTGGAAGCCTCTCTGTGACTCTACATTTTCTTTCCCCTTTCAGCCAGTGATTTGGCTGCATTAGCAACAAAAGCACCTTTGATTCTTCACCCCATGTTGCACTCTCGCCAATTAACACCACAGACAGTGCCATTTGTCTCGAACGTTAAATTACGACAATTATGACAAATGTGTGTGGGTTTTCGTTTCAAGCTTTTCAATTCCTAAAAATCAACAAATAGGTGGTCATTGCAATAATGACACAACCATCCTATTTGCGGTTGAAATGCATCAAATTATATAACACTGATGCATGGTAAATAGCCCCCTTCAAATCCAATATATTGGATTTTTATCCCTTTCCAAATGCCAAGAGCAAATCATATGTGAAGGGTAGTAATGCTCCATATTTCCTGATGCGCAGCAGAACAGGTCTTTGTCAATAATGTGCTTCCCAGATTTTGAGTCCTGCGAGCTGGTGTGTCAAGCCTTTTGGGCAGCTATATTTAGCATGCCGTCGCTACGTTTTTGGCCGCAGAGTCATCATCTGTCAGCAAGAGAGACAACATAGCCCATCAAGCATTTCCACTCGTTCTTATTTCTAGAAACGCAGTGAATGCAGTCAGTAAGCCAACCCCCCCAGACCCCCCCCCCTCCCCCCGCAGCTCCCCTTGCCCTGCAACAGAAACCCCCCACCCCCCCACCTCAAGCGCACAACTAACAAGACACGTCCAATACTGGCGAATTTGCAGTATTTGCTAAGCGAAGCACAATGCCTTGCCGTGCTGTTGCACATTTTGTTGGCCCCTTCAAACACACTTTTTCAGATGCAAATAGGGGTTGCCATAGTAACTGTGGGCTCAAACATAGCTCTCCTTCTAAATGAGGAATAAGAACATTTAAAAAGTGGAACACTCCAAAGAATACAATGAGAGGGGAGAGCGAGAGAGAATGGGAGAGAGAGAGAGCGAGAGAGAGAGAGAGAGAGAGAGAGAGAGCGAAGGAGGGCGAGCAAGGCAGAGAGGGAGGAAGATATCCTTTTGAGGAGCGAGGCTATAAAAAGAGCTAGAGCCCTGCAAGGTGGCAGTTGGCTTGGCATCTATTCTCTGCATTGTCTCTCTCCCTGTCACACACACACACACGCGCGTACTTGCACACGCACGCACGCGCACGTGCACACACACACACACGCACACACACACACACACACACACACACAGATAAGATCCAGCATTCAGCCACCCTTTCCTTCCGCATCCCAGAGACACACACAGACACAGAATTGCCTTAGACACCCTCTAAAGTCAACCCTCATAACCCTTTTTCCATACGGGTGATAGGAGAGAAGCAAATCATCTGCCTTCACACACCGAGGCCGTGTTAGATGTGTTTACGCTGTAATGATGTCACCCTTTACACAGACTGCTTTGTTTTATAGATCACTGATCTTGGCAGGGAGGACACAGCAATACAGAGGTGTGCTCTTGAGACATTACACACACAGGCACACCCGCACACACACGCGTGCACATGCACACACACGCGTGCACATGCACACACACGGACACGCACACGCACACACATGCACACACACGCCTTTACATTCCTGTAAACATGTAATACAGTGTTACAATGCAAGTCTATTGTTTTGCATTGCAGTGCACAGGTACATTTAGGTGACCTGATCTGTACCCTCTAAAAGTGGGCAAGGGCACACGTTATAGAGATGAAAGGCTCGCAAATGAATTTGATTCACTGTGGAGATAAATTCACTGGAGCAGCCTGTATCAATGACTGTTATGTTAGACATCAGTTGGAGAATAGATTCATATCCATGACTGGTCATGTCTCTACTGACATTATCATAGGATCTTCTTAAGTAAGAAAAAAAGCCTGACAGTGAATTTATTTAAACATTGTACAAAGCAAGAGTCTGTAGACATTTGAGTGACAGAGAAATAACTTGTTGATTATTCTTCTTACTATATTATTATTATTATTATTATATGCAAATTCAGGCCATTCAGGCCACTGATTTACATTTTATGTTCTAAATTTATTAAAGGAAGATTCAAGAATTCAGGTTGCCTTGAGAAACTTAAGATAGTCGATTGGCCTTTAAGGGGTTATCCAACTAAAGCAAGGCATCCATTCCCACATACCTACTGTTATGCTTGCCACTGTATACGATACAATGAGAAGTATGTATGCAGCCACTGACGTCTCTGACTGTAACCCTGTAGCCATTGGTCAATCTGATGCTACAGCTGTGCCAAGATAGAGCAGGGGGCGCAAGCAAAGTAGGCAAGTAGGCAAGTCTCGCCACTCGGTAGCCATATTTGTTTTTGCACATTTCACAGACTCTTTCATTAATTAATTGTCAAATGATATATCAAAATCTACTTTTAACAATATAGGTAGGCAGCTGGCAGCTGCTGTGTGCGTTTGAACTAAAATAATTAATTCACCTCAAAGTCGCGTCAACACCATTCACTCCAATTGACAATTTTTTTCACAGCAATGGCGGATCGTGGAGCCTCCAAACAGTTCCAGGAAATTAGCCGAAAATTCCAAAAGTAACCTATAAATTATATTGTAAATGTAATTTAGTGTATTTATTAACTACTAATTAACAAAAATTGCAGTTAGTTATCTGTATTTATCAAGTGAAATTGCCCAAGCACTTCCTTGAACTGTTGCCTCTCCATGAACCATGTGACTGTTGAAAATTTCAAATTTCCATTGGCGTAACTCTCTCCATGGCTCTGAGTAGCATCACACCTTCCCATTTCGATGGATTTAAACATTAATTCTTACATTGTAAAATATTAAACTGGTAACATTAGTCACATCATTATGTACAGTGATACAGTAAGTGTTGATCTGAAGCTTTGCAGAAGAACATACAGACAACAAATTCAGTCCATTTATACATATAAATGGACTGCATTTATACATATACATTTGCCACAACGTTTCCTCATACATACATACATACATACATGTTTTTATGCAGCATGTATTGTAGGTTTTATTTGTTGTTGATTTTGTTTGTTTCTTGCTTCTTATTATTATGCCAATCTTTTGTTTTGGTCTTATGGACCAATCACATACAGTAGAATAAAGTAAACATTTTGTCAACACAACGTCATGCGAGCAGAGATTTACCACAATATGACCTTGTGGCTTGCTTGACATTAGAGCCCGACCCACAATGCTATGCATTAGTAACACTTTAGTATAGTGTATATGCATCAACAAGCACTTTGGAAAATGACTGAATTAGAAATCCAGTAAAAACGTGTGTGCGCGTGTGTGCGCATGTGTGTGCATGGAGGAGAAGGACTTTGTAATAGAAAAAAACATAACCTGTTATGCTTAAATGATAATGACAGCACAGTCAGACATCCAAACTGACAACCTGCTAGTTATCTAATGTGTAGCAATGCATACAGGTATCAGTGAATATGAGAAAGGCCCACGTCAGCTTGTTGACCCAATAGTTAAACTTCTTTTGACTTTAATTCTCCTTTGCCAATGATGCAGAGATGCTGCTCTGTGGGCTAGCTGCAGCTGAGCAGAGCAAAATATTTTGGAAGGTGACTGCAGTCATTGCTCCTGCTTGACCACTTTTCTGCTTAACACATTTCATGCAGTCTCTGTACGTCACTGTAGCCGGATAAAACCACTTGAAAATATAAAAACAACTAGCCTATAGGAAGTTTTATAGACTATTAAACTGAATGTTTTTTTTAAACAGCACGTGTTTTTCCCTTTCACTCTTTTGTCATACAGTACACAGAGCAAAATTGAAATGATAGATATAAAAATGCATCATTTGCTTTTCATTCATGAGCTGTCGTTAACAAGCTCATGATAATAAGAGAGATATCAAGCAAGCCTGGCCGCTATAAGCCGGGGAGACGCAGTTGCCAAGGTAGGATGCTATTAATATCAACACGAGGAATTGAATCAATACGTCAAACCGACAAGGAAGGGACAGCTCTCCACCGCAAGATGGCAACCTGCAAAGTTTTAATACAACATAAGTTTCTCCCTTTAGCATAATACGCGCATATGGAAGAATTAAATGAAAGTATATTTCAAGTCACATGCGAATTACCTAACGCAAATGACAACATGTTAAATTATCCCGTCGCTACAGTTATACGACGAAAGTAACGGCTCCTTTATTTGTTTACAGTATTCTGTTAATGATGCATTTGGAGCATCTTTATCCGTTTGCATTATGTTTACTTGACGAATATGTTTACTTGACGAATAAGTTTGAATACGTTTGAATATACGAGTCCGGCTGTAGCCCTATACACACATTACGCAACACCAAACGTCAAGTGAACTATAACGCAAGACACTGCAAACGTATTTTTATACAAAACTTTTGCAGAACAAGACTAAACCCATAACGTTCATATTTTGCAGCATTTCTAATAACTGCGAAGAACTGTTTCAAATGCAAAGCCACCTTGATGTAACATTTTCATATACGCTACAATGTTTGGCCATCAACCACACGGCACATTAACTATAATGTGTGTGTGTGTGTGTGCGTGTGCGTGCGTGTGTGTGTGTGTGTGTGTGTGTGTGTGTGTGCATAATCTTGACAAAGTATTATCACCACGTATCAAAACTCCGCGTGAGATCGATAGCCTATCTTACCTGCTTCTCTAAGCATTCCTTCGCCGAGAGTGCGGGTTTAGGGGACGGCGCCCTGTCACATATACAGCCTTCCAGCAGGTACAGTCCGGAGGGACGTGAGCTGGAGTCGTTCTCGAAATAAAACAGCATGTTCTGCAACAAAGCGAACCACTTGGCGTGCCATTTTGTGTTGTCTGAGCTCTTCTTGCTCAGACAACCTCGCATCGTGCCATCCTTCTTTGCCAAAAGAGCCAGGTAGGTGATATGGCCATCATTCAGTCTGATCCCTTTCTGCATGTTGGCTGTGGATCCTATAAGGAGCTAAGCTGAAAACTGTTTCTTACATGTTCTTCGCTTTTCCGTTCACGGACAGTCCGACTTGGTGAGCATCAGCCTGCTCTTCTGAACATATCCCACGCTAATGTTTGAAGCCGTCAAAAACAAACAAAACACAAACCAAAAAAGAAAGAAAAAAAAAAGTCGACGAGACGAAGTCGATTCACTGCACCGCGACAAACTTAATCAGTTACACAATAATATCCACGCTGAAAACATTGTGCAGCAGGACTGACGGTGTATTGAAAAAGCCTTTCTTACGAGCCCAGTCGCTCATGATAAGGCTTGAAGTGTCCGCACACACACACACACACACGCACACACACACACACTTGTTCGCGCAGAGGGAGAAAGCGCAGTCACGTGACGCGCCCCCTGGAGGAGCAGATTTCAGAACCTTGGACAGCGACTGTGAGCAGCTCCAACAAGGGGCCGCTGCGCGCGTAACCTGCATGATCGAATGTTTTCCAAGGTGTTTGTTTTATCCTCCAGGGGAAATCAGCTTGAATGCTGCAGTTCACACTACATGAGATTGAAGAATGGTACATTATGTGGCAGCAACCCTTTGCCTATAGGCTGTGAGTTGGTTTAGATAGATAGTAGAACCCCTTAAAGGAAAAACCTAAAGTATGGTGTTATACATCTTATTTTAACATGTTTAAGGGTCATATGCTCTCAGCAATCGCTTTAATGTAAGTTTTCATATACAATTACATTATTTTGTTGCATAATTAGCTTAAATACATGTCCAAATTCAGACTAAAGGCTATTTGTTGAGCATTTAACAGCCAATGGGCAGGATTACATTAACCTTGGTATAACCAGGGGTCCACAAAACTTCACTTCAAGGAGCTCTGCTGTACTCAAAGACCACGTCTGCTGTTTAAAGCACACATCATGAACCATTCTTACTTGTAAAACAGACTAAATGTGTGCTGGCACATCCTGCATCAGCATATTCCCCATGTTGTACTATAGCCTAGGATAAATACACAGCCCATCCGAGAGACCTCTACACCTCCACCAGAAATCCCTTCCACAACCCCCACCATGGCTGTATGGTAAGGAGAATGCACAGAAGGAGGCAGAGGAGTTGGGTGCTACGAACTGTGCAGGCTTGCCTGTGTTCACACTCGCTGTTTAAAATAATAAGGTGAAAACCCGTTGGGCTTGCTTTCTGGGAGACAGTAATCCCCCAGCGATGGTGAATTGTCACTCTACACACAACCCTGCATCTCTGTCATATTGTTTTATGCAGAGCTGTGTGTTGCTAATGGAGATATTTGTGCTGGTATTTATTCAGTCGACAACATCTTTACTTTGCTGTTTGAGCATTAAATGTCTTATTAACGCCTTCAACATTGTCTATAAAGCGGTAGTGTCTGTATTGTATAGCAATGCATTCTTTAGTTTAAAAAAATATAGTCAACTTTAAGTGTCCTCAGACAAACTCTCCACAAATGGTGGCCATACAAAGTATTGTGGGAGGAGTAGTCCAAGCCACTTGAGTGAATGCTATCAGTTTCTCAAACCAAAACAATGTTGTTTGCAATGCTGGGTTTAATCATGAGGACAATAATACTGGATACAAATCCAGGAGTGTGCTTTAAATATAACTGGATTGCAAAACCATCTTAAGATACAATTTTATTAGTTACAACAATGTCTCTGTGTCTTCATGTGGTTAGTCATAAAGCGTAGAGAGAGAGAGAGAGAGAGAGAGAGAGAGAGAGAGAGAGAGAGAGAACTGCATTGCAGTATAGGATTGCATTATAATCTCTCTTTCATGCCCTTTACTTCATGTCATCACATCATCTCACGGTAGCAAGGCTAAAACACAGCAGTTGGCCATTTGCATGTACAGTACCTGTGTGGCACTATACAACCAGAGGAGCTGTTGTGTGTTTCTGAGCACAGGGGCAGAGTCTTTCACAAGCGCCTCTCAATGCTGTCCACTGCTGGGATATTTACATATCTAAGAGGACGAGAGAGATGCTCATTAGGGCTGGACCATAATTAACCCTGGATTAGCATACTGCAGAGAAGAGGCACACAATGGTTTGTTTCATCACAGGGTGCTTTTCAGTGGGATCACAGCATATAAAGAGGTTGCCCACATGGAGTCCACAGTAGGATCACAGAGCTTTGTCTCAGAGGGGTCATTAAAAGACATACAGGAAGGTAACTGGGTGTAAACGAACACGATTCTGCTTTGTTCTGATAGAAATCCGTTCTATAATTTGTCATTTGTCATGTGTAAGGCATGTCATTTCTCTGGATTAGTTTCTATTTGTGTTTTGTGACAGGAAGGTAGGCAGTGGACAATGCAACAAAGCCACGCGAGCTGCAACTCAAACCCGTGCAGCACCCATTATCTGACAGAGCGACCAAAGCACCCAAGGCTCCAGTCAAATGCCATGGTCCCTCCATCCCATAATCACACCCACACCCATGGCTGGTAAATAGTGACAGTGGTAGGGAGAAGGGCACATAAAGGTGACACGTGTGACAGATGTGATGTAATGTAAGGACAGGATTTATATAGTTGCCGTATATGTACGTGTGACTATGTGTGATTTCTAAACAGACAGGATTCCATTCTGTTGAAATGCATTGTGCTTTTACGGTGTGATGAAGGCACTTTTTTGTGAGGATGTTTCTCGTCTCGTATGTACAGTACATATAGCAACGGTCAAAGGGTATTCACATCATGTCCTGTCATTGTTTAGACAGAAGGAAGCTTGCTCTATACGCGGTACACTGTTTTTGTATTATTTATTCGGACGTGGAAGGAAAAAAAAAAGAATGTGTGTGATCTGGGTCCAGGCTTGCACGACATGTCTGAGACTGATTTTTAAACTGTGCAGGACATGTTTCTCGGGCTGACTGTCTACTGTCCCATCCCATTTGATTGCCCGCAGACATCTGCCAGAACAATCTCTACTGTCATTCCAGAGGAAAGCGTTGACGCTGCAAACTTCGTAGCATGACACCTTTATTTGTCCACGGCATTTTTAAGGAAAGACTGGACTTCATCCAATGGATTAATACTGGGGTGTGTTGCCAACACTTGGCATGTTGAGGGTACACATTGCACCACATGCAGAGGGGAAAGCTCTGTTCTGCGTCGCTCTCAATGGGCCGGGGACAGAGAGATGCCATACACACACAAAAGGAACACATGCCTTTATGATAGCAGCAAACATTTGGGAATTTGAAGAGTTATATGTAACACTTTCTAAGAAGGTCTTTCTTATAATGCTCTATGCATATATATTCATAACATGTAGGTATTATACAAATTGCTATACTCACAAAATAAATGAAATATACAGTACGTATAAGTTCTTATGAGTCTATATTGTTGTATGTCTGCCTATGATATAATGGTATGGACATTTTTATACTTTACTTAAAGCTACCAAAGACATACTATGATGTGCTATAAATGTATATAATGTATTATTAGACCTTGTGCAATCAGTAATCATTTGTTGTTAAGTTGTTAATGCATCAGCACAGTGACCATTGTGCATTTATGAATAGTCAGGGTTGGTGATATATAATGCACTAAACTACTGTATATATACAACATTGTCTAAGATTCATGGCCAGTATGATATAATCAGGTATAACCATTAGTTATAATACATTAAATCAATAATCCATAATGCATTATAAACATTGCAAAACAGTATAATGCTGTTTTGTCAGTGATTATAACAATTAAATAATACCATATAGTTGTCTTATAACATGCTTTTAATGTATGCATAGATCATTACAAGGGTAACCTTCATATAAAGTTATTTTTCACAAGTTGTACAAATCTTTAGTAGACATGGATTCAGGGTTGTGTGTTTTTGTGGCACCTCATAGTTGTATTCAGAACCAATGATTATAAATTAAATTAAACCCGGGGAGAGATTACATCAAAGTAATGACCAACACAATGCAACAAGTATTACTTGTGTTTCTAAAAATTTAATTTGTTATTGCAAGGCACGATTTGTATACAGTTCACACTTTCACAAAAATGTGGCATTTTCTTCTTTTCTGCAAAGCATGTCTACATCCAAAAACACACACGCACACACAGGCGTGCACACACACAGGCACACACAGGCACAGACACATGCACACACACACACGCACACGCATCCATCCTCCTGGGCGAGCAGACCGGGTGCGGAGCGGTGCGGGCAGTTCCGCTGCACTGTGTGCATGCAGGGTTACCACCTGGCTGCAGCAGCTCCCTGAACACATGCACTCCTCTGCCCACACAGCGCTGTTACACCTAGAGTCCCGACAAACACCCAGCGCTGCGCTGGCTAAACCATGACTCACACCTGAAGGCTGAACTGAATTCAAGTCATTGTACCGCAACCATCATCTTACCGTGCTAAATCAGGGCAACTGGGGTAGGTTGGGGAAGGGTTGGACTTGGGAAAATTCATCATCGTCATGTTTTTATCGTGGGGAGAAAATTGCGTAACAATTACAAATATACGTATAGTTAAATAAATAAAAAAACAATGGCGTTAACCTTCTCAATCCCTTCTAATTTTTGAGTCCCTTCAGATGTCTCTTTGCCATTTCCAATGACTCATTATCTGTGTTGGTAAGTATGATGAGTGGTTAGACAAGACGTTCTGGTGGCAGGCCAACAGACAGATGTGCAGACGCAACGAGAAGTGAGACAAATTTGTTATCCTTGAAGAAGTGTCAAAGTGTTCCCGCGCTGGTGTCTTATTTCCAGGCTGGAGTGGAAACTGTTCTTCCTCACCAACAGGCAAACAGCTGGGCTGTTGTCTACTGTGGTGTTTCTCAAATGTTTTGGCTTCTGTTACGCCCCTTTAAATGATTTATAATTCATACTAACAGAGCTACACCATACGTGCCATACTTTACCCGCATGTCACTTTGAGTAACTTTTAACAACACACACCTTATCTTTCTGTTATAATAACAATTCCGTTACCTACTTTCTTGCTTTATTTTTCATTAAATGATTGTAATGTATTTATGACGTATTACAGTGCACTGTACATTGTATTCTTTTTCTCTTTTTTTTTTCCATTTACTGTACATTTTGTTTATTGTCTGTCAAGTGTGTACTATGACCTAGTATGTCACAATCATTCATTGTTGTCTGTCTTAGAATATAATGTCTGCCCAAATGCTACAACAAAACAGATAACAATAGGACTATACATAGAAGCTATTGTGAAAAACAATAACAGTATTTTTATTATTCTTTAAGAAACTTATAATGTCTTTTTCCTACATATTCCTTGTGGTATATGCCCATGTATTCAGATATCCACCTTACATAGGCTACAATGCAATATGCAATATGCATATGCAATAAATGTTTGGCTTTTTTTTTTTCTTGAATAAATAAATTGAAATCATAAATTATACTGTATCGTGTCCAAACAACTATGTGTCAACACATTAGTCCTGCATTCATTATGCATTTACAATATTTCTAACTGAAAAAAAGAAGAAAAAAAAGAAAACTTAAGTGGCAAACATATAAACCACAGAAGTGAAGGTCCAATGATGACAAAAGACAAATTATTCATTTTCTTCCTGCCATGGAGCACTGAAAATGTGGAGATGTGTATATTCTTATTTCTGATTAACCCCAGACACATCAAAGTGATGCTAACTTTGTCTCCAGATGTGTGTGTGCTTTCTCTCTCTCTCTCTCTCTCTCTCTCTCTCTCTCTCTCTCTCTCTCTCTCTCTCTCTCTCCAGCCTGACCCTGCCACCATGGCATATGTCTTGCCAGGTGTCATTCCCACTAGCCAAGCACACTGCAGTGACAAATGGCCGGCCCTTAAATATATGCTAATGTCATGCAAATGTCATATAGCAGAGCTGGAGGTTAGGCATAATAATGAAAAGCAAAGTGTCATAATCAGCCAGAGAAGCGCGCTGTCCTTGACAACCGATAGCCTGCAGCTTTTAATGTTGGCAAGGGTCACTAAACAGCACATCACTGGAGACTGCTGAGGGTGTGGCCAACATCTGCCATGAAGCATGAACTCATGCATCCGTGCACACATGCATTGGCACTGTATTTTGGTAGCTGACATGCACGCACACACACACACACACACACACACACACACACAATGCTGAATGTTACATGAAGGAGGCTGACTCATGGCGGCATGTGTTCATTTCAATAATATAGTCAGTGTAGGACACTCTTTAGCTCAGGCTGTTAATCATATTTCAGTTTAGATTCCTCAACGGTGGCTGTATACGGGGTATGTTTTTGGTATGGTTGTTCAACTACTAGTTCAAGCTAAGTAAATGGAAATGTGTTTTGTCACTGTAGCATAATGTTAAAATACCAACACGTTACCCAGTCAGACACACCACCAGCAGCTCTGTAATGCTTCTGGAACAATGTGGGGTTCATAGGGCTTTGGCGGACATTTGAATAGAACTTCCAGTTAGCATTGAATGTTTCTAAAGAATGTAGGCTACATTATGTTAGCTTTGCATTCAACATTATATTATCATAAGTTATTGTCCAATGAGTACAACATGTATAGTTAAGCACATAATTATTGTGTTTTGAAATGTCTTTATGGTTTTGTCGGTTGTGGCAACATAAAAACACTGCAGTACATACTGTACCGTCTGCATGTGTTCACAATGTATGTATTTGCAGCTTGTATATCAGTCACTATAAATAGTAATACACTGTTGTCAATATTCCACTGTGAGCACATATGTGCATGTACACACATTGCGGGGAGAGACGCACACACACTGACACACACAGATAATGTCAGTGTAGCTATGTGCGGACTTTTTGTTGTTTCTTTTTACGCAGGGTTGAGAGGATGGAGAGACACAAAATTCGATCTCTCCACTGGAGCCCTCCATATTTAGAAAATCTATTTGTGTGTCTCTCTCCACGGTTGCCTTCGCCATGCCCCGAGGAGGAAGAGAAGGGGTCTAATAAACCTCCCAGTGTCTGCCTCGTTTATTCTCAAAACTGCAGGAGAGCTGGCACTCGTCGCCCGCAGTGCTGAATAACAGGGAACGCTATAGGTCCACAGATCTGGAGGAAAGTAGACGATCTGACCCATTAAAGGTGTTCGTGTAGATTTGCTGTGTTGTGTTCCACGTTTAAATTGTAACAATTTGCTCTACAGAGAAAAGTATGGAAAGTAAAGAATAGTAACTTTAATAAGCATATAGGTTTTGTAGCTTTAGTAGCGTTATGGAAAAAGAAGGTTAACAGCTTTATGAACTTATAAGATTTGTTGAGGAAATAAAGTAGGCAACATATTTTGTTGTAGGCCAACACTTGCACCAAATTCCGCAGGACAGAATAAAGTAAATTGCGCCCTCTACTGTGCACAGGCGGCATTCAACACTGTATAAGCCTACGACAGATCGCAGTCGACTGGGCTTGCCGTTTCAAAGGGCGAGCTCCTGATTTGTGCTGTCAGCGCTCCGTGATCACATTTCACCCTTCACTGGACAACAGAGGTGTAGGGCAGCAGCACGCTGCGCTCTGTCTGTTCCCTGGGTGGGAGTACAGTTGCTCAGGTAGTGCACATCAGGGTCGGGATACGTTTGCATTCAACTTGTAATCTGTAAACATTTGTAAATAAATAAAAATTATAATAATGTATAAATGTATTCTATCAATATAACAGGATTCATTCTTAATTACTCCTGGAATTGCCTCCTCCCAAATATGTTGGACAACTGTGCATGTTTTAACTTCAGCTAACTTATGCTAGCATACAGTATATTGCACAATTAGACACTGCGGGCATGTGTGCGTATGTAGGCTTGCTTGTCTGCCTGCCTGTATATTTAATTGATATTTGCCTGATAGTGTCTTCTTTGAAGTGCTAGCTAAGGCTACAGTTCTGTATGTGTGGAAAATGGATTGTGTGTGCACAAAAATGTTTTTATTAGTGTTAGTCCTGAGTATTTTTACAGTTTGTAGCTATAGTGTGTATATTTCTCTTCCCGTTAAGAACTCCAGAGATATTTATAAGCCTATTTTAGCATTTAAAGCATCACTAAGCAGCTCTGCTTAGTATGCAAACATTCTATTATAACACAAACAGTGACGTAGTAGCTCCACTGATAATAACCTGGAGAGGCATAATGTTAGCAGGGCTAAAATTAGCACGTTAAGATCTTCATTTATGAAGCATAGTATGCCTAAATTTCCCAACAGGCAATCGTGTGGGTGGCATAGAAGACTGAAGGTCAGAGAGACTGGGTCCAGAATAATGCTGATCTAAACTCTGTGACAACCAGGGAAATCTGAATGAGGTAGGTTAAGTGCTCTCTTGATGGTATTTAACCACTAAAAGGCTCCAGTGCAGCTGATGGCAGACAGCAGCACTGTTACTAATTCAAGATCAAGTCTTGAATGGTTGTGAAATGCTTGGTCGTAAAGCACACTTTACTCTTCAGACACAAGACAATCAACAAAGTAGTAAAAGTTAAGTAGAAGAGAAAAAGAGTATGGTGTGGGGATACTCACAAGTCCCGCTACGTTGGAGCTTACCCTGGTAGATGAGAGGGTCGCCTCCATGCGCCTACGGGTTGTTGGTGGGAAACTCTGACTGTTCAGAGAAGTCAACCTTCTTGGAGACCCTGAATGGCGTCCTGTATAGGACTCCATAGTTCTACTGGGAGACTGCAATGCACACATGGGCAATGATGGAGATAGCTGCTGAGCAGTGATTGGGAGGAACGGCCTTCCTGATCTGAAGCCGAGGGGTCGTTTCTTGTTAGAATTCTGTGCTAGCCATAGATTATCTATATATAACAAACACTATTTTGAACATAAGGAGGCTAATAAGCATATATGGTACCAGAGCACCCTAGGCCAAATGTCAATGATCAATTTTTTGATTGTGTCGTCTGATCTGAGGGCGTAATGTTTTATACACTCGGGTGACGAGAGGGGCGGAGCTATCAACTGATCACCGTTTGGTAGTGAATTGGGTCAGGGGGTTGGTGAAGACTCTCGACAGACACGGTGAGCCCAAACGGGTAGTGCGGGTGAACTGGGAATATTTGGAAGAGGCCCCGGTCAGAGAGATCTTCAACTCACACCTCCAGCAGAGCTTCTCTGGCATTCCTGTGGAGGCTGAGGACATTGCTGAAGCTGCGGCGAAGAGCTGTGGTTTCATGGTCTTAGGTGCCTCAAGGGGCGGTAACAGTTTTGTTCATGAGGTCGTTTAGCCTGTGCATGTAGCAAGGCAGACACACATAGCATACCTCTTTGAGCGACAGACTAGATACACCCACCAGTGACAGAGCAAACAACCAGCTACAAAATCACTGGCGATGTGAGCACGGTGCTGGCTTCTCCCTTAGACATAGAGTGAGAATCCAAGTCATCTGTGAGGATCTAGAGCCGCTGATCCTTTGCATGTAAATGAGCCAGTTGAGGTGGTTTGATAAGGATGCCCCCTAGGTGTTTCAGGCACGTCTAGTTGGGGGAGGAGGCCTCGGGGAAGACCCAGGATTAAGTGGTGAGATTATATCTCCACACTGGCCTGGGAATGATTTGTGATCCGTCAGTCAGAGCTGGTTAATGTGGCTCGGGAAAGAGAAGTTTGGGTGCTCTGCTTGAGCTGCTGCCCCCGTGATCCGACCACAGATATGCGGTTGACGATGGATGGAGTATAGTATAAAATAACAGAATGATTTGACTGTTGTTTCAAATGACAGAGTGACATGGGGGTGAAGTTAACATTGTGTGTACAGTAAAGCTCTGCAGCTGTTCATTCGTCTAATGAATTGGTAGGAAAAGCTGTCTCTAAACATACCGTTTCTGGTCTGCAAACTCATGCACCTTTACAAGCAGGTGAGTGTGTGTGTGTGTGTGTGTGTGTGTGTGTGCACATCTAACAAGTGGTCCAGCAGTTGAAGAGGTCTGGTCAGCCGGCTGAACTCACACACTTAATACCTACAAATGAATCCCTCCAAACCAAATGATTATGTGTTTATTAACACAAGATGGCCATTTAAGAGGTTGGGGCATAGATGTTCAAAGTCAGAGCGAGATAGTTCAATGTGAAACAACATTACGCTGAAGGATTAAGAGAATACATTATTTTCGTTTACAGTCCGTCATTCTATATGTGTAAATGGAAAAATAGAGTGGCAGGTATGAATGCCAAGAGGGTGTGAAGTATGTACTGTATTTACAGTTACACACACACACACACACACACACACTCTTACACACACACACAGACACGCACATTCTCTTACACAAACACACACACACGCACACATTCTCTTATGCACATGCACACGCACACACACAGACACACGCACAGTCACTCTTACACACACATACACACACACACACACACGCACACACACATGCTCACACACACACACACACACACACACACACACACACGAACACCACTCTAGTCCAGTTGATGGAAGCAAGAGTCTAAAGGGACTGGGAATGTATCTATCCTAATCCCAGAGAGGGCTTTTATCAGATCTCCTGCGGTCCGCATGATCCGCCATGGCGTCTGCTGGGCCCTGGAGCTCCGGAACTGGATAAAGAGAAGCCGAGGCCTGTTTGCTTAGAACCAGACTTTCACACCAACGGGAGGAACTAAATAATCGCTAACAAAGCTGACAGAGACGACTGCAGCCCTTCCCCTCCCAATGGCATGCTAAGACATCACACAACATCAAGAGCAAAACAGCAAGCCAAGCGGAAGAACACACGGTGTCACAGCTATGGGAACTGAAAACTCCTTGTATCGCTGTAAAACAAGGGTGTTAAAGGGATGCTATATACTGCATGGTTGATTATAGAAGTGATTCCATGTTACACATTTAATCAGTTTTGTTCAGTTTCAGTTTGTTTTTCTGATATAAAATAGTTGTCTGATAGAAAGTAGTTAGTTTAGTTCATGTCTGAGTTCATTACGTGGTTCCCCAGCATTTCAGTTACAAATTGAGGTTGATATTCTCATATTCTCTTTTGAAATCAATATCTATGTTATACCTATACTGTATATTGCTCAGATGTAAATAATCTTGCAATAATAGCAATCTTAATCGTAATGTATCCAACAGTAATTTATTTAATTAGAATAATGTATATATATTGTATATACTGTATATAAATACTTGTTTTTGAATTCACATATTTTAGTTAATGTGTCAAACTCAATTAAGGCATAGCATTTCTAACCTAATTTCCTTCTGCCGTTTCCTGGACCTAATGCCTGTGTGCCGTCGAGCTGATGGGCGAGTCCAGTGCAGCGCAGCGTGCGCCAATCCCGGCCGACAGCTGACTCGGCACTCCCTGTTGTCTGTGTGCTCACTCAACAACATCCTTATTCCTAGCTACACCATGTAGCCTCAGGGCCCGAACACCCCATACAGCCATCTGCAAATCCTACACCCCGACCACAACCCACCCCACCACCAAAACTATACCATCACTCTGTCGCTCTTTACTGTGCGACAAATGGGTTTAGAATTACTCTATATGGCCAGACAGTGTTCCATCTGCACACACATACATACATACAGATACATACAGTTCCAAATTATTATGCACATTATTTTTTACACTGATTTTCTCACAGCTGCTCTCTTAATCCGATGAATTTATCTGGCAGTAACCTTCCTCATTAAGCCTTTATTTGCATGAACCTGTCTGTGCTCTGAATCAGCCACAAATATCTTTACAGTACGATTAAGTTTTCGTGATATATCTTATGTTTTCATACCTTGTTGAAAGGATTGCACTATTTGACGCTCTACCGCAGCAGAGAGATACTTTTTCTTTCCCACATTGCTTGAAACTGGTGGCCTGCTTAATAATGTGGAACAGTGCATTTTGAGTTTTTTATTTCTGAAAAAAATACTGTTTTCATTGGGTGGTTTGTTCAATGAAATTCAACTTAAATCCTAACGGTTGATGACTTGAAAACTATCCTGACTTTCATTTGCATCGACTATATAGGAAAATCTGTTTAAAATATAATTTGCATAATAATTTGGAACACGGTGCACATACATACATACTATGTACATACATACATACATACATAGAGTACACACATACAGTATATAGTACAGTAGTAGTACAGTGCAATACTGTAAGATAAATGTCACTACTTGTGTACACGTCATCAAACTGTTATCAGATAAATCAGCACACCATGATTTCCAGAAAGATCAAATTGATTTAAAAACTTTTCTTTTTACTGTTAAATACTTCATTGTGCATTGTGTAATAGTTCTCTTCTGTAGATCTATTGCTGATTTATTAATAACAATAATGTTCTGACCATCAGACCAGTGGTAAGGTTTGGAGTCGGGTTGGATAGGGTTAGGCTTGACCCTGCGACAGTTCATTGCAGGGTCATGACGGACACATTTGTGTTAGTCTAACTCTTGTATAGTCTTCATGCTCTGTGGGATAATCGGTTTGGCCAGGGTCAAGAATAACATGCCCTTGCTTTCCCACTGATAAAGGCTCTTCATCTCATGTCCCTATACAGTAAACTAGCGAAAGCGAAAGACATTTGGTGAATTTGACAAAGATTATTTTACAATTATCTTACAATAGCTGACTATACCTTTAATTTTACTTATGTAATCACATTTCATGCACTAGTTATGATATAAATTATGTAATTATACACTATACATTCTATCTTTAGAAAAGTGAATGCAGAATTTGGTCATGATATTGAGAGATTACATATTTTTTATATAAAGAAATATAAAGGACACACATATGTATGTATATATATATATGTGTGTGTCCTTTATATATCTTTATATAATATAT
>JAOEGT010001772.1:0-11440 GCA_025447795.1 Speoplatyrhinus poulsoni
ATATCTTTTTTGATACTAATTAATAGCTGTCAGATTGGTTTGATGACATTAACCGCAGTTATATACTCTCTCCTAGGCTAACCCTAACCCTTCCTGCATGTTGGGATGTCTGCATAAATAAAAGTATATACAGTAGCTAGGTTTCAAGGTTATACTGTATGCAGAGGGATCTTTGGTGAGGTGAATTGAAGGCATGGATACGAAACCTAGATATTGTACTTTAGTTAATGATACCTTGAATACCCTAGTTAGCACCATCCCTTTACCGACTATGGAAATAAAATAGTCACACTCTTGATTGCGTTATATCACACCCAAACATAACCAGTTTTCCTCCCGCACACAGAGTTGGTGTGAGGGGCAGAGAGGACCAGATAAGCTCTGTAGGGGGGAGGAGTAAAGCGGAATGCATGACACTCTTGCCCTCTGTGTTTCAGAACAAAATTCCAATGATGTAATGCTTGCTATTCTAATATGCATATACATTATATATCTTAGACCTTACTTATGGCCCAGTTTCAGATGGCCACAGTGTTTTATATGGTAGATTATTGAGCAATGTAGCTTGGTCCTAGCCAATGTGGGGCCTTATATCTAAGGAAAACGACTACCTTAAAATCAATTCAGCATGTTATTGATAGCCACTGCAGGTCGGCCAATACTGGAGTAATGTGTTCTCTCCTCTTAGCTCTAGTTAAAACGAAAGTCAATGAGTTTTATTGTAAGGTCTACAGTAGTATAGGTTTATTGTAACGTCAAGTTGTACAGGAGTTTTATTGTAATGTCTTAGGAAGGTCCACAAGCCAAGCACGCACACAGTCGCTGTGTGACCGCCATCAGCACATTGTCTTAGTCTGTCAGGACCCCATGGGCAAGACCTGCTAGGTCTCTTTAAGGTGGTACTCCAGTAGTCCTGGTGGGTAATACAAGACCCCAGCCTGTTAATGACATTTCCCAGCTGTCACTTATCCATTTCCTCTCAGCGAACAGAAGGAAGCATGCACGCACACACACACACACACACACACACGTCCTTGCACATACGTACACGACCCTTAGTGACCCTGTTCAAAAGTGATTTATGAGTATAGCACAGTAAGAATATAGTGTCTGGAGTGTGTGTGTGTGTGTGTGTGTGCGTGTGTTGGTATGGGTCCCATTTCACTGGTCGTAGTTTTGCCAAAGCTGTCATAACTGAATATTCTTTCACCCACTGATTTGTGCTGAAGAAATGATATTACACGAGTTGGTTTTGGAATCTCTCTTCTATGGCTGAAGCATATTAAAATGCCTGTTTCTGCTGATGTTTTCAGGCCTGACTGGTTTGTGTTTGTACTGGATTCCTTTCTAAAAGTGTTGAACAATGCAATCACAGCTATGGATATAGATCATTAATATCTCGTCCCCTCCTGCTCCCCTCCAGTTGTCACAGACCCCCATGCGAGGTGCGGAGACGAAGGTGTGAGTCCGGCTTCTCCTTCAGCGAGGAGGTGTGTCGCTGCATCCCCTCCCACTGGCGACGGCTGGACTAACAGCTAGCTAAACAGCTAGCTAAACAGCTAGCTAAAGCAACAGCTAATACCATGGCTATTAAACTGGGAACAAGCTGACAGCTCACTGGCAGCCGAAGGGGAAGAACATGAAAACCAGTGCATTATGGGGGGGTTGGAGTAAAGTGCATGAATGCAGTCAATGAAATTGGGGAACTCCAGTTATTTCAATGCAGGAATAGGACCCGCTGGAATGGCTTTTTTGGGGAACATTTTACAGACAGTTGAGGGTAATCTACAACAGCCCCCAGAAGCGAGAGCAGAATAATGGACTAAGAAGTTTTTTCAAAGCTGGAAATTTCTAAATAACCTTTTAAAAAATATGACTTTTTATATTAATTGATGTATTATTCTTGAGTAGTGATTATATAATTTATTAAATGTATTTTAAATTAAATGTATTTTTTTCAAGCTCTTTGTATATTTCAATTTCAATTATTTCCATGAAAATACACTGTGATCCGTATTTTTGTATCATGTTAAGTATATGCTGTAAAATAAAGTATATGTTGTATATTGTTAACTTATTAAAATATCAGTGTGTTTTGTTGCCTATTAGTACTGTACACTATGAATATTTAGGCTTTAAGGCAAATAATGATACATTAAATAAATTAGTGAATTGATCTCAGCCTATATGGCATTGCAGCATTACAGCCTTACAGTACATAACAAGTTGAATAGTGTTTATGCACCTTAATGGTCTTTGCCCTAATGTCACTGCTAGATGGACGATAAGCAATTTGTTTATGTGCACTCTAGTAATGCAGCTAAGACAATATTCTGGCCATTACAGCTGCCATGTAAACAGTCTGGTTAGCCCAATCACAGTGAGGTCACAGCCAGTGTAAGCACTCTAGAGCCACACACCTGGGTTTCTGTCCAATGTGCACTGGTGTGTGTGTGTGCAAGTATGTGCATTATTTTTGGTCACATATCTTTAATGTTTCTCCACTCTTTAATGTTATACAAATAAGACTGACACTCTTAACACACAGGAATCTCAATCTGAACAGCAGCAGATTGACTGTTTCTGACTATTCAGATCTTTCTCAGTGATCTGTGTGCTCAAGCTGTGGGGTCACCAGAGAATAAAACATTATTCCTTTTGTTTTGGATGTACACACGTGAGTAGTCATGCAAACATATGCATCACACATCACTGATGGTGGATGAACAAATAACACACATCTGGAGTGCATTGCATGGCAACCTCTGCAGGGCCACAGTCTTTACACACACATGCAAACACACACTGCCTGCTCACCTCTGCATCGTTAAACTCACAAGATTAACTCAACACACACACGCACGCAATTAGATTAGATGTATCCCACTTTTATTGAAAGATCTTCCAATATTTGTACTCAAGTACTATGCTTGTGTGTGGGCAAGCATGTGTAATATACAGTATATACTGTATATATACCATAAAACAGATGGGCTACTGGAGACAGACATCTATGGACAGAAAATAAAAGAGATTGTATTTGTTTAATTTCCAGTCTGCCCTGTTTGACTCTTTATCCTTATATATGCGTGTGTGTGTGTGTGTGTCTGCGTGCATGTGTGTCTATTGTGTCTTTAAGTGTGTGACGTGTATGCTAGCAGGATTAATTTAATCAAAACAAGCCTCAAATCAGATTATCAATCTCTGTCTGGAGTATTTTACTGTCTGTGGAACTGTTTATTGCTTTTTTGTTACCAAACTGTGTGTGTCTGCCTGTCTGTGCCTTACAAAACATATTACATTAACCTATAGTTGACTGACTGCAGCAAATGAAACCTAAAGATTTCCAAGCTAGGAAGTGAATTACTGCAGATTCAGTATAATAAATAAAAAAAAGCCACACAAATTCCAAATAGTATTTTTACTTATATATATTATATATTGTATATATATTGTATATTGTATTCTACATTATATACATTTGAATCTCAGAATTCCAGCAGCCTGTTTTGAAAGTGCTGTCTTCAGAGGCGATTTGATGACATCTATATCCTGTTTTAATAGCATAACAGTATAAAAATAAATAATACAAAAAACAACAAACATTTAGAATAAGCACACATAAGCACATACACACACATACACAGAGGCACACATCATATAAACAGACAGTTATTTTTGCTGAAGGAAATGTCAATTAGATTTAAATTAGATTAAACTGGGACCTCAAACCACAAAGAATAGAAAACATAACATTTATGTAGGGAACTATTTAGTGGTCCATAGTGTGTATGTGTGTGTGTGTGTGTGTGGTCCTCTTACTAAATCGTTCTTTAATGCTTTCGGAAGATTGGAATTCTTCATGAAATCTTATCTGCTATGTGTTTAATGGCAAATACACTGGCCCAAGTTTGTATACTACATGGTTTATTGAGAGGTATCAAAACATTATCAAACAGCATCACAAACATAATCAACCACTTCCAATATGTGTCCAAGCACAACAACTGTTTGATTCCACGATTATTACTGTACCACACCAGGTCTAGTACAGTTGTACATGTCATTTACATACATGTTATATAGACACACAGAGGGTGTCCAACACACTGTACATGACTGTATATTAGTTTGGGACCCGGATCACACATTTTCCTGACCACGTCATTTTAAAGGTACAGTACTATATACACAATTGTAATAATAATAATAATAATAAAATGAATAATAATAATATATATACGTATATTAATAATAACAACTCAGAAGACCCAAGGACACTTTACAGAGTTTCTGTTTAAAATGCAAAGCAAGGACAGGAATAGGCTACAGGAGAGATGGTAGGTTGTGGTGAACAGATGGTTTTTGAGGAGTTGATTTAATATGTCCAGGGATGAAGTGTTGTGGATATCTGCAGGGAGGGTGTTCCAGAGAGTCGGGGCTGCTGCACTAAAAACTCTCTCTCCGAAGGTACGGAGTCTGGTGTGGGGAATGGAGAGTAGGCCAGCTTCTGAGGACTGGAGGCTCCAGGGTGGGGTATAGGGTTGGAGGAGGTCAAGGCATGAAGGGAGGTTAGGAGGAGGATTTATTGGGAGCCAGTGAAGGTGGATATGGGTATGTGCTTTGGACATACTGGAGCCTGTCCAGGGTTTTGCTAGGGACCACATACAGAACTCCATTACAGTAGTCCAAACGGAAGGTTATGGAGAAATGTATGAGGGCTTCAGCCACAGTCAGAGCGTTGATTGACGGAGTCTAGAAATGTTCTTAAGGTGGAAAAAGTCAGATTTGGTGATGGATTTGATGTGAGGTTGGAAGGAGGGTGGAGTCCAGGATGACACCAAGGTTGCAGACCTCGGAGGACGGGCAGATGGAGCTCCCGTTGATATCCAGAATAATATTTCCAACCTTCTGGAGCAGCGTCTTGGGGGCCACAGCCAGGAGATCCTGGTAAACAATGATAGCAGCTTTGTTCTATGTAATGATATAGTGGAGTGGCATCCTGAGCAGAGAATGACATCACACTCCCTCTGTGTGTGTGTTGCAATCTGAGCTCCTCTGTTATTTGTTTACATAGCCGGTCCGGCTGCAAGTGCATGTTTGTGTGCATGTGTGTGTGTGTGTGTCCCACAAAACATTTGCTACAGTATGGTGTGAGATGAGGGTGCTAGTGACAGAAAAGGTATTATACCGTGTACATCCTTTAAAAATGCTTTATATAAACTACTAAAAAAACACACTGCATGGGATTTTAAGTCAGGGTAACAGGATAAAACAGAGCAATGCTTTCTTACGCTCTCGACCTCTTCAGAGCTGACAAAGTAATACCAGCTCAAGAGAGAATGTTTTTTTAATGTCTGTATAGGCTGAAGTTATTTTGATATACTTGCCAGTGGTCAATTGGCAGCTTGTAAAGTACTCTGGATGTGTAAATGCCTGTTACCGTAGTGATGGTTCCCTGGGGTATGAGAAAGCAGCATCAGGGATGCTCTTTCAATTTGTCTCCAATCTACTGTATATAATATTTAATTGCATATATTTAATCAACCGTTTCTTAACCTGTTAAGGTCTAGAATGCTTCTCACAAAATAAAGATGTGGCTCTCACAAAATAAATCAAGAATAGCTCCACAAACTGGCAGGTTAATATATTGGTCTCTATGGATAATATCATATATGGATAATCTCCTCAGATAATATACTGCTAGTGTAATTTACAAGGACAGTGTTCACCTGAATGCAAAATGCAGTGCCATTTGAAACCATTTAGTTTCTGTCATGAACTCAGTGCATGAGACACCTCTCCCATGGGCCATGACCCTTAAACTGTGGGCTACAGGGCAAAATGCAAAACAGCTCAACAGGTCAGACTATTAAAAGAACAGTAATTAATTTTCCTTTTCTTTCAGAATTATTTTCTTTTGTTTTGTTTTTGTCTCCAGGAAACTATAGTTGGATAGTTTCGGACGCACACACACACAAACACATGCACACGCGCGTGCGCACACACGCAAACACAAACACACACACACACACAGCCTCAAGTTATTTCCTAATAGGGAAGGAAGCTAAAGGAGCTACCCAGGTCTGTTGATGAAAAGATAAGATGTTGGCACAAACTGTGTGTGTGTGTGTGTGTGTTTGCATGTGTACGTGTGTGCGTGTGTGCATGTGTGTGTGTACGAGTGTTACTGTGTGTGCAAAGCACGTGGACGTTCCTGTGTGCTTGTGCATATATGTGAGAGAGATATAGAGATATATCTTGGTGGCACAGTCCTTCACACAATATATTACACCAGTTAAGTCCATTAACTACCACACTCCCTTCCTGCCATTGAGAGGGAGAGGGAGAGCGATAGAGATAGAGATAGAGAGAGAGAGAGAGAGAGAGAGAGAGAGAGAGAGAGAGGGCTGTTTAACAGTAAAATGGGTCCACAGAAGGGAGAATTTGCAGAATATTTTGCTAAATAAAATATAAATTAAATTATGACCTATTGCTTATTATGATGCGTGGACTTTGATTAGGAGTTTATAATAGGTAAGACATTATAGATCAAATAATAGGCCAACCAGTTTTGTTTTCAAATAAAATAAAAATGAAACCACTTCCCCAAAAAGTGGCATGATGTGAAATGTTGTGATAGATTTCCAACATAGAGAAACATCATCTATCCCAGAAACATACTGAATGTTCATAGGTCCATCAGCTCCTGCATGTCCATATTATATGGCTAGCTAGCACATATTGTAGTTTGTGCTTGTGTGTCCTTGTTGAATGCACAGTGTGCTCCTCACCTGCAGGTTACGGCTGCATGACCTCACAATGCCACACCGTGACTGGGCATTAATCACTGTGTGATGTCACATCCTGTTTCATCATCCACATTTTTAGTCAGTGGAAAGCCCTCTTTGCTTCACTCATTCACGTTACACACACACACATGCAAGGGCATGCGTGCGTGCTCACACACACACACAGAGTCACATCAGGTTTTCATTTGCAACATGCACGTGTGTCTCCTGTGGGTCAGTATCCATAATATCCACTAGCTGTGAATAATTGTGAATGAAAGCAGGAAAGATAAAAAACACCTGTATTGTGTGTGTATGTATGTGTGTTTGTGTGTGTGTGTGTGTGTGTGTGTGTGTGTGTGTGTGTGTGTGTGCGTGCGTGTGTGTTGTATAATTGCTAAGCTCTCTTTGAAGTAAAAAAATAAACCTGTAAAATGAGCACAAAGAATGCCTAATGCTTACACATTGGATCACAAACCTAAACGTTTGTGTGTGAGCTGGTCAAAGGTGTATAAATGCTGCGGTGCATAAATGCTTTCAGTTTACCTACAGAGGAACTTCAGACTTTCTCCAATGCTGATTCAAAAACGACTGCCTCAGCCTCAGTTGGACCAAAGGCAACATGCTGTCATTTATTAACTCATTAACTCATTTAGTTGGCGCTCTCATTGCGTAGACATTTTCCAATGCATAAAAAGTTACAAGGTTACACTCCACATGATAATAAATATGTACTGTATCAGTATATCAACAATATTAATACCTAGTTTCAGGTATAGTGTCCTATGTCACTCATTAATATACTATAGTTCTCAAAACATATTCATGGAAGCTGAGAAGGTAGTCCCTGCACACCTGTTTTTAGACATCTCAAGATAACAAGATAATGCACTTGTTACTTCGGGATAACAAAGCTTGTTTTCTCTCTTTTATTTGAGTATAGCTTATCATAACATCTACAAAAACATTTCTGATACTGAAGTTTTAAGTTCAATTTATTAAACAACTGAAACCTAAAAACAAATATTTTGACAAATGCTGCCATCTGTTGGTTAGATTAAATGGTTACAACAGTTAGGGCATTGTGTAAACTATTAACACTAGATATATTTTGCAGATAAGTACAGATTCTGATAGAAAATACTAATATTACAATATATGAAAATGTCCACATAATGTCTATAATGTCACAGGTGGTTCATATTATATCTTGATTAATTTCGCAACTGTATTAATGGTGTCAATTATTGGTAAATGCTTACATCTACTGGTCTTAAAGAGAAATTACAATAAATACAATAAATACTGCCTTGATATAACCCCCCACACACACACACACACACACACACACACACGCACACATTCTTTAGACACTATACTATATGCATTATGTGTATATATATATATATATATATATATATATTAATGCTACTCAGGAACATCCCTTAATGCCTCCACTATGTCAATATGTCATTTTCATTTGTTGTTGTCATTGCCTCCTAATGGGCGTAGAACTATTGCGTTCAACAATCGGCATTGCTGCAAATGTTTTGATTAGAAACACGCTTGACTTCAACGTGATCTCACTAACCCACCCTGATCGGACCACCAGCAGGGTGGCTGTGCGAACGCTAATTAGCCAACAGGGTTTCCAGACTATAATCTCAATGAAACTACATTGATCTGAGAGCAATAGTTGGGTGGAGCCAGGCTAGTTCTGTAATGTAAGGGGAATAGCATGCATATGCACAGAATGAGCATGACTGAAGATTAGTGGAGAGAATGTTTTGGCAATAAGGATGTTACTTGTTCAGTCGGGTGTGGGGAGAAGCATGTTTATGATCCTCTCAGCCTGGGGTAGGAAGCTGTGTAGAAATGTGGTGGTCCTCCTCCGGGTCCTGCTGGTCCTCTTCTTCCCAGATGGCGAGAGAGAAAACAGGCTGCAGAAGTGTGGTGGGGTCTCTGCTGATGCTGGAGGCTCTGTGGGGTCAAATCTGGGTGCATGTCTCCAGCAGGGAGGGGAGAGGGACGCCAGTGATCTACCCAGCTGTTGTTGTTGTGGGGAGGTTTTACAGTCGCACCTGACTGGCGGATGCCGCAGGGTCAGGAAGTGCAGGGTCAACTTTCAGGGGCCGGCACCTCAGCTTGTATCGTAACTGTATTGTAACTGTTGCTGTGGTGTGGCACTATTAAGGGCTGAGCTGAAGGCATCCTGGTGCTCCACACTGAGGTGGAGGGTGATGAACCAGATGGATCCGTGTGGGGACGGTAGGGGGTGCAGGTTTGTTTCACCTGAAGCACAGCTTTGCTACAGTATCTAGTGAGAGGCACGGTGGTTCAAACGTGATTCATGCAGACTTATCTGGGCTTCACAGTTATGTCAGTGGAGCTCTTGATGGTTACTAGTTTATACGTGCGTATGTGTTTGTCTTTACATCGGCCAATGCAACAGCCTCTACTAAGTCAACTTCCTATTATGCAAATGTAATTAGCAAACTAAACCAAACCAATTAGCTATTAATTCCCATGTTATTAGGGCATACAAATTAAATTATCAATTATATAACACCCAAATCCACCACACCTATTTATGTCCTTGTTTGAGATATAGTAATATGTTTTTTTATTGTCCATATTTGTGATCAATAGTAAATACTACGATTTTCAAACTCATTTTCAATTCTAGAACAAGTGTATTGTTATGTTTTATGAGCCACATTGCTATGGTTCATAATGTAATTTACCTACTTCCCTATATTCTCACTATTCTCCTCTATGTTCCTCCTAAATATTCAAAGATACTTTTCATTGGCCATTAACTGCCATTTGAACATGAGTTATTGACGTGCTTGCAGCAAAGGACCATAAAAAAAAATGAAACAAATCAACCCTGTTAAGATTCCCGCTACCCATTGTGAGAGAAACACAGCCATTACAAAGTGATTACTTTGCACTATGACTATGGCTAGCCTGAGTCTACCTGATCGGGCAGTCGGGTCCAACCTGTGCCTTCAGAGGTAATTGTCAGTCTGAAACATCCAACAGCCTTTCTAGTCTATGTAAAGATTTATTATTAAAGAGCTCTACAAGAATATATGACAAAGGACCAGTGTGGTATAATGTACTACTACTACTATAATGTACTACTGTTTGTGCGGTATCCGAGTTGCGTGTGATACAGAGATATCAACAGCTATGTAATCTTGAATCTAATTCCTGCAGCTAAATTGATTATAAAAATTTGGTTAGGGACTATTTTAGGTAGAGTCCTACTGGTAAAACCTGAAGGTCTTTCACAGTTTATATACCCATTACTGTCTCTGTTTATCCATTAATCTACCTGTAAATACATTGGTAATACTTTTGTCAAACTCCTTTGGAAAAATTGTCACTAACATCTTAAATATTTAAGGGCGAATTCGATATGTTGGACTTCGGGGGGGTCAATAACACGTTTCAAGTTAATTGGATTTGGAAATGTATGGAGGCTCGCGACTATCTGTTTTTTTATACCTCACAATGTTTTCAAAAAATTAGGTTATCTGTCTTTCATGCACTTTTATCCCATCTAGACTGCCAGTTAAGCTCTTCAAGTTTCATGAGCAAAGCCTTTTGGCATGTAAGTTGTTTTTTTGCACAACTTCTCTCCACATCAAATAAAAATTTGGAAGAATGATAGAAGAAACAAGTCACTTTTTAAAAGAACATGGTATGAAAACAGAATAGAGTTTCTTAGTGATATCTTTTACCACTCAGGCTAGTTACCTACCTACAGTATGAACTTCTTTACCAGATATGGCTTCCCTGTCAAATTCAAGACATTTGGTGAACCAGCCCAGGAAAGCTATTCCCCCTGGGCTGATTCACTTAATGCAATGTCACCTAGTTGCTGCTGTTTTTCAAAGACTAGAACCTTCATTTCATATCCAAAGTTTAGACATAAAAGACTGAAAATGCTCAAACAGATTGACATAGAGGGTTGTTTTAAAATGAAAAAGTGATTCTAGAGGAATGTTAAACTGGAATGCTTTAATTAATGGTATACACTGGAAAAAAGTGTGGCTCTTGCCTTTCAAATGTTTTTAACTGGTGAGAGAGGTACACCATATACCATATACCCAATATAATAATTTGGGGATATTGACAAAAACCTTTTGTAATACTTTCCCTTATACACTTTCCCATCTTTTTATGAATGTGCTTTGGTGAAAGCATTCTGGGATGATTTGAATTTACATGCAACTGTTCTTTGAATGATATATAATTTGCTACTGTGATGCTAAAGGAAACTATATGTATTTTATGTTTAATCTACTGATCCTGATGAGTAAATATTTTATGCAGAAATTTAATTAAATTCATCAAGCCATGCAGTTTCTTCATGAATTCTACACTCTAAATAAGTCTTTTGAATTAGTAAACTATGAAAGTGCGAGTATTCATATTGTAAAGTACTCAAATATGTTGTTTTTGTTGTTTAATCTGCCTTTTATGTATTTTTTTTATTGCAATTTTATTTGATATTTCTAATTGCTTGGCCTTTGTATTGTCATCTTTTCATGCAATAATAATATTATTTATAATAATAATAATAATTATTATTATTATTATAATATTACGCACCCTCATATCACATAGAACTATGTGAT
>JAOEGT010001783.1:0-5000 GCA_025447795.1 Speoplatyrhinus poulsoni
TGTGTGCTATACTGTGTGTTATACTGTGTGTTATACTGTGTGTGTGTGTTATACTGTGTGTTATACTGTGTGTTATATTGTGTTATACTGTGTGTTATACTGTGTGTTATACTGTGTGTGTTATATTGTGTTATATTGTGTGTTATACTGTGTGTTATACGGTGTGTTATACTGTTTATTATATTGTGTGTTATATTGTGTGTTATACTGTTTGTTATATTGTGTGTTATACTGTGTGTTATACTGTGTGTTATATTGTGTGTTATATTGTGTGTTATACTGTGTATTATACTGTGTGTTATACTGTGTGTTATATTGTGTGTTATACTGTGTGTTATACTGTGTGTTATACGGTGTGTTATACTGTGTGTTATACGGTGTGTTATATTGTGTGTTATATTGTGTGTTATACTGTGCTAAACTGTAAGCTAAACTGTGTGTGAACTCCAACTCACAGAGAAACCAGGAGGGCCTAGGTCACCATCCTTTCCTGGTTTGCCCTGCAAAAACACCACCAACATTACTAGTGTTACCAATGTTACGCCGTTACAATCTTTGCCAGCGTTTCCCTCATTACAGACGTTTACAACATACACTAGGATAACATTCTACCAGGAAAGTCTCATAATAACCATCTTGTAAAATCTATCAGGAGAGTCACAATATAATACAATAATACACAATAACTAGGGATGCACCGAAACATTGGCAGAATATCTCACTTTGCATCGGCAAACAAAAAAAGCAGATCGGCGCATAACTAATAATAACCATTTTGTAAAATCAACCAACAAAGTCACATAATAAAACACTTGTGAAAACAACTAGCCACATAATAAAACACTTGTGAAAACAACAAGTCACATAATAAAACACTTGTGAAAACAACCAACAAAGTCACATATTAAAACACTTGTGAAAACAACCAACAAAGTCACATATTAAAACACTCGTGAAAACAACAAGTCACATAATAAAACACTTGTGAAAACAACCAACAAAGTCACATATTAAAACACTTGTGAAAACAACCAACAAAGTCACATATTAAAACACTCGTGAAAACAACCAGTCACATAATAAAACACTTGTGAAAACAAACAACAAAGTCACATAATAAAACACTTGTGAAAACAACCAGTCACATAATAAAACACTTGTGAAAAAAACCAACAAAGTCACATAATAAAACACTTGTGAAAACAACCAGTCACATAATAAAACACTTGTGAAAACAACTAGTCACATAATAAAACACTTGTGAAACAAACCAACAAAGTCACATAATAAAACAAGATGGTCAAGTGGTCTGGGTGTTGGGCTCTCAGCTGTAAGGTTGTGGGTTTGAACCACAGTGTTAAGCATCCATGAGCAAGATGCATATGGCAGCAATCACCATTGGTGTGTGAATGTGAGGCAAAATATTGTAAAGTACTTTGGATAAAAGTGCTTTATAAATGCACACAACTAGTCACATAATGAAACACTTGTGAGAACAACCAGCAAAGTCACATAATGAAACACTCACTCGTTTCCCTGCTTCACCGGGCTCCCCTTTGTCTCCTTTCTGGCCCCCAGAGGGCCCCTGACAACAACAACATGAAGATTATTACATCACTCCTCAATCTGCAATGTCATGATGGAGGATTACAAAATCAACTACTTTGTCATCGCCATCTGGTGATCAAACTGAGGTACTGCACTCAACCTATGCCCTGTGTCAACAATAAATATAGCTTATATACTGACTAACATACAGATCATATGGAGGTACTTACAGGAGGCCCAGGTGGTCCGGGGTCCCCGGGAAGTCCTGGATTACCGTGCTCACCCTGGGAGATAAAACCAGTAGGCTGTAATTAATGTAATTGTTTTGCTTTATTTCTTTAATAATTGTGATTTTTTTTAAACATTATTATTACTTTTGTATCCCATGTTAAGAAAGAAAACCTCAAATATCATCTCCATGCATTTTACAAGCACAACATATTAAAACGGGTGCGTTTCTGTGCTTGACTGTGAGCAGCCATGTTGCCGTGACGTCAATTCGGACACTTTGGAGGTGAGAAACCAACGGCGGTTGGAATTCCAACGGCAGTTGTTCCATGTCGATGACCCAGTTAAGTTGTTTCATAGTTGTTTGATATTCCCATTTGTTCCGACGTGTTAACATAACACATGATGTGGTGACTCATCACCTCGCGCAGTTTAAAAGAAGGGGATTATGGGAAATGTAGTGTTTCACCTTGTCTCCTCGCTGGACCTCTGTGTCTGGTAGCTTCTCCTGCTCGTTGACACCCACTTGCCCCGGAGGGCCGGGGGGGCCCTGCGACCCTGTGTCACCCTGGCAACACACACACACACACACACACACACACACACACACACATAAATATATAAACACAAACACACAAATAAAAAAAGCACAACAGAAGGACAACAACAGAAAGGGTTTCACAGTCTTTAAATACCTTTTCCCCTTTAGGCCCTTCAAAGTTCAAGCCCATGTTTCCCTGTGGGAGAAGAGGAAAATGTTTATTTACCACAACAGCAGAAAACAGAAAGGTTTAGCGGATTTGAGTTTATGGAACTCAGAAAACCTGAGTTTATGGTGCTCAGAAAGCTTGAGTAGATGGTACACAGATAAGAAAGGTTGAGTAGATGGTACTCAGAAAGATCGAGTAGACGGTACTCAGAAAGGTTGAGTAGATGGTACTCTGTGTGTAGGAACCCACCTTTGGTCCCGGGGAGCCCGGCGGACCTGGGCGACCCTGCGGAAAGACGCACAACTTCAATTATATTTGTTCCGTGATCAGAAAGAAAAGCAAACTGTCAAAGTAACAATGGTTTGAAAGTTTACATCAAAAATAGGTCTAGCCCAGGGGTGGGCAATCCTGGTCCTGGAGGGCCGGTGCCCTGCATGTTTAGATCTCTCCCTGCTTCAACACACCTGATTCAAATGAATGGGTTCGTTAGCAGGCTTCCAACGACCCATTCATGTGAATCAGGTGTGTTGGAGCAGGGAGAGATCTAAAACATGCAGGGCTGCGGCTCTCCAGGACCCGGATTGCCCACCCCTGGTCTAGCCTATTGGTTGACTCAACACCTACCTCATACCACTGAAAGAACCTTTTATCCATCAATTTTTCTGACCCTGAGCTTATATACACGTCAGTACTAATCTAAATCAGAATTTCACAGAAATGTTTTAATGCTAATTTTGTAGCAAAATTGACTTTAAACGGTCTAACAATGTTTGGGGATAGCTGATTAGCCTAAACAACAGCAGTCAAGATTAGATGGGTCTTTCCCATCTATAATGGTGCATATCTTTGGTATCTTGTATACCTCGTATCCTCTGGGTCCCGATGGGCCAATGGGACCTTGTAAACCTGAGGGTCCTGGTGGTCCCTAAAATATTTAACACACACACATGGACAAGCAGATCATGGGTTATTACTTTTAATACAGCCTTGTCGCCCAATACCCAAAATGAAGATGCGTCTAATAACGCAATCACACTGAACAGAAATGATAATCAGTTATTGAATTATTAATAAATGCTATGTGAATAAATATGTAATTGTAATACATGTACAGCATGACGTATGTGCGCTAAGGGTGGTTCTTAGAAGAATTAACCCTCAGCAAACAGGAGACTCACAGGCAGCCCGGGCCTCCCAGGTGAACCGCGATCTCCCGGTCCTCCGATGCTATTGACTGTGAGTACATCCCCAGGGTCGCCCTGCGAAGAGAAGGGTCGCAGCACAGAATGATGAGCGCCCCCACATGGAGAAGAAACGTCTTGTCTGACAGCAGCAGGGAAACTGTGTGCTCATGGTAACGAGAGCGCACGCCACTTGAAGTGTTTCCTCCGGGTGGATTCAACGCAACGTGGGCTGAGAGCCAGAGGCATATAGAAGAGAGAGCTCGGTTCACGTGTAACATTTTGTCCACAGCAATGGCGGATTGTGGAACCTCATAACAGTTCCCGGAAGTTAACCACGAATAGTAGAAGCACCCTATAAAATATACAGTATTATAAATGTAAATCAATACATTTATTGACAACTAATTACCAAACATGTCAGTTATATTTCTGTATCAAATTGCCCACCAAGCACTTCCTGGAACTGTTTTGCATCTCCATGAATCACATGACCACTGATCATTTCAAACTTCCATCGGTGGTACTCTCTTTTCTACATGGCGCTGATACAAGCCATTTAAATTCTTGTCCTGTCAATCAAGGCTCAGCAAGGTTCGGAGACGCTCAGCTGTGAGCTTGTTTACGTGCAGTGACCTCTAGTGGTCAGCAAATCAACTGACGTTTTGAAGGTGTGTTGCTGATAAACCCAACCAAAAATCACTTGGTGATTAAGGTCGGGCCACGCGCCACTGGAAAGTATCCCCTTCTACTGGGCGTAGACCTCTGATTAATCACCTCATCTAGCTCTACCACCATTTAGAAACGCGCTTGACTTCAACATCATCTCACCACCCCACCCTGATTGGACTGCCAGCAGGGTGGCTGTGAAAAAACTACAGTAATGTAAACAGACTGTAACCTCAGCTAAATAAATTGAGGTGAGAGCAATAGTCGGGTGGAGCCAGGCTGGGTGGAGGACTCCCGAGATGCAAACGACTCCAGACAGAAAGAAGCAATAGATCAGAACTCACCTTTGGTCCAGGTAAACCAGCTGGGCCCTGAGAGAAAAAACATGAAGGAATGACAATTGTCCTGAAAATCAGGACTACATTTCTAAAAAAACAAATATCATCATAGAAGAAAAGGGAGAGTACCAGACAGTCTGAAAAGTAGTGATACTACTATACTACTGCTAGTACTATAGTTTCTATGGTGACCACTTACCGGCCGCCCTTCCTGTCCGGGAATACCACCACTTCCTGGAAATCCTCTTTCTCCCTGAGAACCAGGAATAATCACCCCCCCCCCCCCACACACACTTCAATGTTGTATTATTGATTTATGAATAATA
>JAOEGT010001783.1:7500-11439 GCA_025447795.1 Speoplatyrhinus poulsoni
TTGATCACCTCATCTAGCTCTACCACCATATAGGAACACACCGTGGACTCCAACATCGTCACCAGCAGAATGGACAGGCTGGGTGTTGCTACAACAGTTTTTATCAACTCATCTAGCTCTACCACCATATAGGAACACACCGTGGACTCCAACGTCATCACCAGCAGGGTGACTCTAATGCAAACAGGGTTTCCAGACCATAGGTGTAGATTCCAGGGGGGATGCAGAGGATGAGTCCCTCTCAATATTTAGTGAATTTACCCCCCCCAAAACACGAAAGACGCACTGGGGCCGCCTGACGACATCAGAGTAACAGCCCAGATGTGCACTAAACCGCTCATTCAACCTCTTGACAGTGTAACTGTAGCATAGAATAAGCCTACTACACTATTCAGACCGTGTTGTCCTATGTCGGATATGTTTGTGCACCCCATGATCTTGACTTTCACGAAGTCTCGTTCTCCAGTAGTAGTATTAATAGGTTATGGTTAAAATGTGTAGTAGACTATTGTTTGTTTCAGTCAGATATAGTTTAGCCTAGATCATCCCAAAACACAGATGTTTTAAAAGTATGCAAAACGTTTTGAACATGAATACACAAGTTATTAAAGCCCAGGGGTTAATAATTAAAACATTAATTCATTTAACATTTACTTCCCCCAAAGGAAAGAGGACTATGAGAGGATAATGCCTATGTGTGTTTCAAAATATGAAATAGGCCTACGCCTATAGCACTAGAAATGTTGTTGATAACCCTTACTTCATTATATTCCATACTGTATATTGTGAATTGTACCAGGGTTCCTCTAGTTAATATTTTCCTTTAAATAAATTAACATTTCCACCCTACATTGTGGCAGAAAAAGCACAACTTGTTCAATAAGAATTCACCGGAATCCAGAAAATTAAGTGTTTGGTTCTCAAAATGTTCAAGCGAAATATATGCCCATGGACTATAAGATTCAGCTGAGACCAATTATACTTGGGGATAAAACCAGGCCGCTGTCTAAGTTAATGTGTAGAATCACCAGTTAAATCTGATAACAGTAGTTATCAGTAGTTATCAGTGTATGTTATTTTCTATTCAAACTGTGTCTGTTTGTTTTTGTTTCTGTAAATAGTGTAAATTATTTTACCTTAGTTCCTTTTACTCCACTGCAATCACACTTAGAACCTGCACATCCATGGCACGCCTGTGTGTGAGTGTGAGGGAGAGAGAGATTAGCAAAATTATAATTTCTATAAAGAAGGTGATGTTACATATCTAGAATATATTCGACTCTATTTTAAACAGCGTGACATTAATGATCATGGTACATTAAAGGGTACATTACATGTTTTACTTTATAGTCTTTATTCATTATAAATGCTTCAGATTTTTTAAAGCATGAGGGAAAATTCGTTTTTTTATTTTTATAAATTCGTCAATACCACCCTTCACCCTATAGAGGGCAGTCATAGACAACACATTACACCGTTGTGCCGTGGTCCAAATACATGAGTAAAAATAATTTATAAAGAGACAAATGCAGCAGCAGGGAAACAAAGCAGGCCAGGGGGAGGAGACGACAGAGAGATGGAGGGATATAACAGATGGAGGGATGGGATAACAGAGAGAGAGGAGCGAGAGATAAAAAGAAAACAAAACCTAATGATCAACAGATTCTCAGGCCTGTTGGTTCAGCCTGCGGGGGAGGACTTCGTCTGCAGTGCATACCAGCCAGCCAGAGGGCATAAGGAAGAGGGAGAGAGAGGGAGAGAGAGGGAGAGAGAGAGAGAGAATCCCTGACATCAATTACAGTATATTGCTGTCAGGGATTGAATCCATGACCTCTCGGCCATCCTAACCGCAAGCCGGGCTGGTTCATAGTCTACGCGAGCTACGCAGACGCAAACGCATCGAGCTACGCAAGAAGGGTTTGCTCATGGGTTAATGTGTGGTCCTCATTTTTGTAAAACAATGCAAGCACACAGCAGTTGCCAATTTCAGACATATTCAAATTTTTTGAAGAAAACTTGTTTGGGATCAAATAACCCAAGGACTCCTGCAAAAACACTAAGGGCTCCTACAGACCAACAGACCTCCTGTTGAATATCTGTTCTAAATGTATAATAAAGAAAGGTTATAATAAAGAAAATGCAATGGTTTAAATGAACAGTTACTTAATGTGTGAAATGTGTCTGTGAAAACAACATATTTCAGATAATGAATTCGATTTCATAGTTGAAACAACCCTGTTGACTTGATGCTCTACGGTTTCATTTCAGATGAAGCATACATGCACAGTGTTATGGGAAGCACTGCTCTGGCCAGCGCTTAGCTATCTCAGCACCTGCTGTGGACAACGCTATCTGGTTCTACACAAAACACCACCCAGCAACAACTCCACATATCCATCACAACAGAACGATACGCTCCGTCTAATAAAACAAATAGTTTACAGGTGATATATGTGAGATTTTGAGTAACATGCCAGTCAAATGATTCGGCTTGTTAGCCTTAGTTAGCTACAGTCACATTCCACAATATGTGAGTTTTAAGATGAAGATGAAGATTGAGATTATTTATTGTCAAATGTACTTTTCTGCGCAATGGCATTTTTATTTTGTACATTCCTCTCAAGAAGCCAGACGTAGAGGCACAGAAATAAATGTGTGTTGACATGCTTGAGCATAGGTTAGAGGTTCTATTCCCTGTGAAGAGCAAGGCACTAACACTGCCAGGGTTGGAGGATTAGAGGTTCTATTCCCTGTGCAGAACAAGACACTAACACTGCCAGGGTTGGAGGGTTAGAGGTTCTATTCCCTGTGCAGAGCAAGGCACTAACACTGCCAGGGTTGGAGGGTTAGAGGTTCTATTCCCTGTGCAGAGCAAGGCACTAACACTGCCAGGGTCAGAGGTTTGATTTAGGCTTATATATTATCATATTACGATATTGACAAAATGTGATATTGCGATATTGATCATGAAAACGGGAATATCGATATTTCTATTGATATTATTAATTAAACATATGTAAAAACACAAAACTATGGGAAAAAGAAAATGCATCAAAATGAATTCATAACATCCAAACAATATGTTTTCAACTGACAGTCATATTGGACTGGTGCAACAACAATTATTCCAAGCTATCGAGGAGGTGTTCTTTTGACCACTAATGTTTCCTCTTCGATCTCTATTACGTCATTAGCTTCCTCAGCCACACATCTTACTGTTCTGTCTAAATCAAACACACAGCCAATGGTAGCATCCCTCCACAAAATAAACGTAACATTGCATATGTTTCATATGATACTGTGAAACGCGATACGGCGACCCATTCAGATCTCCATATGTTTTAGCACACTTCCAGGCCCCTTAGATGGAGCAACCAGTTTCTTTCATCTGTTCCACAGTTGTGTTTGGGAACTCCGGTGCCTTTTCTGTTGTGGCTCAGAGACTGTGGAACGAGCTTCCTTTTTCTATCAGATCATCTTCCACCATTGAGACATTTAAATCTCTTCTAAAAACACACATGTACTCTTTAGCTTTCGAGTAAGTTCTGGGACACTATGCTATGCTTTTTTATTGTTTTATTTTATTTATTAATTGTTACTTTCATTGATGTGTACAGCACTTTGGTCAGCACTGGCTGTTTTTAAATGTGCTTTATTAATAAACTGACTTGACTTGACTTGCCATTATAACAATATTGTGTCATTATTTTGTGCACCCCAGCTAGATTCCCTGTGTAGAGCAAGGCACTGACACGGTCAGGGTTAGGGGTTCTATTCCCTGTGTAGAGCAAGACACTAACACTGTCAGGGTTAGGGGTTCTATTCCCTGTGTAGAGCAAGGCACTGACACGGTCAGGGTTATGGGTTCTATTCCCTGTGTAGAGCAAGGCACTAACACTGCCAGGGTTAGGGGTTCTATTCCCTGTGTAGAGCAAGGCA
>JAOEGT010001805.1:0-11435 GCA_025447795.1 Speoplatyrhinus poulsoni
TGGTGGTGGATGTCTGATGGAGGAGGAGGAGGAGACAAGAGTCTTTCTTTAAGAGATGCTGTGTGTGGTGGTGGATGTCTGATGGAGGAGGAGGAGACAAGAGTCTCTTTAAGAGATGCTGTGTGTGGTGGTGGATGTCTGATGGAGGAGGAGGAGACAAGAGTCTTTCTTTAAGAGATGCTGTGTGTGGTGGTGGATGTCTGATGGAGGAGGAGGCGGAGGAGGAGACAAGAGTCTTTCTTTAAGAGATGCTGTGTGTAGTGGTGTGGTGATCCTTATTACATTAATACTTAAGTGGGACTGGAAGGCACCCAGCCTATCTATATGTATTGTACTGCATAAGCCTACATGGTATGGTATATGTAGCAGGAGCTGACATCCAGTCTGTCTGAGGGCCTTCAGCCCTTTACATACTGGATGCGTAGTGGCGTGTCTATTCACAGGCATTCACATTGGTTTCCTATGGAGCGCAGCGCAGAGCTTGCAACATTGCGTTGCGTATGCAGTAGCGTCAGGCGAAGGGCTGCGCGCGCGTTGCAGTAAAAACGCATATGTAAACGTGACCTGCCTGTACCTCAAATAAAGCTGTGGCGAAATATAATAAAAACATTTCCCCCTAAGGAATGTCAGTTTCATTCGGGCTTCGTTACATTAGCTAAACTAGGACCTACCATGAGAGCTGCTAGCATCACCATGGATTGTCGTGTAGGATATTGCATTGTGGTTGCGTAAAAAAAAAAAAACTGCGCAGCGTAGGGAAAATATGCATCCAGTATGTAAAGGGCTTTACACGCACGCAGGAACACACACACACACACACACACACACACACACACACACACACACACACACACGCGCACACGCACCTAACGTCTTGTCTTTGCTGACTTTCCAGGTGAGTGGACCCTCATGTATCATGGTCTTGGTGGTCAGGTCCAAACCCTATTGTAAAGAGAACGCATACAAAACATTAATGTTGGAGTAAGTGGAGACTTACACGTGTACAGCAGCTTCATTGATTAAGAAGTGAAAAGAGTATCGAAGAGCCAACCTTGAACTGCGGGGCGGCATCCAGCCTGCGATGGTATTGGCTGAGGCGTTGCCGGTGCTCCGTTTCCCTGACAAACTCGTTGACAGCCTGCAGTATCCCACGGCAACAGGCCTGGGCGCGTTGTAGGGTTGGGAGGTCCGAAGAGTCGGCTGTAACAGGAAAGAGCAATGTTCGGTAACGTTCGATAACACAAATTGAATCAGCCGAGATCAGAGAAATGATGCTGCCGGTAATTCTCTCTCTCTGTGTGTCTTGTTGCCGGTAATTCTCTCCCTCTATCTATTGTTGCCCAGGGCTAGGGAAGGCAAAGGTTTAGACCAGGAAGACATGCTGTACATCTAAGTGATCTTACATCTTGACACAAACCGCTGTTTAGGTACAGAATGAGCTTTAAGGTCAGTTTAAGGTTATGCCAGTATACAGTCTAGGAGCTAAAACCGCTTACAGCAGAACAAAAATAGGAATAGAAAGTATACCCCACTATACTATCATTTGAAACCCTGTTGTTAGAAATCTGCCCAACTAACCAAGGTTTTCAGATAGAGGCAACAGGTTTGTAGGTAGTGTATTTGGGTTCCAGTATTTTCTTCAGATATGTGCGTGCGTGCGTGAATGCGTGCGTGCTCACTCTCTGTGTGCTTAATGATGTTGTCGAGCAGCAACGGGTATTTGGTGAGTCTCTGCATCTCTGATACCAGTAGGTCCCTGAGCTGTAGTCTCCTGCAGTGGGGGCTGGCCTCGCACTCCTAGTCACATGACCACACAGAAGTCAGTCACATGACCACAGGACAGCACTCTAGCTGTGTAGTCACATGACCACAAACAGGTAGCCTATTCAGCTGAAACACTGCAAAACGCACTGATTAAACACAATGTTTTGTTGTCGTTAATACAATAGTCATTTAGCAGACACTTTTATCCAAAGTGACAGTTACTATGACTGTGTATTGGCAAGAATCTGGCGATGCGATACATATCACGTTACAGGGGCCACGATTCAATATGTTGCAATACTGTAAGCTAGGAGATATACTGTGATTTCTAATTTGTGGAAAACTGTCATAGCAATACTAATGTGTGGCACCGCTGCAAATAATAAACACAATGTCCAGCATGTTTTTCACACCCGATTCAAATGAATGGATTGTTAGAAGCCTGATAACGAGCTATTCATGTGAATCAGGGACTGCAGATGTAAATGAGCTTTAAGATAAATATGGTACGAGCATCTTTTCTCTCTTTTGAGGTTGTGTTTTGTACATGGTCCCTTTTACCAATAAAGTGAGGAATTAAAATACATACACATAATTTTTTTTTTTATCAATGCAGGATTTTAGAGAATCGATACAGTATCGCGCAACACAATATTGCAATTCTCGGGGTGTGTGTATCGAGCAGGTAGGGGTTAGGCATGTTGCTCTACGATGATTACAGGTAGACCAACTCTGGGGCTGGCAGTCCAACACCCAGACCACTAAAGACAGTTAGTGATAGTTGCATTATGGAGAGAGGGTACACGTACTCTGTGTGCGTGTGTGTGCGCGCGCGTGCGTGCGTGTGTGTGTGTGTTACCTGGATGATGTGAGCGAAGCGGGGGTCTTTGCGCTGCTTGTTCTTAATGAGCTCCAGAGCCTGGGACTGCAGACTGCACAGCTGAGAGGCCTGCTCCTGGAACTCCTCTCCCGCCACGCCTTCAAACTACACACACACACACACACACACATTATAAACACCAACTCACAGATACAGATGTGTAACACACACACACATTATATACACCAACTCACAGATACAGATGTGTAACATACACACATTATATACACCAACTCACAGATACAGATGTGTAACACACACACACACACACACACACACACACACTTTATATACACTAACTCACAGATACAGATGTGTAACACACACAAACATGTAACACGCGCACACTATACAATAACTCAGATACAAATGTTTCTTACACACACACGCACGCACGCACGCACACACACACACACACATCTAAGGGGTCAAGACACCCACCCTGGCCAGCATGACGTCCCCGATGTCCTGAACGATGGAGCTCTCTCTCCTCTTCCTCATGGCTTCACACAGACTGGCTGCAACACACATCAGACACGACAGCCATCAGGAAACCTTACCGGCACTGAATCACCATTGCACCATGGAAACCCCGGCGCAGGGACCCACCGTGGAGCTCGCAGACCTGAGGCAGGTTGGGGAAGATGCAGGCCAGCTCCTCAGAGTTCAACACAGACCTCATCTTCTGGAAGAAAACCTTTTCCAGCACTCTCAGGGTCCGCAGGTGAGAAGCCTCCGTAGTGTACAGCTCTGAGGAGTGGGGGGTGGGGGGAGGGGGAGGGGGCGGGGGAGGTTTAGAGATACTGTGTATAATATACCTTTCCATTTAAATTACAATGGACAGGTACTTTAAATGGAACACTCCAGTTGGATTGTACAGAAGAAAGCTGAGGGAACAAATTACTTTTCTTTACTATTTATTTTAGAAATATGTTTAGTCAAACACATCGCTTCCAGTTCATTTATAGCCTCAACCAAAGGGTTATTACTATCTGGCATGTGGATACATATATTGGAGCATCGAATCAAAGTATTAGAAATCTGTGATGTACAATGCTGTGGAAAATTATTCCCTAACTATTATTTTTAACTAACTAACTGACTAACTAACTGACTGACTAACTGACTAACTAACTAACTAACTGACTAACTGACAGACTGACAGACTAACTGACAGACTAACTGAGGTGAACAGTAAAAGCCAGCGGTGGCTCCCTCCAGCAGTAGATACCGTAGATGACGGCCTGCCTGTCCACCTCGCGGGGGCTCAGCGAGGCCAGGAGCTGGGGGGTCACCGTCTCCTGCCAGTGGTGGCTGTCGCACACCTCGTCTTCCTGGGCAGGGCTGTCTGGCAGCAGGGCCAGCGGGGACTCTATGCTCCTGCGCACGCACACACACACACACACACACAACACAATGGCACACAGCGTTAGCACCGACATCTGATTTCCATGGGATCCAGATTAGCTTGATGATGATGATAATGATACACTGATGCTACTTTTAAAAGCACATTCCACAGAGTAAAAGTGAAAGTAAAAGAGTTGTTTACGTGGCGGGGGAAAGGGGGGCTCCGTGAGAACTCACCTACGTCTGGACCGAGGGGTGTATGGGGGTGTAGGGTTCTCTAGGGACCTGAGTGAGAGAGAGAGTGTGAGTGAGTGAGTCAAGGTCCCTAGTGAGCTAGCCGCTTGTGAGGGTTTACACAGGCTAACCCCATACGCTAGCGGCTAGCTGGGATGACGGATGTGTGCTTGCCCCAACTGATCCTTTCAAATCGATCGTGTAATGCACTTTATCACCACTGGGTGGTGGCAGAGCTTCTACGCCTCTATACGGACTACCCAGACGCTTGCATCAGTGGATACACTCCAACTTCAGAGGTGTATAGTGTATTGTTTGGAGATATTTAGTGTTCTGTGTTGCTGCTGTCATGATACGCATCACGGTATCAATAAAACCTTCATATTTTTTGTCAACTCATCATTAAACAAGCTGCAAGTAGTAACATTTTTTTTTTTTATAAACACAGCGGCCAGCTGTGTCAAGTAACCAATCACAACGGAGGAGGCGCTCCCGTGAATCGCCTAGTGCGGCTTTAACAGGCGTACCGCGCGGAGCTGCTGGAGGCGGAGGACGAGGCGCTGTGATGCAGCGGCCGGAGGCCCGGCCCCTCCCCCTCCTCGCCGCAGTCCTCCATGTCCACGTCGCTGCGGGAGCGAGGCACTGACTCCGCCCCCGGCGCAGCCCCTCCCCGGCGCCGCCCCTCCCCCTGGGCCTTCAGAGACTCACTGCGGCCCAGGCGCACCGAGACCGTAGGGCTGGAGGGGTGAGAGAGGGAGAGAGAGAGCGAGAGAGAGGGACAGAATAAGACAGGGAGAAAGATACAACTTTAGTAAATACGTATCCAATGACAAAGCAGGGCAGCGGCCCTCCAGGACCAGGATCCCCCCCCCCCCGATGTAGAGGAAGATCTCTTATGTCCAGTTAGATGCCTCACACAGACACCGCAAGACCTGCCACCCCCCCCATGGTATGTCCACCCTTTTACCAACCGACCCATCCATCCTCCCATCTGTACATCCATCAACCTATCAATAACTAAATATCAACCTCTCTTTCTACACACTAATCAACTAATGAGCAAACACATTCCCTTCATCCGTCTGTGTCTCTCTGCCGCTACGCGTCAATCAATTAACCAGTGAATGCATTCCCTCCATCCATCCGTCCATCCATCCATTCATCCCTCCCTCCAGCCACCTGTCCATGCAGTCATCTCCCAGGCTGCTGAAGGACAGCCTCTGGGGGTTGGTGGCCTCGCCCCCCTCCTCCTCGGTGTGGTTCTCAAACTGCTGGATGATGGTCCTCACACTGCCAGGGCGGACTGCCCATACACACACACACACACACACACACACACACACAAACCAAATATGATCAAATGCGACATGCAGCTCAACACAAAGTTGAAATAATAATGCATAATGAAATAATAGAGGTGTTCAACTGAAAAACAAAAGCAAACTAAATGAGAAAGGTGTACCTTCTGTGGGCGACAACGGGACATGGAACGCTACCAAACAAAAAACATAATCAGACCGATGGAGAAAGGGATAACGATGAGACATAAAGAAATCAACAAATGAATGTGCTGTTTGTCAAGGGACGTAATAACACCAATATAACAACAACAAGCTACTGCAAAATACTGACAACACTGAAAAGGGGAATCTTGTGGCTATGCAATGTAAGATCATAATAGAACTATCACAAAAATGAAATTGCAGGTTGTACAGGTTGTGTTAAAGGTTAATCATGTCTTTTTTGTTTAAAAAAACAAAACATTAAATTACAGAAATTGCAGGTTCTGGTTGGGTAACTTTCTTGGCTATATAATGGGTCCAGTGTACTTACTGGACTGTGAAGTGCTCCGTGGCTTCCCAATGTATTTCAGGATGGGGTTTCTCCTCCTTTCCTCTCCATCCTTGTCTTTCTTGGCACCGCTCAGCTGAAATCATTTCACACCACCCGCCCATTTGCATGAAGCTGGAGAAACGACCCGGTACGTACGGGCTTCGACATTGTATTAAGCTCTGCTTGTTGCTGATGACAAGATGCCACTGGCGTATTAGTGTTGGAGATGCCCGCTTAGAGACAGATTATGAGCTTGTTGTTGTTGTTGTTGTCGCCCACCCACCAGCTCTACGTACCTTCTTGGTCTTGGGGAAGAAGGGCAGCCACTTCTCCTTCTCCGTGGTCAGGCCGGGGAACACCTTGGAGTCCCTCAGCTTGATCCCGGAGTGGCGTAGGTAGAGCAGCACCGCCGATGCTAACGGAGAGCTACAGAGAGAGAGAGAGAGAGAGAGAGAGAGAGAGAGAGAGAGAGAGAGAGAGAGAGAGAGAGTATAAGGAAACAACAAGCACAGTACAGTAATGCTGTACAACCCTCCAGCCACATACAGCCCCTACACGTACCTTCTCTCCTCCTCATGCTTTGATCTAGACAGGGAAGAAAGTGAGAGAAAATGGTATTATTAAAAATCCAGGTTTTATTCAATGTTACCTATCTTAATCCAATGTAACTCTGCTGAGTTCAATCGGCAGTGTGACAAGCGGTCATGTGATTGGAGGGTGTGTTTGTGTGTGTGCACGCATCTGAAGCCAGCGGTGTTAAAAGTCACGCGGCCTTGTGGCCACAGCAGTGACCTTTGGTATCAACACAATTTTACTGCCCCCCCACCCGCCGCCACCATTTGGTCCTGTCACTAGGCAACCGTGATACACCTGTCGCAATGTTCCACAGCTTGAATGGGACCACAAACGGTTACAGTCAATGGGTATAGTCAGCTATTGGAAGCTTCAAATTCACCAAACATCTCCTCGCATTTAGCTATCTGTGCACGCTGAAGACACAACCTGGCGTAACCTGACCTACACAGCCCTGGCTCCGTAAATAGGAACGCAAACGAAGGCTAGTGCTTCAGACTGTTTGTGTTGCTTTGTTTTGAAGTTAGCAAGCCTTCTGGACCCTGCCTTTAAAAGTAGTTCAGCAAGGACAAGTGCTTCCCTGGTTTCTCAATATAATAACGCCGTGGTTACATCACTTTATTCTCTGGTAGGTGGGCGCACGCGCACACGCACACACACACACACACACACACACACACACACGGTGGCTCAACTCACAGGATCTCCCAGAGGGCGGTGGCCTGTCTGTCAACCACCTGTCTCTCTTTGGCCGGGTCTCCGTCCAGCTGGTGAAGGTCCCCCTCACCGAACAAAGAGCCCAAGCCCATCATCTGCTTGCTCCTGTCACACGCACGCGCACACACACACACACACACACACACACAGTGTCACAGGTCTATGAACTACTTGCAGCGATAAACAAAAACAATCAAACGAAACAAAAAGCCAGGAGCATGGTACCGGTAGTCCTGCATCTGGTCCTTGATGTCTGCCAGAACCTGCAGCTGGAGCTCAGACAGAGGCCCTCGGATGTCCTCCTGGGCATGGAGGCGGTTCTCTGGAGGGGCCGCAGACACAGTGGGATGTAAACAACAGACAACTGACAACTGACTGACTAACGGTGGCTTGATGAAGCCAGCGTGATTGCTTGACAAAACTTTAAAAAGAAACGCTCTTCAATTGTATTACAGTATATTTATCGGCTAAATAAATATAGGTTAAATATGAGTTACAAATGATCCTAATACACAGAAAGGGAAAATAACCTTAACAGGGCATTAAAAAGCCCTATCAAAATAAAAAGACACTAGTTTCAAGTCTCCATGTCCCAAACAGGTACTGAGCCCTGGCTAATACCAAAAACAGTCCTAACTGACATATCTATTAGGGGTGTATTCGTATCGAGCCGTTCGGTACGGACATTACGGTTTGGTGCCTGCATTTGTACGGTGTGGTGTCCTGACTGCCCCACAAAGGGCGGGATTGGCAGAGCACCAGGTGTACCTCATCTCTCAGATTACTGATCCCAGGAAGAGAGGATAAGGAGGCCAAGATACAGACAACGGGCAGAGAGCAAGTAGGGAGGTATGTGGGCTACTCCCCCCCCAAACCTAGCATATGCCCAACAGCAGGTGACTAGCCAAGTATGGAACACTAGTAGCAGCGGGACTGCTGTACCTTTCCTGATGCGGTGGTTTCTCGTGTTTTCCAGTGACCAGAAACCGCAGACAGCAGGGACGGAGTAACCGACACCGAAGAGACATATTAAGGCATCTGTGTGGACTTTAATAAATTAGCGAACCTACGTACGTCTGCTGGTCGCCTGTTCAAGCTCTCCGGCTTGTCACAACGGTGTTTTTTTATCTCTAACTTGGCTGCCATGCACGCAAACTGGACGTGGATTGCTGGTGGATATTACTTGTCCTGCAGCACTGGCATTATGCATGTCATTTACTCTTAATAAACATTGCATTGCTGTAACGTGTGGAGGGGGTGACCTGGTTAAAACTACAAACAGTCCTAACTGACACTGGTTAAAACTACAAACAGTCCTAACCGACACTTACCTATATCTGTGAGGTAGTCTTCTCGCACTCTGATTTTCAACGGCTGTGGGGAGACAAACCAAGAAGGCAGCCACTTTTAACATTTCATCACAGATAAAAAGAGTATATAGCCCCCTATTAGGGATATACACAGTAGTCTACTGCCCCCTATTGGGGATATACACAGTAGTCTACTGCCCCCTATTAGGGATATACACAGTAGTCTACTGCCCCCTATTGGGGATATACACAGTAGTCTACTGCCCCCTATTGGGGATATACACAGTAGTCTACTGCCCCCTATTAGGGATATGCACAGTAGTCTACTGCCCCCTATTGGGGATATACATAGTGGTGTACAGCCCCCTATACGGGATACACAGGGGGGTCTACAGCCCCCTATTGGGGATATACACAGGGGGGTGTACTGTACGTACAGCGTCGGGGTCCAGGAAGTGGGAGCAGATCTGAGGGGCGAGCGCACGAGCGTCTTTAGGGCTGGAGCCCAGGTAGGCCTCCACTGAAAGGTAGAACAGCTGTCTCACACGCACACACACACACACACACACACACACACACACACACACACAGAGGGAAAGTTAACATAGAAGAAACATAGTGGTTGGTTGGTTTGTTGGTTGGTTGTCATGGTGATAAGCCAGCAGCACTGACCAGTGGGTTGGGGTCCAGCAGCTGGCTGAAGACGTAGCGCATGAACACCATCATGTGGGCGGGACGGGACTTCAGCATCTCTATGTCCTGGAATGGACCGTCCATCTGGTGGGGGGGGGGAGACAAGGATTAAGCTCAACACACACACACACACACACACACACACACGCGCGCGATGCGTAAAGGTGCACTAATAGCATGTGTTGTTGCACCTCATTGAATGTATAGCCATCATCTCCATCCTCTTCCTCCTCAGGGCCGATGATCTGGGCTTTACCGCCCTGTAAGACATAACACACACATTTACAAGCACGACAAAGAGCAGCCATCTTTCTCTATGGGATGTGGTGTGTCTACTGTGACTGGACGTGTGTCTGTCTGTCTGTGTGTATGTCTGTCTCTGTGTGTGTCTAGGTGTGTGTGTCACTGAACGTTGGTCTGCGTGTCCTTCTCACCGATTCAAAAAGGCGGTGCGTGTCGATGCCCTGCCGTCGGTGCTGGGAGGTCCTGAAGGAGAAGGATGGGGAGGAGCGGGGGCTTTCAGAGGTCTGGGGAAGAGGGGGTGGGGGGCGGGGGGGATGAAGAGTGGGAGGAGAGTTGGGTGGGGTCGGGGGTGAGTGGGTCCATAACACACACCAGACAGACAGACTGACAGACAGACAGACGGACACACACACACTATCCAGAGTGACCTACCTCATTGTCTCCTTCACTGGAGTCCACTGATAACCGCCCTGCCACAACACAATGATTTGCATATTAGCCATATTAGTACTACTTCTGTAGTGTGACTACTAATGACCTGGCCCTGCCACAACAGGACAATACACAAAGAATACTATTTTATTGCGATACACGTTTAAATTTGTGGATTAAAAAGGAGCAATGTTGTTTCCCTGCCAGGTTTAATACAGTATGTTGTTTCCCTCCCATAAAAGGCTCTTCCCTGCATTCAACAACAGCGGTTTCTGGACTCCATACTGACACCTACTGGCGTAAATGTTAACATAAGAGGTAAATATGGTGCCTGTTGCAGGAGAGAGGGCCTGCTCATGTCAGAGCTCATAATGGGTCTACAAACAGAGTGTACATTACTGTAAACGTCTTGTGTCCTGAAACGTCAACCTGCGCTCCATTTTGAATACACACCTTCACCAGCAATGAGATAGTTGGTGACGGAATCTGCCCGCGTTCCCTCCTGAGAAGAGAAACCAGAGCGATGTATTAGCAACAACCGGGAGACGCGGTAATATTAGGACATGGATAATCTGCCTGTGGAGAGCAATGGCATTTGAGTCATCAATAGTAAATCTGACTTAATGATAAAAGGAAAAATGGCATTGTCCTCACTAAATCTTGCTGGATCTTCACTCTGACTTGGTGGGCTCGTCTCTTGGCGCTCTCAATACGCTCCTCCAGTGATGGCGAAGGGTTCCGGGACCGCTCCGCCATCAAGTCCTGTAATTGGAGTCCAAGTGTTGCATTGTGGGGTCACCGTGATTGGTTGTGACTACTAGAACACGCCATGCTGATTGGCTAAGCTGGCGGCGGCATAATGTCCCCTTCAGCCGCTATAAACGTCAATCAATAATGTTATTTGTGTGTGTGTGTGTACCTGGAGTTCAGCCTCTCCCTGCTGCAACATTTTCCTGAGGATCTGACTGGCGTGTTTCTGTACCTCTGGGTCCTAAAGACACATATTTACAATGAAACAAAGGGAGAAGATGAACATTTACATTGGGAGAGTTTTCCTGACTTCTGGACTTTTCATTTTAAAACACCTCCCAAAGATGGCTTGCGGTTGATATATTGCCTCATGAAACAGAGACACGCACATCAAACTAGGAACTTTCAATTAGGGCATTAAATTAGCCAGCATTTCACCCATGACATACCTACAGTAGCTAACCTAACTAAATGCATCTTTGTGGTTGCACAGGGATTTTACGGTCACTGATAACAACAGGACAACGTGTCAGTGTCATGAGTGTCATGAGTGTCAGTGGGCCAGTAGCTCGCCTGTAGGGGCTTGGGTCCTGTGATTCTGTGGGAGGGGGCGCTGCTCTGCGCGGGGGGCAGGGGAGGTGGGGGAGGGGGCGGGG
>JAOEGT010001815.1:0-11434 GCA_025447795.1 Speoplatyrhinus poulsoni
GATGGTGTGTGTGGTGCAGCCATGGACCACGCATGGACCATCAGGCATCAGATGGTCACTGTGTGTCTGCTGAGAAACCCTGTCGTCTATATGGTCTCAGGAAGGTGGGGGTGGGGGCAGGGGATTTGGGTACAAAGGGAAGACAAGCACAGATTTAATAAGGTATTTGACTAAATAATTTGCAGAGACTGCAGAAGAAGTTGCTGAAACTTCTCTCTTATTGTTCTATCTTATCTTATCTCTTAAAAAGCTCTTATTTTGCAGAAGATCATTGAGTTGCTGGATGTTCGCCTCCATCTCCAGCTTCTCCTGTTGCCACTTGAGCTGCTGGTTCTGGAGACAGTGATCCGCCTGACTCAAGGCTTCAGCCACCTCCTGCTTATGACGGCTGTCATCTAGTGCTATCTGCTGGCAGAGGGCCTGGTTGTGTTCTTTACAGGCCTTTACTGCAGTGAGTGCCTCCTGCAGAGGTTAAGTCTTAGGTCTAATTCTGTCTTTGTTCTACTAATCGCAGGAAGTGCCACACAGAATGGAACGTTAACGTTTCGTTTTAGTTCCGCATTCGAAAATAAGGTGAATAGCCTACTGGATTCACTTCCTTTGAAGAGCAGAATTGAGCTTGCAACAGTGTTGCAGATGGGGGCTGGTTGTTGACACCAGCTCACAACTCAAAGGAAATGGTTTCAAAGTTGCACCACAAATAACTGCCACTTGATTTGTGTGAGCCCTCACCTTGTTCTAGAATGCTTAATATGCAACAGTAATAGGTGAGACATATTTTATTATTTATGCACTAAACCTAAATAATTAAAAAAAAATAAAAAAAATGTAAACGTATTAATATTTTATCAAGGCAGCTGATATATTTAATATTTTACAGTTATATGAGTTACACATTATTATAGACCTAAAAAACATTATATTAGACTTATTTCTTATTTCAACCAACAATGTACTAGAAACAAATGAACCTTAAAACTCAGGTTAGGGCAGGTCCTCACAATCTAGCAAGGGTATAGCACAATCGTTATATGTTTATTTATTTATTGCAATAAAGAACAATTTACAACAGACAGGAGAATAACACTACTGTGTGACTAAATACAATCTGCAAATCGTACAATATACACACAAAGTAAAAATAAAGAAATTGCAAATACATAGAAAAAAATAATTAAACAATCCAATAAAAATACAAATGTAGTAAGCTATTTATATTTGTATGTTAACAATTTAAGTAGACAGATCATTCCACAATGTTGAAATTATTGTGCAATTAAAAAGTAAAGGTCTTGTTGTTCCTCTTCCTGCTTACAAAAGTAGCCTAGAGATAATGGTAATATCGCTGAATAACTACGTCCAGTTGTTACAACAACTGATCTCACTATAATTTGTCGTTTATAGAAACTATAATAATTTCATTATCGCCGACACATAGAGCTGCTCCCGGCTGACACCGGCTGATACTTACACATTATTGATGTCCTTCTGATGTCACTATAATAAACATTGTCATATAATCCTCATAAAATTTCAGCATGAATAAAGCTATGATTTCCACTGAGCCAACATATTGTGTGTTTATGTTCTGCAAGGCATGTGCTTATTAATTAGACAAGACAGTCCTTTACAAAGTTTATACACATTTAATGAATATAATATGGTTGAGCACAAAAATATATGTTTATAATAGAAAGCATTACGTTTTTAGAATTATTCATGATGTGTGTGTGTGTGTGTGTGTGTGTGTGTGTACATATGTTGAAGTGATGTATGCATGTCTTCTGAGAACTTTCCTTCATCTCAAATGAAACACCTGCTGTCCATGGTCCAATCAGAATGAAGCAGAACAAAGCCATGGCCAATGAACGACCTGGTCCAGATGTGAAGAATCCAAATATTAACTTTGAGTTTGTGAGAAGAAACAAGACTCACCTGGCAGGGATCCTCTATGAATATAAATTAATTCTTAATAAAGTTGATGAAAACAATGTAATTACACGAGCAGAGTACACACAGATGGTAATGAAATGTGTATATCAGTCATACTGTATATTGTCATGTCCAAGAATAATGTTCTATAGGGCAATATGGCTTTACGTACACAGGTTTATTAACAAACACAATGGATATAATTTTAGGTTAATAGACAAGCAGCAGACCTCCTTGATCTTCTGTTGAATAAAGGAGAGCAGACATGTGAAATTTTCCTGTCTCTGCTCAGAGAAGATCCGATTCTGACAGAAACCTTCCCCAGACTGTCTGAACTGGACTGGACTCAGCTGTACCAACCACAACCAGAAACCCAGACTACAGCAGGTATATAATACACAGGTCAGCGTGCAACACACACTAATGGCAAATTTTCGGTCACATGGTTCATGGAGAGGCAAAACCTATGGCAAAATAGTTCCCGGAAGTGCTTGGTGGGCGATTTAAATATATATATAACTTTGTTTTTTTATAATTATTAGTCAATAAATGCACCGATTTAGATTTAAAAATGAATTTACAGTGTACTTTTAGCATTTAGGCTAACTTGCAGGAATGTTTTTGAGACTCCATTGCTGTGAAAAAAACGGTCCAGGAGTGAACTGAGATGGGACAAATCTGTTTTTTCCATGACATGATTGCATACAGTTACCAGATGACAATTTGTGATTAATGATGGTAAATAGATATGCTGTATATTTTTCTGAATTATGTTTAATAATAAATACTTATCTAGAATAATTTAAATGTTTAAATAAAATGTGAAATTATTATTATTATAATTTCTTAAATTTGCAGAGGCCCCCAAGTGGGTTGTGGCCCCCACTTTGAAAACCACTGGGCTAGGCTACTCCAAAAAACATGAATGCATTTAACTGGATAATAAAATCTATCATTGTAAGACACTCTTTATTTGTGTGTAGGAATGGCCTCTGCCAGCAGCCTCCTGTCTGAAGAGCACTTCATGTGTTGCATCTGTCTGGAAGTGTTCACCGATCCAGTCACCTTAAACTGTGGACACAACTTCTGCTTGGCCTGCATCACACAGCACTGGGATAGCAATGACCAGTGCCTGTGTCTTCTGTGTAAAGAGCATTTCCGTACAAAGCCTCGGCTGAATGTAAACACCTTCATAGCAGAGATGGCTGCTCAATACAGGAAGTCGGTAGCGTTGAAACAAAGCAGCCGTCCATACCAACAGTGTGCCAGACCAGGAGAGGTTCCCTGTGACGTCTGTACTGGAACCAAGACCAAGGCTGTGAAGTCCTGCCTGGTGTGTGTGGCCTCGTACTGTGAACCCCACCTGGAACCACATCAGAGAATCCCAGGACTGAAGAGGCATCAGCTGGTGGACCCTGTGGAGAATCTAGAAGACAAGATGTGCCCGAAGCACCACAGACCTCTGGAGATGTTCTGCAAGACCGACCAGGTGTACGTGTGTCAGTTCTGCACCGAGACAGACCATAAGCTCCATCTGGTTGTTCCTCTGAAGGAGGAATATGAAGGACAGAAGGCTCAGCTGGGGCAGGCAGAAGCTGAAGTTCAGCAGATGATCCAGGAGAGACGAGTGAAGATCCAGCAGATCCAGCGCTCAGTGAAGCTCAGCAAAGACGTTGCAGACAAACAGATAGCAGACGGTGTGAAAGTCTTCACTGATCTCATGCACTCCATTGAGAGGAGCCGAGCTGAGCTCATCTCCACGGTTCAAGACCAACAGAAATCAACGGAGAGACAAGCTGAAGGCTTCATCAAAGAGCTGGAGCAGGAGATCATGGAGCTAACCAAGAGGAGCTCAGAGCTGGAGAAGCTGTCACACACTGAAGACCATCTCCACCTCCTCCGGAACCTTACGTCTCTCAAAGCTGCTCCTCGCACCAAGGACTGGACCACGGTCAATGTCCATCAGCCATCGTATGTGGGAACGGTGAGGAGAGCTCTGGAGCAGCTGGAGGAGACAGTGAATGTGGAGATGAAGAAGCTGTGTGATGCAGAACTGAAGAAGGTCCAGCAGGAAGCAGTGGATGTGACTCTGGACCCTGAAACAGCACATCCTAATCTGGCCCTGTCTGACGATGGAAAGAAAGTATATCATTATGGTTACATAAGGAAGGCTCTACCAGACAACCCCGAGAGGTTTTCTCTGTGTCCAGTTGTCTTAGGAAAGCAGAGCTTCTCCTCAGGGAGATTTTACTATGAGGTTGAGGTTAAGGGGAAGACTAAGTGGGATTTAGGTGTAGCCAGAGAGTCTGTTAACAGGAAGGGAAATGTCACATTGTCTCCCAAAGATGGATTCTGGACTCTTTGTCTACGGAGTGATAAATACAAAGCTAATGCTGTGCCTGCCGTCCTCCTGCCTATCAGGGGGGAGCCCCAGAAAGTGGGAGTGTTTGTGGACTATGAGGAGGGGCTGGCGTCTTTCTATGACGTGGAGAACAGGATTCATATCTACTCTTTCACTGGCTGTAACTTCACTGAATCACTCTATCCATACTTCAGCCCTTGTTCTAATGAGGGTGGTCTGAACTCCGCCCCCTTGATCATCACTCTTGTTAAAAGAGATTAAAATAACCAGGAACTTAAAACTAGAAATGCATAGAAATGCGTAGCTCAAACAAATCATCTATGGATAATTCATAAAGCTCTATTTAAAAAATACAAGTACCCAGAAAAGTGGGTCCTGGCATTAAGATGCTTTATATCCTTTAAGCAAATACCAGTGATAACCACCTCTAATGGCTGTAATTGTTCATCTACATGAGACAAATAAACATGAATCCTTCCTTGACACCTCATCTGGGTTCCTTTCGACTTCACTTTATACTGGCATGGAGTTCACAAGAGTGGTAGGCTACGTGCTACAGTTACCAACTGTAAAACTATCCAAACTATACAACTCATTTAGATGACATGCTGATAGAGTTCCAAGGCATCATGCATACTCTGTCAACCTCCACCAGGGAGCAGTCACCACCCAGAGGAGATTGTAAATACATGCAATAGTACGATGTTCCTAGAGGCAGCAGTTTCAGGCCCGTTGTATTCCTACTAGGGTCTCACTTACCTGAAGATAACGATTGGTCGATATAGACTAATATCACACAAAACAAGAGAAGTGTTGTTTGGTTGTATTATTTGGTTGAGCGTGTAATTATGACAATGTTGCAGGACATGTTAAAGGACAGCATTTGACTTGGTGATAGCTGACGGATGTCTATGGCATTTGTAACACATTACACTCAATTTATAACTCTATAATCCTACCTACAGTACCTTTTAAACTAGCCTGGCTCTGCCCGACTGTTATTCTCAGCAAATTTGTATTATAGTCTGGAAACCCTGTTAGCATTAGCGTTGTCACAGCCAGGCTGATGGAGGTCCAATCAGCGTGGCTATGTGCGATGATGACGGTGAGGTCCAACATGTTTCTAAATGGTGGTAGAGCTAGATGAGGCTATCAAAACAGTTGTGGCAATGCTGATTGGTTAAAGGCTGTCAAATAGTATAACCATATGTCCAGGTATAACCATACGCCCAGTAGGAGACAACGACTGCAAACACTTCCCAATGGGCCGTGTCCACAATATGAATTACAGGTTACACCAGACTACCTTTACACCATGAATGCATTTAACATGATTATAATTCATTCATTATGGTTCCTTCTTGTTGCTGGAAATCCATTTTTAGTAATACATCCATGACACTGATTGTTGTGAAGTATCAGTCTCAGAATAGGTGATTTTCTGGGAAAACAGATGCAACAACGGACTGCTGCTGCTAAAATGCCCAATCTTTGGCCCCTGAGTGTTTTCTTTCCTTGATCTAGGGATACACTGCCCTGCATGTAGATGCCTTCCTGCTCCAACACACCTGATTCAAATGAATGGTCATTATCAATCTCTGCAGAGATTAATAATGACCCATTCATGTGAATCAGGTGTGTTGGAGCAGGGTGACATCTAAAACAAAGCAGAGCAGTGGGGTGGGTCCCCAGGACCAGGGTTGTATACCCCTGATCTAGGCCTACTACCAGCATCAGACCATTTGGAGAAGCAAATATATTTTTTGCCAGTAGGGGTTGGCTTATGACAGTGGTGCGTTATCCTGGTCCTGGAGACCTACACCTGATTTAAATGAATGGGTCATTTTTAATCTCTGCAGAAGCCTGATAACGACCCATTCATGTGAATCAGGTGTGTTGGAGCAGGGAGATATCTACAACATGCAAGACAGTACATCTCCAAGATGTTACATATAATTGCCCATTTAGTGTTAAAACATCATTTATAGACATCATTACCTGTCATCATCTGACAAGTGCAAAAATCAATGTCCCTCAATATGATAAATAATTATTTCTGCTCGAACAACTCCTACAACAATGTGGAGTCATTAAGTACATTAACATTGCCCTTGTGTCCACTATAGTTGATATAGTTCATAAATGTGCAATTATTTCAAAACACAAATAATTTCAGAACTAAATATATATACTTTAATAAAGAAGGACATATATTATAATCATAGTAAAAAATACAATAGATAAACTATATTTGAAGTACATCTCTTTCCAAAAATGTGCTTGTACATACAATGTTCGACCTCAAAATAGTCTATTATCCAGCCACACAGCATATTTTATGTAGGCATATGTTATCCGTTTTTGTTATCAAACCAAAGCATAGACTTCACTTGACAATTGTCCTGCCAAAATGAGTGTCCCCAAAAACTTATGCAAAAGTGCATTTTATGGGATGTAGGACACTTTAGGGCACATACAGATACATATCATGTAAAATAATGTAGAGATAACGATTGAAACTACTACATGTTAAGTGGCAGTTGATGTTTACATAATAACTAGGCTATACACGATATTACACGGCAATTGTTGACGTGTTGTTTTCTATTACTTTACTACAATACAATAAAAATGCTTTCAGTTTAGCTGTGATTATGTAGGGGATGTAGCTCAGTGGTAGAGCGCATGCTTTGCATGTATGAGGCCCCGGGTTCAATCCCCGGCATCTCCACAATATTTTACATTTTGTAAAAATACCTAAAATACCATCTTAACTTTTATTATTTGGTTATGTTCTATTCTTGTACATCTTGACAGTCTGCACAGTGTTATCGAAACATTTATAAAATAGTTAATACGGCATAAAGACTTTACTGTCTTTTCTCTCGTTCAGGGGAGGATTTCTGTTTAGCCCCTCCTCCGCAAGACAACCGTTACCAAGGAAAGAGATGTTTACTAGAATAATGTCCTCCTGCTTAGCATTAGCTTGCAGTAATTATTGATCAGTTGAATAGCAGTAATCTTATATTGATCGTCCGTTAATACATACATGTAACCCTTTATGGGTTAAAAGTACTTTCGGTAGAAATGCAGTTAAAACATCTCAAGACGCTTTTGACACCCCAGGTAAGTGACTAGTGCATAGTTAGCAATGTTAGCCGATCACCAAACAGGCTTCTCAGGTGCTACCGTACAGTAAAATACATGGCATTTTAACGACGTTTAAATGGCATAACATCATACATTTACAACTGTTTATTATTATGCTATCCCCATTGATATTGATAGGAGGGGGCAGCCAAAGTCACATGCATGGCTTGGGCACCGAATAACATCAAGTTTGCAGTGTGCACGGTAGACAGAGTGGTGCTGCTCTATGATGAGCAAGGAGAGAGGCGAGATAAGTTCTCTACCAAGCCCATAGACTCCAAGGTATAGTGCATTTGGAATGTTTTCGGTTCTCTACAAAGAACAAACTTCATTCATTTTCTAACACTGCAGTTACATTTTAATAGAGGTTCCTTTGAATACAATAATAACCTTGAAACATTGAATCCTTTGGCAGTATGGAAAGCAGAGCTATGTTGTCACGGGTATGTCTTTCTCCCCCGACTCGACAAAAATCGCTATTGGCCAATCAGATAACATCATCTTTGTCTACAGAATAGGAGAGGATTGGTAACATTTACATTTATATTACATTTTGATTGTTCAATATCACATTGCAAATTATTTAGTTGTATCTGTCGATGTATCCAAACAAACAAATAATTCGTTTTTCTCTCCCAGGGGTGACAAGAAGGCCATATGCAACAAATTTATTCAGACAGTGAGTAAATACAAATGCCTCATACAAATAGTATTTTTAAACTGTCCATAGTGATCCGTGCTCATATTTAATTTGGTTTTGCAGAGTTCTGTGTCTTGCATACTTTGGCCAGCAGAGCACGCTATTGTGTTTGGTTTAGCTGAGGGCAAGGTAAGTCACTCAGAAATCGTGAGATAACCAAGTACTCAGATGGTGTTATATACCTGTTTTTCATACCTCACTGTCTGTTTAAACACAATTATGTGTACTAACAGTGTAAGCGTTGGAGAATGACATTTCAAATCAGAGTTTGGTTTTGTAACTGTTTTCAACCAAAGGGGAAAATGTGGATGCAAATCAATGAGTGTACCTTTTATAATCAGGCAACCAAGCAATGGAGGGAAAAACATTAAATTTGAAATTTCTATTTCATAAAAAAATTATCCAATGCTATGTACTTGTGCACTGAGACCTTTGTTTTGCCTCTTACAGGTCCGACTCGCCAACACTCAAACTAATAAGTCATCCACCATCTATGGAACAGAGTCCTGCGTTGTCTCACTGGCATCAAAGTATTTCCATGCTTCACAACCTTAACATAGTTTCTATTTCAAAACTTAAAACTCCCTGAAAAAACATACGTAGCCTATTGCATAACTTATATACTGTAATGTATAACATTGTATCATATTGTATAGTGACAGTTTCTAACCTCTGTCTCAGTGTGTCTGGCAAGGGCATCCTGTCTGGCCATGGAGATGGAACTGTTGTGCGATACTTCTTTGATGATGAAGGCTCAGGGGATTCTCAGGTGCCCACAGCCTTGCAAATCATTTCCACTACTTATACTGAGTGAGAGCAACTATCAGCAAGACTGCCATATTGCTTAAATGTGATTTGGTGGCACACGATTGGTCAAAGTACACATGTGACATATATACCACACTAACATGGCAAGATAAGTATGTATATGTCATTTTTACTGACATGCTTGACATCTGTGTACAGTATGTAATCTGACACGCCAGATTGTTTGTTACACATCCATCTGGGGAGCCGTCCATTTAAAAGAGGTTGAAAAGGGCAGGCACTTAAAAATAAAACTTGCCAGTTGATTGGACGAACCTGTGAACCAGCGAAGCTAGTTGTTAAATCAAACTCTTGCAGAAGCCAGTCAGGAGAAGAGTGAAAAGAGTTTCAATGAAGAAATACTCTAAAGTTAAGATAAAACTGATGCTTTTGCAGAATTGGCGTTAAACTTCTTTAAGAACCGCCATTGTTGTTTTCGAGTTGCTTTCACTGTCTGCACACCTAAACCACGCCCATAGCTATAAGTATGATGCTGATTGGTCACACACACTTGGTTGACCGGACTGAAGCGCAACGATTTAAATCTCTCCAGACTGATTCTCATGACAAATTCAAACTAAAGGTCGCGAGATCAGGGTTGTTTCAAGTCAAGTTTATATAGCCCTTAATCACATTACAGTCTCAAAGGTCTTTACAAGCACAAATTTCACATGGAAACCGTTCTTAACCTTAACCTTAACCTGCCCGGGCAAGGATAAACTTCCATAAAAACCCCATGGGTAAGTAATGGAAGGAACCTTGGGAAGGGACCACAAAGGGAGGAATCCACCCTTCCAGGATGGTTAGGGTGCAATAGTTTTCTAATGCGACAAGAATAAGCAATATTACTGCACATTGAACTAAATGTATCACATTGTGCAGTGAATAGGAACTAACACGTTATATACATGGAATACATGTTGTAGTTTAGTAAACAATAAGTGGTCCTTCATAAGCAATGTTGACAGGTGCCACAGAAGGATGTGTCCATGTTTATTCAGCTCTGAGGATGTGAGCTAGTGTTTATGTGCCTCACCATCGTCTCTCCTCCACACACCCACACAGGGCAAGTTAGTGGTGCACCCATGCCCTCCCTACGCCCTGGCCTGGAGTGCTAACAGCATCATGGTTGGAGGCTGTGATAAGAGAGTGGTGGCATACAGCAGAGACGGACACGTCCTGCAGACGTTCGACTACAGCCGCGACCCCACCGAGAAGGAGTTCACCGTGGCCGCCACTAATCCCAGTGGTCAGTCTGTGGTGTTTGGCAGCTACGACCGGTCAGTGCCAAGCCGCCCGAACACCTCTGTGCACCCACTGTGCACGTGTCTCTGCTAAGCACAGGATACGGAACGATAATAACGGCGTGTCAAACAACGCTGGCACATTTACTGTGTGTATTGTAGGCTGTTAGGCTGGTAGTATAAATGTCACTTTCTGGCTAATGGACTAGGTACTTACATTGTTTTAGATGTCATTCGTCTGGTCGGCAGTGTCTTGAGAACTCGGCGACAACTCTGACAACAGACGGCTGTGGCCTAGCAACCAAACATTAAACTGGTGAAACTGTGTAGGCTATTAACATGTGTTTTGCAAAGTCTTTGTTTATGTGTTATTTATTTATTATGCTTAGGCTATTTACTATATATTTGTATTATGATGAGCTCCCAGGCGATGCCAAGAAGCATTAATTGACGTTGATTTGGACCACATAGAAGAAAAAAACATTTGTTTTCACCGAAATGTCTTAAAAAGCCATCGCAAATTTTCACTTCCGGTTATTGGCGGACCAGACGAACAGGGCTGAATTGCACTATGGAGTTTTTATTGTATATGTGTATATACTGTACATGTATAATACATATGATCTGCTATCTTTATGAGATTTGTTGAGTAATTTAAAAGCTCATGTTTTGTGAAGAATATTTCCTTATATGTCACCTCCAATAGCTGGTGTTGTTAGCATACAAATCAGAAGTGTACAACGGTCATCTCAACAGTAATTTGCCTTGGTGTGGATGTACATGCACACACATGTTCAGTAGTATGTTCTGTAGTATGCTCTGTGATGTTCACAGGCTGCGGGTGTTTAACTGGGCACCCAGGAGGGGTGTGTGGGATGAGGCCAAACCTAAAGACATCCCCAATATGTACACTATCACAGCTCTAGCCTGGAAGAAAGATGGATCTCGTCTCTGTGCTGTGAGTACTATTTCAATCAATATCACCATGGTTACATTATGTTATAATAATACAATGGCATAAATCATATTCATCACTTTATTAAACGTTTTAATTATACCACAAACCAGTGCCAGTTAGAATAAATGTCTGACTACACAAAGCAACATGTTAGGGAAATTACATTTTCTTTCATGCTTGTGTATACAATACAACACAGGTCATCCTTTTTCCCCTTTTTTTCCTTGCAAAAACATTCCCTTTCATTTGTAAGGTTTTATGCAGTTCTGAACAAGTTACAA
>JAOEGT010001826.1:0-11434 GCA_025447795.1 Speoplatyrhinus poulsoni
TGGGGCATTTTCCCTTCAGTTTTGTCTTCAGCAAGTGAAATGCATGCTCAATCGGATTCAGGTCAGGTGATTGACTTGGCCATTTCATAACATGCCATTTCTTTCCCTTAAAAAACTATTTGGTTGCATTCGCAGTATGCTTCGGGTCATTGTCCATCTGCACAGAGAAGCGCCGTCCAATGAGTTCTGAAGCATTTGGCTGAATATGAGCAGATAATATTGCCCGAAACGCTTCAGAATTCATCCTGCTGCTTTTGTCAGCAGTCACATCATCAATAAATACAAGAGAACCAGTTCCACTGGCAGTCATACATGCCCACGCCATGAAACTACCACCACCATGCTTCACTGATAAGGTTGTATGCTTTGGATCATGAGCAGTTCCTTTCCTTCTCCATACTCTTCTCTTCCCATCACTCTGGTACAAGTTGATCTTTGTCTCATCTCTCCATAGGATGTTGTTCCAGAACTGTGAAGGCTTTTTTAGATGTTTGTCAAACTTTAATCTGGCCTTCCTGTTTTTGAGGCTCACCAATGGTTTACAACTTGTGGTGAACCCTCTGTATTCACTCTAGTGAAGTCTTCTCTTGATTGTTGACTTTGACACACATACACCTACCTCCTGGAGAGTGTTCTTGATCTGGCCAACTGTTGTGAAGGGCGTTTTCTTCACCAGGGACAGAATTCTTCAGTCATCCACCACAGTTTTTGTCCGTGGTCTTCCGGGTCTTTTGGTGTTGCTGAGCTCATCAGTGTGTTCTTTCTTTGGCCACACCCAATGTTTTTGCCATCTGTCTGATGGGTTTGTTTTGATTTTCCAGCCTAATGATGGCTTCACAGATAGTGACAGCTCTTTGGATCTCATATTGAGAATTGACAGCAACAGATTCCAAATGCAAATAGCACACTTGAAATGAACTATAGATTTTTTATCTGCTCCTTGTAAATGGGATAATGAGGGAATAACAAACAACTGGCCATGGAACAGCTGAGCAGCCAATTGTCCCATTGCTTTTGGTCCCTTAAAAAGTGGGAGGCACATATACAAACTGTTGTAATTCCTACGCAGTTCACCTGATTTGGATGCAAATACCCTCAAATTAAAGCTTAAAGTCTGCAGTTAAAGCACGTCTTGTTAGTTTCATTTCAAATACATTGTCGTGGTGTATAGAGCCAAAAAGATTATAATTGTGTCGATGTCCTAATATTTATGGACCTGACTGTCCTAACAATCATAACTTCTGCTGTGGATGTATGTCATGAGTCAGACCTGAGAGAGGTTCCACAGTAAGCTGGGGCTCCTGAGAGTAGACCTCATACTGGACCACAGGGTAGATGTGGGGCAGAACAAACTGCACATGTCCCACCGTGGCACACAGCTGGCGTAATGTGTAAGTGCCAGGGTCCCCACTCTACACCAAGCAACGCAGAGAAAATAAAATAAAATGAAAAGGAAGGATCAATAGTGGGCAGCAGACTGAATCATAGCCAAAATATAAAGGGACAATTATATGGAAAAGAGATTAATAACTTACGGGTGCTGTAAACATAATGCTGTTGCTCCCCGGCTCTAGTGTTACATCTTGTACTTTCAACATTTGTGCTCCCTCCTCTACGGTGACAGTGTGAGGGCTTGCGCAGTTTGTCGTGTCCGGCGACGAGCTGCTGTCATGGCAACGCATTACAAGGTGTGTGTTTTTACACACTATGCCCGTCAGGTTGAGCGTGTTGTCTGAAGGACTCCTGTCCTGAATCTCATCCAGTTCTAATGAAGGCCCGACAACAGCAGATGGGGTGGTGGACCCAGACAAGAAGTGAATTGTGCCTAGGCCTGTTTGTCTCAGAGATCCCTTGGACCTTCCGTGAGTCGCTCCTTTCTCCAGGCAAAAGTGAATACTAGCAGCTAGCTGTTGCACTTGCACCGCTATGGGCATTAGGCAATATAGATTCAACTCCACCTGTAGGGCGGCGCCAGAGTGCACAGAGGGAATGTCCGGATAAAACTGGAGCCATGTGAGCTGAGCAAATGCGCTCATGCCTAGTGTTACTTTCTGGGCTATAAAAAGAAGAAAGCAAAAACATAAGAAAATAATACAAACATTACCAGATATGGTGGACAGTGGTTTTCAAACTTAATTTGCCACTTTGTGAATACACACATTTAACAGCATAAAATATAGTTAACCCTCTGAACCCTGAGGGTCTTTTGGCCGTTTTTCACTACTTTGATATAGGGCTGCACAATTATAATTTTGTATTCAACAATTAAATTAACATGATCTACTGCGATATTGATGCTTAAAATACGTGCTGTGCTCATAGAAAACTCTGCCATGTATCAAATCAAGCGCTTCCTAGTCACCCGCCAACAGCAGCCGCTTTGGCTTCGCGCGCACCCTGTGGAATAACAGCATGTGGATCTACAAAATCTTCCTGGATGTTGCGAGGCAGCAGTCCGAGTAGAAAATTAATAGAAACTATGGATGTCACGAGAACCGATACCAAGTCGATGCCAAAATTCTGAAAACACGACGTACTCGTTTTTGTACAGTCCCGTAGGTACCGGATATCCAACCTGGGCGTGTACGGTACCATGGAAGTGTAGCTGCAGCTCTGCCTCCACGAAAAGAAAACAGCAAGGCTACTTTGCATTCCAGGCGGATTATCAGGGACTACATTCACAAAAAAAAGTACCGTAAGGTATGCAACAGTCCCTTCGAACTTTCCTGCCATAGTTTCCATCTTACTGGTTGAGTAAAAAGTAAACAGTTCACCAGTTCCGCTATTGTCATGTGACATCAATGGTTTGTTGATAAACAATCGCCTGGCGAAAGCGAAACAAAATCAGTCTTGAAGCAAATACAATATGTAGGATAAGTCGCATATTTGCGTTGCAAACATTCACGTGTATGCTGTAATTAACTACAATGCATTTTAACGCTTTTTCGCCTCTCGCTTAGCGATACCTCCGGAGCACCGACCGGAATCTCGTGAATTTTACCTGCCCTAGGACACCGATACACCGATTCCCGGAGGTCCTGGTGGTACTTCCTCGAGCCCCGAGCTGGCCACACAAAACCACATACTTCCACTGAAAACACTGATTTAAGGACCAGTCTTATTTTGAAGCTAATATTTGTATATTAGCAGGAATGTAGCACAAGATGTAAGGGATTTCCGTGTCTGTTGATAATGTGAGTGCAATACAAAATACATTGTTCATAAAATCAATGAATAATTGTGATAAATAATCGTGATCTCAATATTGATGAAAAAAATCGTGATTAGCATTTTGGCCATAATAGTGCAGCCCTACTTTGATATAATGGCCTTTAAAAGCATTTTTGTAATAGCTATCAAGTGTTGTATGTCTCTGATACCAGCACCCTCTCAGCTACAATTATAATATCACAAAATATTTCAGAAACTATTTTATGCAATAAAATTATAAACGCCTATTATTTGTGTTTTATTTGGTAAAAAATAGCATAGCTTATAAGGATGGTAAAATTGTGTAGTTTTGTTTTAAAATTTTTTATTCCTCCATGCCTTGACTAACTTTCAAACTCTTCTGATTTCAAATAAATACACAAAATTAATTGAACTACAGCATTTATTAATGCATATGCTGTCTTATTTATAAGAGTTTCATGGGGTTTGCTTTTATCCATATCTATTATTTATAATTTCTGTCTTTTTAGTACCAAAAAAGTTTTTATATTTGTTTTTCAGTGTGGTTCTTTAGCATTATGCATGGCATTTTAGATGTAACTTTGCAAAAAAAAAAAAAGTATGGTTCTAAAGGTATGATACGAACTATAAAACTACGGGAGCAGCGGATCTCAGGTTTAGATACAAATTTGTTTGAATTAAGTTACATTGAAAACCCAATCCTGTAAACATGTAAATGCTGTTAACTATGTAGTACTGAATTGTGAAGTTATACATTATGAAACAGTTTTATTGTTTGTGTTCAGGATTTTTTTGGCGTGAGAGAATCTGCACTTACTGTAGTATACCCACTACTCATAAAAGCGTAGAGACCAACTTTGAATCAGCGCATAGGTTCATCTGCTCCATCTCGAGTTATTGCTAATGTTAAGGGTATGTGTATGAGATGTGTATGAGAGCAGTATGTTTATGGAGTGATGTGCACATGATGTGTGATATTTAAAAGCATAGCTCACAGAATGAAATACAGCAGATCCATCTGAAGACCATGGCGTAACATCTGTAACTGCTCCCTATCGATTATACCATCAATAAACCTGATTCACTAGGTTCTTCTGAGTCCTTCTTGATCAAACAAAATGACCACAATGCATTTAAGTTAAGAACAGGAGCATTCAATTTCTGTTGTCCAAAGTTCATGCGCTAGTCCTATCAGTAACCATCATGTTTCCTTCTGTATCACATAAATTAGTGTAATAAAATGTCTTTATGTCATTGAGAGCAGATTCAACATTTGGGTGGTCTCCCTTTAAGAATGGATGAGACAAAAGCACGTTTTAGATTGTACCATTGTTTTGAAGACACAGCGGATGAAATGCATTGAGATTCAATGAAACACACACGGGGAAGGTAATGCATTAATAATCGTGCATTATTAGCATCTCTGGACCACAAAAAGTTTCTAAAGTAAACGTTAAAGGATGGACATTAACCTGTGCGAGGGGAGTGACAATGCACAGTACATGAGGACGAAAAAAAAGAAGATTCTGACCCAGATAATGATCTGATGGTCATGGCTAACCAAGGCTCAGTGCGAGAGAGGATGATTACGGTGAGTTTGTGCGATTTCACAATGATAGGAAAACTGGGAAATTTCATAATTACCCATGCTGTAACCAAATCCGGTCCTTAATGATAATTAATAATCATGGTAATAAATGACATTTATAATAATAATAATAACAATGATACAGTACACAACTTCTTTTAGAATATACTGTATATTTATAGATGCTATTTTATTAATGTTCATGAAGACTAGGGCAAAGGCTATTATTTCCAATTAAAGCCACCGGTTTAGGCTCTCAAATGCTTTATATTTAATGTTTCTATCTGCTACAGAGGCAAAGAAATCATGGTTTAATGCTGGGATCAGACTATACAAATTCAACCTGATATACTGAATTTGGTTGTGGCTGACATTTCCAGTGTCAGGCCTAAATGTGGCTCGTCAAGGACGAACGGTGAAGTGTAGTGTGACATAATCAAAGGCCAGCAATCTGGGACGCCCCACGATATCCCAAATTAGTTTTTTTTCTCACGTAGTTTGACAACTCCTATGACACGTTACAATAAAGTGCTCTATGTTGCACATACAGTAAACACAGGATTTCGAAGAGAGATTGAGACAATACTCAAAAAGTTCAATGTTGGAAATAGCGGAGGGATTTAACCCACAGAATGTTTGGCCATTACTACTTTCATATAATGGCTTCTAAAAGCATTCCTGTAATAGTTAAAGCTTTTCTTTAATGGTTATCATGATCAAATCAGCACACTCTCAGCTACAATAAGGATAATGTCACAAAATGTTTTTAAAAATGCAATAAAATTATATTATGATTAGTATTTGTGTTTTTAATTATCTAAAGGATGGTAAAATAATGTATATTTTGTTTGAAACACATTTTGATTCCTACATGCCTTGACTAACTTAAACTCTTCTGAGTTCAAATAAAAACACAAAATTATCAAGTACCAAAAATGGTACAAAGTTTCACCTTTATTTACATGTATTTTAAATATATTTAGATATTTTAAAGGCAGCTTTGCCATTGGTCTTGTACAGTCGCTGTTATGCTGACGAACACAAGCCATATACCGATCTCTTCGGCAGAATGTCTGGACTATGAGGAAAGAAACCGTTTGTTGCTAGTTTACCTGTCTTAAGATATGATACAAAATATAAACCTCTGCCGTTTTAAGCACAATGTGGTGAGTGCATTTTAGAGGCAATTTCATTGTCTTGAAATGTTGGGATTATGAGAAAAAGCGGTTTCTAGCATTTGCCGTTCTGAAGACATGATTCAAAATATAAACCTATTTATCATTAAAAAAAATTAAAAAAAATATTTATTCATTTATTTAGAGGTTTATTGGGTTTATAGGCTTAAGCAACATGGTGAGCAGGCTATAGCTGGTTAAGATAGGCTAGGTTACCATTCTCCATGCAATATCAGCAACAGTTTTGTTTTTGATAGAGCGCAATAATCTAATTCTTGCAATCAACAGTATATGGTGACTGATCACCATATGCTGTTGATTGAGTGTCATACTGGCAGTGTTGTCAGTCTCCAGACCAAGACTGGTCAATCATTTATGGCACAATGTTCATCTAATCTGACTAAACATTGTGTAGTCTGATCTTTGCAATAGTGAAGATTGACAATTCTGTCAAGTTTTTAACAAACTTCTCAGGGTTTAGAAAGTTGTTTTCAAACAATGTCTTAGGTTTTACTATGCTTTTTGTAGGTTCATTATGTGTTAATTGGTTGAACATAAAATAATAAACATTAAATAATTTACAGATGTTAACTGGGTTGCACAGAAAAGCAAATGCTCTTGGTAATTACGGAAATGCTTACATTTGTCTGTCAAATCAGTGGTGAAGTTCAGAATTTCATGACAGAAGTGCTTCCTCTCTTCAATGTTCAGATTCAGATCACCTGCCAGCAATGCACTGGTCTGCAGGTAGCTATAAGTTGTTAAAGAAATTAAGTTCGTTAAGTGGGCTAGTGAAAAAAATGGCTCCATCATATAGCTTAAGGACATTCTGTAATCAATTAAAGAGTTCATGCCTGTTTTCAATTCATTTAAAATCATTAACAAAATTGTCATATATGCAATTTCCTATTTACATTGAACTATCCAGTGCTTTTGAAAAAGACATTGCAGTAATTAAAGGATACTCTTCAGTCTGCCCCAGAAGCTTTTGACACACTGAAATCTGTTTCCTGGTGTGAGTGACAAGCAAGCTCCATCCCTCTGATATATATGACCTCAGAGCATCCTGCAAAAACACCTCTGCTCGCTCAGGGTCCCCCTTACGTCTGATTTTTTTTTTTTTAAACAAACACAAAACAAAATTGTTAATGCAAACATCAGGCAAATTCAAATAATATCTAGTTTTCACTAGAGCCTCAAACCATAAACACCATAAGCACTCCCTAATTAAAATAAATTATTAAAATTACATTTGAAATAATGAATTATATAAATGCTGTTTTCACCCATTTTTACATGTAAAAGCATAGTTTACATCTGATACACGCCTGATTCCCTCTCTTGCTCATTTATTTGTTATCAGAATAGATGCCCACAGATATTCTACACTACATCATACTGTGTTGTATTCCGTCAACATAGTATGAAAAAGGGCAATAAACTTATGTTTCAACAAAAGGTGATGCTAGGCGTGGACTGGCGACTCGGCGTCTTCTAGCGACAGCCTTATTACCATTTCTGTCGTCGCGATTGAACGCGTTCCATGCAAACGCGCATGCTCGTGCGAGGACGCTCTTTCAGCTACCTTTTGAGTCTGCGCGGACAACCCAGAAAACAGCAACAAGTTGCGGGACTATTACTGACTAGTAGTCTAGTGCTTGCATTATCAAATGTAGGCATTTCTATGCCTTTTGTTAGTTAAAAACTAAATTAAGAGTAGACGAAGTAGTCATAGGAAACAAACAGGCAAGCAACACAACGCATATTCATCCATGTGCCATGATTTGGAGGTATCCTGTTGAAATGAAAACAGCAAAACAGTTTACTTGTTTTTGGGCTGCTTAGAAAAATTAATTATCTCACTGTTTAGGTTTTTGTGTTTTTTTATATTGATATTACTCTGCAAGAAAGCCTGAAAAGCCTTTACCTAGATTCTGATTGGTGGAAACACTAGTGATTTCCTTCACCTCTCTAGAAAAAAATTGATAGAGCTTTGGGTTTCTGTTGATAGGAGCGGTTGGTCCAGCGGCTACTCCAAAGAGTCAACCAGCGACCTGGCGATTTCTGTTGATAATCAGTCCCTCCCACACGCACAAGCGAAAATCGCTGCGGTGTAGTTTCTAGCTTAATGTCTTCAAGTTGAGCAGAAATAAAGCACAGTCCTACTCTTTCTTACATGTAGAACTCCGCCAGGCTTTTCCCCACCAATTTAGCTGACCGCATTCTGCCGATGGCTTTGTACATTTCCATCGCTGCATGAGAAAGCTCCTGACGGACAGAACACAATAAATTTTGGTTATTTTAGCCATGGGTAAAAAAAATGGAAAGAGAGAAGGTAAATAAGCTAAAGGGAAAAGCACTGTATTAAGAGACTTTAGAGATCTTTAGTCTTTACTTAAAACAAGTGCTATTTACTGGGATGTGATACATGCACTTACAAGATAGTGCCTCTCAAAAGCCTCCACAGACGAAAATGCTTCTTTCAACTTTTTGTAAGGGCTCTGCAAACTGTTCACTGGGGAAGTCAAGAAAATAAACTTTTAAGCACATATATCCATAATTATCCCGTGAACACACACACACAGGAATACAAAGAAATTGCAGCTCAGTCAAACTAACTAGTGTTAAGTAGCGACATACATTTAGTTATACAGAATATAACATATTGGTTGCATAGCTACCATTTTTAGTGGACAATACTTTCCAAAAAAATATTAAAAATATAATGTACAGCCTATTTGAAAGAATTGAAAAATTTCTTTGTAAAATAGTTATAAAAAAACAACAATGCATGAAGTTGAGGCGTTTAGTTTTAAGGTGAACGCTAAAGCCCGCTGCACACTGCACACATAGATGAAGCAGAAGTCCGATCCTATGTTAATCAAACAGTCTGCTTGCGGAACGGCCGCTTTCCCACCCACCACATCACTGTTAAGCCTTTTTACAAAGTGCAATGTAAATACTACGTATTAAAAAGTAAAACGCTACAAATAAATATATAAATATATATATAAAGAAAACCATTGCCTGTTTCTTAGCCCCACCTGCCCACCATTTCCTAATTTTCTTTTTCAGTCACAGAAGTTATATGGGTGGAGCTAAGCTAACTGCAGGGTTCCTACACATTTTCCATTTACAAATTGCATACTTTTCCAGACTCAAATATCCAGACTTTGCAGTATATTTTACAAATCAATTAACACCAAACGATATATAGACACAATTTTCTTCTGTAAACTAATTTGGTCAAGGATGTTGTAGATTTTGTAATGTTCTAATTAGGGGTGTAACAATTCTCAAAATCTACGACTCCATTTTTTATCCACATTTTGTTTCAAACCTTTGTTTCTTAAGGCCGCTGCATACTATGCCTGGCCTCGCGCATGGGCTGTTCCAAGGAAACTTCACGCGGATGCGTCGGCTATTTCATATACAAATAAAGTACTTTGAAATTTGCAATATAACTAATAACTAAGAATGTATGTGCACACATCATTTCCCATCAACAGTATATACACTGACATTGGCTCGTCTGAAATAATTTAATCCCGGGTTGGTACGTGAAACTGTTATTCTCCTAGCACTTTGACTAGACAAGCTTACCAACCATGATAAATGTCAACTTGTCAAGAGGGGTCCAGTTCACATTAAGTCATAACTTCCCACAAAATGATGATAAGTAAGTCCCACATTGTTTTACTTAATAAAATTACCATGGACCAAATGGATAGAAAATCATATCCAGATATATTTAGGTTGAATACTAATAGAGAATATATACGTTGGTATTTTCTATAAAGTGGGCTAAATGTTCTGCAGGAGAACCACCAGTGGTCAGCGAAGCTGAAGGAGGCCTTTCGGGATATGTTGTCCCAGAAGACTCTAGAGGCGGTTGCAATGTACCGACGAGCCCGAAGGGCTGCAGCATCTGCCGTAGCAGAAGCAAAGCAGCGGATGTGGGAGAGCTTCAGAGAAGCCATGGAGAAAGAATTTCGGTCGGCACCAAAGTGTTTCTGTAAAACCGTCCCCCACCTTAGGAGGGGGAACCATCAATGTACAGCAAGGATGGGATGCTGTTGACCTACACTGTGGAGGTAATTGAGCGGTGGAAGGAACACTTTGAGGAACTCCTGCATCTGACTGAGAGTGACTGTGGTAGAAACAGAGCTGGAGGCTGATGCGGGATCATCGTCAATTTCCCTGGGAGAGGTCACTGAGGTAGTCAAACAACTCCACAGTGGCAAAGCCATGGGGGTTGATGAGATCCATTCAGAAATGCTAAAAGCTTTGCATGTGGAGGGGATGTCTTGGATGACACGTCTCTTTAACATCGAGTGGAAGTTGGGGACAGTGCCAAAGGAGTGGCACACTGGGGTGGTGGTTCCCCTCTTAAAAAAGTGGGACCAGAGAGTGTGTGCCAATTGCAGGGGTATCACACTACTCAGCCTCCCTGGTAAAGTCTACTCCAAGGTGCTGGAGAGGAGGGTTCGGCTGATTGTCAAACCGCAGACTGAAGAACAACAACGCAGATTCTGTCCTAGTTGTGGAACAATGGACCAGCTCTTTACTCTCGCAAGGATCCTGGAGGGGGCCTGGGAGTATGCCCTTCCGGTTTACATGTGCTTTGTGGATCTAGAGAAGGAGTATGACCGGGTCCCCCGGGAGAGCCTGTGGGAGGTGCTGCGGGAATATGGGGTGAGGGGGTCCCTTTAAAGGGCAATCCAATCCCTGTATATCCAAAGCGAGAGCTGTGTACAGATTCTCTGCAGTAAATCAGACTCGTTTTAGGTAGGGGTTGGTCTCCGCCAGGGCTGCGCTTTGTCACCAATCCTGTTTGTGATATTCATGGACGGGATATCGAGGCGTAGTCGTGGTGGAGAGGGGTTGCGGTTCGGTAGCCTGGGGATATCATCGCTGCTTTTTGCAGATGTGGTCCTGATAGCATCATCGGTCTGTGACCTCCAGCATTCACTGGATCGGTTTGCAGCCGAGTGTGAAGTGGCTGGGATGAGGATTAGCACTGCTAAATCTGAGGCCATGGTTCTCAGCTGGAAACCAATGGAGTGCCTACTCCGGGTAGGGAATTAGTCCTTAGTAATTAGTCCAAGTAAGGAGTTTGGGAGGTGTTCCTGGCAAGTCCAGCTGGGAGGAGGCCTGGTGGAAGACCAAGGACTAGGTGGAAAGATATCTCCACACTGGACTGGGAATGCCTCGGGATCCCCCAGTCAGAGCTTGCTAATGTGGCTCGGGAAAGGAAGGTTTGGGGTCCCTGCTGGAGCTGCTGCCCCCGCGACCCGACTCTGGATAAGCGGATGAAGATGGATGGATGGACTTATGGCCAAAATGTATATCACGACATACACACACAAACACACACACATATATATATATATATACACATGTACAGTATCTCACAAAAGTGAGTACACCCCTCACATATTTGCAAATATGTGAGCATATATTTTCATGTGACAACAAT
>JAOEGT010001847.1:0-11434 GCA_025447795.1 Speoplatyrhinus poulsoni
CCTCCCCCAGGGAAATTGATGATGATCCCCCATCAGCCTCCAGCTCTGTCTCGATCACAGAGAGCGTGTCAGTCGGAAGGCACTGGTATCCCCGCTAAATACTTAATTGGTCAGATAATCAGGCATTGTGTGTGCGTGCGCGTGGGGTGTGGATATGTTGTTGTAATATATAAATATGAACACATCCATGCAAATGTGTTGATGAGCAGACATCTTGCAAAGCTGACACGGTGACAGCTTTTAGAGTTTCCTGGCATAGCCACAATGGAATTAGTTTTAAAGACTAAGGGCTTCTTTCTTGATATTCTCCATTTAAGAGTATTTATTTATATGTGACAATCGCCTCAATGGCCAATAATACATTGTAGCTGATAAGCAGTACCAGATGCTGCAGATGCATTACCAATTGTTCACCTCAGATACAGCATGTTCAGAAACACCTTTTATCAAATCCACAATTTGCCTTGTTTCTTCGTGAGTTCACTCAAGCTCAACCTCCTGGTCATCCTGGCCATTCTTCGGTAATTTGCTATATTTATGAACTTAATACTTGATGTGCTCTTTTGCTACTGTTCTTCTGTCTGTGCCTTTTTTTTTACTTTTAACATAGGCTATGGGATTTTAACAACTTAAGAGCAATTGCATTTGACATATTCTGTATATATAAAACATTAATTATGCTTTTTTGACACTTGTCTTCAACGGTGTTAAAAATATCTTCAGGTGATAGTCTCTTGGCTCAGAGTTTATTTCCATTCATTATAAATGCTACAAAGCTATGAGAAGTCCCGTGGGTGTGGCGAGCCATGACGAGCTTTACACACTAGACAGAGAGGCTCAACAAAGATCCTGTAACACCTTTGGCTCAGGACATGACATGCAATATGTCACCTATGTAGAGGGAGCCTGAAGAAACACATAGGTAAGGCTGAATACTGAGAGGCTGTAACATGCCTGGCTCTGACTGATACTTTTAAAGAAAGAATGCGTTCTATGTTTCAGCCAGGGATTTGAAAGTACAATCTCTTCATCGATAGTTCATTAAGAGTGGAGAATTTAACAGTGAAATGGGCTAGAACTGGTTCTAAGGCAGACCAGCTGTTTTTCAGGAACATTATTCACACACACACACACCCGCGCGTGCACACACACACACACACACACACGCACACACACACAGACACGGGTAGTTTTGTACAGACTCCAATCCATTAGGACACTGTGCTAATGTCCGTTTTTAGAGGGGTGCCTTCGATGACACTCATCAATAAACCAACTGTGCAGACCGGAGATTCGTCTGGAATCAGACGCACTGGCCTAATATCGCTTTCACAGTCACTGATCCCTGGCTGTTTCACTTGCGTAAGTGCTAGTCATCTGGATGAGCCCATAGGGCGTCAGTTTGCCCTATGGATGGGCTCATTTACGAGATTTATTGACCTTTGTTGCCATTGCTCTACACTCCATATAGGCCAGCGGTTCGTTTGGGTGAACCACAGGATTTTAAAAATAGGGTCAAACTATTGAAGCACTTCTATAAAAGGTACAAGGAAAAGTCTTGTTACCGCTGCAATATGTATGGAATATTGTATTGACCTTACTGTTGGTTACACCATATGGATAATTTTATATTTGATTTGACCCTTGTTAGCAAGTATAGTATAGTATTTTACAGTTTGCACACAGTACAGTACGATGAGGATTGTAAACTATCATCCACTTCTTGTGTTGGGACCCCTTTGTGTAAACCACTGCCACAACAGGATACCGTAAAAAGTACTTTCCTTCTAATCCTCTCTCCTTACTCTTCTTGTGAGCTTGCTCCTTCTCTCCTGGTCTCTCTTGAGCCTCTAATAATATTGAAGGGTTTGACATTCATCATTTATGCTTTCCGTCAAGTCTTCAGGGATTTTTGTACAGGTGGTGAAAAATGAAAACAAATCTTTTAAGTCGATAACAATCTTACTACCTTTCGCCCTGCCTCTTCCTCCCTTCCTTCCTCTGGAGCAGTGTGTGTCATTTATTAGGGGTGAGAAGTGCTTATTTAAGAGGAACTGTGGTCTCTGCCTCGTCTCTGAGGTCAGACAAGGACATTGGCGGCAGTTTGTCTTGCCCTCCTGTCCTGCTCCACATAAAAGGAAAGGAATGGTGCGAGCAGAGCCTGGCACAGAGTTGAACTCTCTGGCATGTAAGCTTATCACAATATTGTAATTGAGTTAAATAGATGCTGCAGTTTGCACTCAGGCCACAGATTCCCTCTGCAAATAGAGTGTCAGTGTCCCGGCCACAAATAACTCGAACACCGCGAGTGGTTTGTCAGCACTGAATAAGATATATGAATATACGCTGGTTGCTGTGTGAAAATTCTGAATTCCATATAAAATACGATATATTACCTTGACATTTGGACTAAAATATAACACCTGAATGAAAATGCAAATATACAGGCCACTACACTTTTGAGGGATACCATACATTGGCACACACAGAGATATATGCCTTTCACTTCACTGTAGTTTATGTATTGTGCTTGTACTTAAGGTGAACACAAGAGGGAGCTATAGCTCTGCTGTCAAGCTGATGGATAGTGCTACTACAGTACAGTATGTGCATGTGTGTCTGTGTTGATGCGTGTGTGCATATGTATCTATGTGAATGGCAATGGTTAGTTGAATGGAAAAAGTTATTGACCATAATCACCTAACACTGCCCTGTTGTTTTGAAAATATATATTTTCAATTAATCTGTTATTTATGTTCACAAACCTTTGCTATGGTGTGTGCATGTTAGGCAATCATTGACATTATTTAAATTTCCCATCAATCGATTGTTATTTAAAGTGCTGAATCACCATGCAACATCCCAATGCACTTTACAATTAAAGATAATACATAGGACAATCATACAAGCAAATACAATAATACAATTAAAAGGAGGCAAACACAGTGAAAACAAATGTAAATGAAATTAAACTACATTAAAAGCGAAAAGGACATTACAGTAACCAAGTTTGGAAGGTACAAAGCATGGATAAACATGTCAGCACCACACATTGATAAAATAGGTTTGCCGATGTTACTTAGGTTGAAAAATGCTGTCTTAGTAATAGCCTTGATATGAGACTGGAATGTGAGGCGAGAATCAAAAATTTCACTTTTGGCGGTCGAGCTTTGAGAAATTATACAGCCATCAATGCTAACACTCAAATTCTCATACAAATGTGCATTTTTGGCCACAACTATTAGTTCTGTTAGTTCTGTTTTGTCAGCATCTAACAGCAGAAAGTTCATATTCATCCATTTTTTTATTTCTAATAGACGCCTCTAAATTTAGGAGTTGGGAGAGGTCATGTGACTTAACATGTACATATAGCGTTGTGTAGTAGCGTAGCAATGGAAATTAATACCATGTTTTCAAATTATATTGCCAAGGGGAAGCATGTAAAAAAGTATAGGGCCAAGGACCGATCCCTGGGGTACACCAAACTTTACTTTCTGAGATTGTGTTGTTATAAATTACACGTTGAGTTCTATTTGATAAATTAGAATCAAATCATAAAGCACTGTCCGTTGTATACCAGCATACTTCTCCAAACAGCTTATAAGTATGCTATGATCTACTGTGTCAAAAGATGCTCTCAGATCAACGAGCAGAAACAATGAGGTTAGGTCAGAATCACTGACAGATAGGTCGTTGACTACTCTGGTTGAGGCAGTTTCAGTTGAATGACGTGAACGAAAGCCAGATTGGAATGTTTCAAAAAGGTTGTTATTGAGTAAATAATCACTATGTTAATCAGCAACAACTCTCTCAAGTAATTCTGACATAAACGGAAGATTGGAAATTGGTCTATAATTGTTCAAAACTTGTGCATCAATGTTTTCTTTGTTTTTTTAAGCAGCGGTTTAATTATGGCAGTTTTAAAAACTGAGGGCACAGAGCCCATAAAAAGTGACATATTGATCACTTGTAGAACAGGACCATGTAAAACAAGAAACAATTCCTTAAGAAGATTGGATGGTATTCCTAGTAGTTTGGTTAGAGCCATGCATTGATAGGCTTTAACTGTCATTTACCCCTGGTTTAAGCAGCTAAAGTTGTGTGGTCCGTATCAGCACTTTTTCTCCTCTTCCCTTAACTACATAATAAAGTATGTGTGTGTGTGCATGCGCGTGCATGTGCGCGTGCATGTGCGCATGCATACGTGCGTCTGTCTTCATAGTGTTATCTATTGGAATAAAAGGTAATATAAGGCCAACTCCCAACAGACCTATTTAGATGAGAGTGCACAAGGGAGTGTGGAGATAACAATGAGAAACTGCCTTCATAATAATATAGAAAACACTGCACATTCCCAGGCGCACACATACACACAATGACAAACTTATTGCAGTGGTTGATTATCATTGAAATAACAGCATACATTAAATGCGACAATCTGACATAATGCAAACGAATTGCTGTCACTGAAGTGTGCTAGCACATACATTCGTAGAATGGGGTTTGTGTGTGTTGCATGCATACAGTATGACAATGTCTGCTCTGATATAGTGGAGGTGCAGTACCGGTAGTCCATGACAGTATAGGTCACACACATTCTATATATATGTATTTGGTTACACATATTACAGTGACTTAGAGGTGAGCCTGTCAAGCTATAACCCCAAGCCCCTAAATGTAATTGTATCCATTAATTATTACCCTCCCCTCTTCAAAATGTCACCCTCACACATTATCTCAGAGGCAAGTTCTGGACTTGTGGTGCTTCAGATGTTTGAAGCATGCATTAAAGGTGCACTTCCAAAGCTAAAAATAAAATGCACTTTGTTTGAAAACTATGCCAGCTGCACTTGTGAGCAATTAGGCTCATCATTATTGGAACCACATAGACCTAGCGTCGCGACATCAGGATGTTCTTGTATTGTAAGCCTCAGTTTGACAAAAACTTGCGACTTGCGAAATTACCAATCAGCGTTGTACTGATATAGCTAGGGTCGGTGTTTAGGTGTGACGACAGTGAAAGCTACTTGAACACAGCTTGAAAACACTAATAAGTGGTTCATCCAATCAACAGTATTTTTTAAAAGCTCAAACATTTTCGATGGACGTCTCCCCAGTTGGACTTGTGTCTATCTAACAACCCATCACAGGTTACTGCTGTGTTTTAGTGTGTTTCAGCCGGCTTGCTCAAATGTTGTTTATCTGCCCACCTACTCGTCTCAAATGGCCTCACGCTTGTGCCAAGTTAGTCCTGCTGAGTTTGCAGAACTCACAATGTTTTCAGGAGTTGGATGGTCTTCTTGGATGGTCAAACACAGATTTGTTAAAGTGGATTGTAAGGATATTATAGCTCTCCTCAGTTTAAAATCTCACTTCTATAGTGGTTCCAAAATGCTTTTTTTTATTACCTTAGTAATTCCAGTAATGAGTGTATGTATGGGACATGACTCATCTCTTTGAGTTTATTGATAATAATAATAATAATAATAATATTATTATTATTATTATTATAACAATTCTGAGTACTCAAAGTCGCTTTACGAAGAGAGCACAAACAATAAATACATTTTAATAGTTATATTAAAACAAAACTGTAAATCAAGAAAAGAAAACAAAAGGTAGGTTGCAGCACCGGATTAAGAAAATAAAAATGTAATGGGAGAAGGGAAGGAGGTTTAGCTGTTTTAGGCTAGCTGGAAGAGGTGGGTTTTGAGAGCCTGTTTGAATGGTTGCAGGGTGCTTATCTGATGGATGTGTTTGGGGAGGGCATTCCAGAGAGTTGGTGCAGCAGCAGTGAAGGCCCTGTCGCCCCAAGTTCGGAGCTTGGTCCTGATGGTTTTCAATGTGGTTGATGGTGGACTAACATTGATTAATGAATGTGCTTAATGAATGTAATTAATGTAATTTGTTTGGAGCTCTATTGACTTTTAATTAGACAATCTATTGACTTTGAGAATGTTCTAAAGCGAGACACGTTATTTGACTAAAGACCTGTTAAGCACAGCATTTCATGGTAAATGTGATCACATATTCATCTGTGAGATGCACATCAGGTCAGAGGTGTTTGGCATAATCCAATTAACAAAATAACACACACACACACACGCACAGAAACATGCATGATGCTGCTAGTTGCCAACTGGCATCTCTATTCTTACAGCGTTATTTTAAAGGCTGCTTTTTTTTCCCACACACATAACGCCCCCATAGTGTTTCCATAGCAATGCTATTACTGATATGAAGGCTCTCTTTTTGTTGTTAGAGCTCTTCTCTCTCAAGTGGCCATATCTGGAGAGACTCCAGCAAGAGGCCAGGATGCTGCTGTCAAACGGCTTGTGACGAAACCAAGAGCGAATACTGCAGTGCAGCAGATCTGTAGTAAATACGGAGTCAGATTGGACCAACTTCTAAGACACCTAGAACATTAAATACATTTTTAAATGGTGCTTAAGTAAAACATATGCATTCTACTATAATGACTACTCTTGTCTGAATCATTTCATAGATCTAGTGTTTCTATTGCATTTATTTATTTATTTATTTACTACTATTACTCTTTACTACTAAGCATTATGCTTGTTGTACTAAAAGCTATAACGTTATATTTTGGTATAAATGTACTGTTCATACAGTCACACCATATAACAACATTTGCGTTTACAGTGATGCATATGGCATGCACAGCATAATGTCCTCTCTGCCAACAAGGGGTATGTAAATGCACAGTACATATGCTGGTTCTCCAGGCCTATCCGTAAAGAGCAGAGTTGGCCAGCTTACACACCTCTGTGCAGGACGTATAGCTGTGCCTCAGGTACCTGATGAACTCTGCACTTAGCTATGCAAATCTGTTAACTAATTATTCAACTGAGATTTGCTCTTCAGCACAATGACTGTTAAGTCAAGACACAGGAGAGTGTCTTGCCGTTTATAGGAGAGTAGCCTTGACTGAGGGTCAGTTTACTGCTAGTAATGGGCGTGCAGGATGTGGCTGCAGGATCACTGTTTTAAACTCCCCAGATTGCCTGTGAACATCTTAGTTCAGGTAATATACTAGCTGTCTTCTCTGACCTTACAATCCCTGGTATTACTATAACAAATACAATATCACTGAATATGATATCACAAGATTATATTGTGTACGTGTGTGTACTGTATATGTACAAACTGACTGTATACAATACTGTGTGTACTGTATGTTCTGATATAAATTATATTGAAATTCTGCATTAAATGAAGTTTCACTGACTTGAACCTCCTCTCACTCTCTCTGACCTACAGTATACTGTCATAGTCCATAGTTTATTGTGTGGCATTGGCAGCACAGTATAGCATTTAATTTGGTGATTTAATGTTATTCTTTCTAAAAATAATTATACATGGTTTGATTCCAAAATCATGAGGTTTTAGTCATCACAATATTTTACAGATAAGGTGAGCAGGTATCAATCCAACTTGGATTTAAATATGTCTAGACTGGAATATGTCAAGGATAATCATATATAAATCATGTAAAAAATAAAAAGGTTTATCTGGCATAATATTTTTCATATTGTAAACATGAAAAGAGAAAATGCTAATGACTTTCATCTATAGACCAGCATTATCGATCAAGATAGCATGTAGTTCATGGAAACCACGGTGATGTCTGAAAAGGTGGTCAGGCACAACGGTGAACTCTTGCTGTGATTTGCATAATCCATCAATTGGCTTGTGTGCATGTTTCTTGATGAAAACATAATGACAGCTACAGCGTGAGCCATATTAGCAGAATACTAGTCCAACCTATAGTGAACTTCTGCTGACTAAGCTCATGACCCAGCACAAGTGGGGCAATCACTCGTACATGTACAACCCTCCCTGCCCCTCACACACACACACACACACACGCAGACGTGCACTGTACAGGTGCAAAAGTAGGACACATTATTTAGCAGTGCTCTGGTTGGGCCTGTGTGAATGTGAGGGGGCAGCTGCATGTGAAACCACAGCTTAACAAGCCAGACTAGTTGTGAAGCAGGCTAGTCCAGTATTTAATGGTGGGTGACTTTCATCCAGAAGGCCATAGGTTTGATGCCCATAATGCCCTGTACCCTCCCTATAATACTCGCATTCATTGTAAGACGCTTTGGCTAAACGTGTCTGATAAATGTCATTGTGAAATCACTGCAATTATAGTGTACTGCAGAGGACACATACATCACTTTAGTACAGTCTGGTTTGTATTAGTATTATCAGCCACATTCAGATATCCTTACTTCTCTCATAATGATTTTACCAATAGGGAAAGAAGCATTTTAACCATTTTTGTAATATTATTGAACACCGACAAGCCTGCCCTCTTTCTTTCCCAGCATATGCACACACACGCACGCACACGCGAACACACACACACACGCATGCACACACATACATACATAAATACATTAAGTAGTGAGACCAGGTCATGGATGTATTACTAGAACAAGATATGGCATTTCAGAAGAATGAAGCCTGCGTGCCCAGCATACCATGGAAAATGCTCGTCACTTCAATGTGTTTAAACTCTTGTGTTGTGGGACCAGTCCAGAGCATGAGTGTATTCTTGCCCTTTACAGCATGGTTGCATTATCCCTGCTGGTGTCTTGTGAAGACGCACAACAACAAGCTTTTCTGGGATCTGTAGGTGACTGACCGGGGTAGGAAATTACCATGAGTTCAGTTTCAGGCATGGAATTGGTTGGGAATCAGCTGTTCTCCTGTGGAATAGGATGTGTTTTATCTGGAATGGGTTCCTTATTCTCAATTTTCTGAGAGATTGGCTGTTTCTCAATGTACTTGTGTTCTTGAGAGGTACATTCTTGCCAAGTGTCCTTCTGAGAATGGTGAACGCGAAGACAGATGTAAATTGAGATGCATGTTCTTGGCTATCGCTCTTGGTTATTGAGCAATACCTATCTGCTGTCATCCTAGGGATGACAGCACTGGTACCGGTATTATCAGCACAAAATTGTATACGTGTTTGAACGCTTGAACGCTTGAACGCTTGAATGAGGTATCATGGCTGTCCCGGTCTGTTAGCGGGACCTCACATCTACGAAGTCGAAAGCAAGTTTGAAACTAGACTCCATCTTGATAAATCAACCACAGATTTGAAGTTAAAACATATATATTATTGCTTCAAAAACTCTTAAAACAGAATTTCGTGACACAATAACAGTAGTATTTAAAAAAGTATAGCTAGTATTGTTGTGTCTTTTCTCGACTGCCATTGCCGCTTGTTGATTCTAAATGCATTCTGGAATATTCAACGGACAAGTTCACACACGAGTCTCCACTAGATCCTGGATGCCATAGGGGCACAGGGTCAGCCAGAGGAAACAAACAAGTGCACTCCCACAGGTGTAATTGGTGTGGCCAATGAAGCTGAGCTCTGTAGGGTGACCTTATAGCATCCACCAGACAAGCCACCCTGCTGGGCCAAGATAACGCTACTGGTGACCATCCTATGTTCTGAGCTGACATTTACTGTACACAGCATGTGATGAAATGATGATGCACTGTATGCTCAGTGGCCCCCACACACACACACACACACACACACACACACACACACATGCACCCAGGTACACACCAGGAAAGGGAGAGCACAGAAAAATGCAATGCTCCATTTTCCTCCGTTTGACACCTCTTACACAATCACTGGAAAACACACAGGGTAAACGCTGTGATTATCACACACACACACACAGCTTCACATAGTGCACACACTTGTTCACTCATCCCAATTGTTTTCCTCCCTCCCCCCACCCCTCCCCTTGCCTCTCTCCTCATTCCAGTTCCTCCCCCATCTTTTCCTGTCACTCTAATGCAGTTGGCACAGACTGGTCCACAGTTGGATACTGTATATAAACATGTCTTACCAATGCAGTGCAGGATAGCATACGGTACAGTATGAATACATATTTTGCCCAATAAATAACCAGACCATAAAAGTGAATATGTCTGGCCACGCTCCATTGGGTGTTCACAGTCGTTTCCTCCTACTGGGCGTAGACCTCTGGTTCATTTTGAAGCTATTGGACAGCGCTGAACCAATCGATGTTGCTACAGTTGTTTCGCCTCATCTAGCTCTACCACCATTTACAAGCACGCTTGATTTCAACGACATCTCACTAACCCACGCTGATCGGGCCGCCAGCAAGGTGGCTGTGAGAACGCTAAGGCGAGCAGCACCGTGGCCCAGTGGATAGCACTGTGGCCTCACAGCAAGAATGTCCCGGGTTTGATCCCGGCCTTTCTGTGTGGAGGTTGCATGTTCTCACTGTGTCTGTGTGGGTTTCCTCTGGGTGCTCTGGTTTCCCCCTGCTATCAAAAACATGTCAGGTTCACTCTCCAGCCAGTGCCATCTGGCAAACTGTCCCCGGGCGCTGCACAGTGGCTGCCCACCCCTCCCTTGAGGGATGGGTTAAGTACAGAGGATCATTTTACATGTACACTATGTGTATGTGAGAATAAAAGCACTGTTTACCTACACACTTTTACCTTATGTGACCAGGGCTTCCAGACTATAATCTCGGCAAAATAAATTTAGCTGAGAGCATAGTTGGGCAGAGCCAGGCATTTAACAAGGACGGCTTATGTTTGTGCCAATTTATTTGTTGCCTGGTGCATATGTGGGTTGCACATAATATTTACCACAGAAAGAAAGAGAGAGAGAGAGAGAGAGAGAGAGAGAGAGAGAGAGAGAGAGAGAGAGAGAGAGAGAGAGAGCAAGGAGGTGTGTGTGTGTGGGGGGGAGGTCAGGGAGGTGGTCAGGAGGAGGACAGAGTTGAGACAGAGGAATGTATCGGTGTAGTCAGAACAGCCACACACTGCAAAAAATGGCTCTTTATAATAAGTAAATAAATCTGCCAATGGTAAAAGTGAAAGTGAGAGTTGCTTAGTAAGATTTCTTGAAATAAGACATTATATCATGGATAAATGAGCTCTTGTTAGGTAATTGTGTCTTATATTAAGTGGAATTAGATATTTTTACTAGAAATTAGACAAATATACTTGGTAAGATTTTGATTGTTTGTAGTGCTGAGCACGACCAGGCCAGTGAAATACTGGAAAGAGGTTCAGGAGGAGGAGAGAGGGAGATGAGGAGGGGGGAAATGTGGGACAGATGCACATTAACATCGGTGAAGTGGGAGTACATGAGAGCATAGAGGGAGAAGGGGGGGGGGGGGGGTGGCACGAGAGGACAAAGTGCTGATGGCGGGAGACTTGAGAAGTGTGACAGTGCAGCCCGCCTGGACATGACTCCCCTCTTTTCCCCCCTCCCCCTCCTCCTCTTCCTCCTCCTCGCACTCTCTCGCTCCCTCTCTGTTTCTCCACGGTCAGTGAGAGAGCAGCTCCCCTCTCGCTCTCTCTCTCTCTCTCTCTCGCACTATCTCTCTCTCACTCTCTC
>JAOEGT010001858.1:0-11433 GCA_025447795.1 Speoplatyrhinus poulsoni
TTAAGAATAAATAAATGTATGTAAAAATAATTAAATAAATAAATGTAGAAATGCATAAATAAATACATGTAAAAATATAGAAATAGCCTTTTTTAATACAAAAATGTAATTATTTTTTCAATTATTTTTATACGTATTTAATTATTTATACTTTTTATTTATTTATTTATTTATTTATACTTTTATATATATATATATTTATTTATTTATTTTTTATTATGGCAGTCCTGGTCCTCCATAGACATGTAGCATCTGGCACAAGTACAAAAATACTACTGACTACTTAGAATGGCAATCACTATGACTGGCTAGAAACACTAAACAAACACACACACAAACAAACAAACAAAAGCGAACAATACTCTGCGGGGACCCTACACTTAAATAATTGGTAACCTTCATCTAAGTACAAGCAACGCAAATGTTTATTCAAACGAATTTACTTGTCTAAACCATGTTTTTAAGTGACGTCTGTTCAGTCATATTTAATAACTTTTGAAGTGTAAATGTAATCAATCTACTTGTTCTTGTGTTTGCTATGATATTTGAAATACAAACTTTTTTTTTCTTGAGCTGGAAATCACAGGTACATGTTTACTAGTGATAATACTTATATTTGTTATGAGGGAAAAAAAAAAACATTTTAAGGTTTGGATTTAGAAGTGTGGCCTCATACGTATTACATCACAGCCATGCTGATTCAGTGTTACAACTCTCATGTCATTATTGCTTTATTTATATTTATATACATTATATAAGTGACATTCATTTCTAAAGTTGTATATACGACTTTTGTTGTCATCATGTGGTACAGTTTTATTTCACAGTTTGTTCTCACTTCGTTATGCAGAAAGCATTGCCTGATTTGTATTGATGGGATTTTTCTTCATTAAATCTAAAAAATAACGTTTGTATATATTTTTGATCAATTTCTAACTTTGTGAGAGACGTTTAACTTGATGTTAATTTTGAGTATTGCAGAAGGCATATAAACAATGTAAATATTGTATATCCACTGTAGGACTATCTAGTGTATAATTTTAAACGGACTGCATTCATAGTGCTTTTCTATCTTCAGGCCACTCTAAGCGCTACCCATTCACACACACATTCACACACCTTTGCTGTCAGCCGTGCAAGGTGCCATCCAGCGACCTGGAGCATTAGCGTTAGGTGCCTTGCTCAGGGACACCTTCACGCTCGAACCATGTGATATATTGATCACCTGTCGATCATGATCCTGTAATCTCTGTAAACACATTTCTGCATATGATTATACAGAATCTGTAGGCAGCAACTTAAGATACTGGTACCAGATGCAACCTGATTTCCATCTGTTGTATATGTTTGTAGTCCGAGTGTTGACCAAGCAATCACTTCGGTGTGAAGAGGCGGAACGCATTGGCCAAAAGAAATGGATATGGATGAATATGAATAAAAATGAATCTTTTATTAGCATTCACATGCGGATATCTGAATAAATATTAGTCAAACTCAATTCAACTCAATAATATTATGTTTTCAGCTCACACACAGAACAGGCAATGAGGAGAAATTCACAGAATTTGACAAAAAGGTTAAAGGACACGAAGGGTTTAAAGGAATCGCCATGCGTGATTAAAGGCCACATCCTAAGGCTTCAATTGATCTGATATTAAAATGGATGCTGCCTACATGGAAATCTCAGCTAGTTATCCATCTGATGATCAAACTTAGTAATGAGATTTGCAGTTACTGTTTATACTAGCTCAGCCTCCAACTAATGAAAAATAAATCTAATAAATAAAAATCAATCAAATTACTGTAGGAGGATGGATGGTTGTGGAAATAAGGCAAGCTATACTACGGTAGGTTATCTGTTCGTAGAGGTTTAGCAAAGCTCAGGGTGTTATATGAGCTGAGCATCTGTTTGTAAACGACATTACATTTGCCACTCCAACTGCTAGCCTACTGTAGCTGGAGCATTTTATGGTTAAAGATATAGTCAGCGATTATAAGCGAATACATTGTCACGTTAACTGAATATCTTTTCATGGTTCGCCAGCTGTCCATTTTGTGCGTGTGTGTGTACATATTCTGGTTACACAGTCCTGGCTCCGTAAATAGGATCACAAACAAAGTGGTGCAGACCGCACCACACAACACTATCCATAGCCTTCACATTTAGGTGTTTCTTTGTTAATACAGATGACACCAGTCCCTCTAAAACCTATCAATTATATTTCCTTTACATTTATATACTCTGTTGCTTCCCTCACAGTGAGTGATGTACCTCATATTAAACTACACTATCTCTACAGCACCTTTTAAATTGTCATCCTTCCCTCACCCATTCTCCTAGCATGATACATGATGTGTAAACAGCGTGTGGAAGTTTAACATCAATAAAGAGTCAACTGATCTGTATTTGAACCTACAGTTTGATTGGTTGGTTTGTGCATTCCTAAGAATAATTTGATGCCGTGTGACATTTTCAATTCAGCATGTTCTAAAGCGGAAGTGATCATCTTTGTTCATCAATAATAACAGCATGACATGCCTCTTCAAGTTGCAGCTTGTGTGGTGCAGAAATGTAAACACGTATGTTTAAATTCAAATAAACATTCTTCACCCTGGTTAAACTCCTCATTCATGGCGTTAGGCATGGCGTTCTGACATGAAGTGAGTTAAATAAGAGGAGTTGTAGGTTGCGGAGGGGGGGGGGGTGCATTGTGGCTCAGGAGAAGCAGGTTTGGCGAAGTACAGCGGATTTGTCCTGGCAGTAGTACTGTGGAGAGCGAGGGCTTATTTGGGTCAGAGAGCTTTACGACACAAGCAATTAGGGGATGCCTTCTCCCTGGGCTTGCTAGCGGGAGGGAGGCCTCCCGCCATCTTAGATTAGCCACCCCGCTAAGGCCCCGGGCACTCCGCGACTTCGGGACAGTGCAGGAAACCAGCTGGAGGGCAAATTGGAGGGGGGTGTAGGGTTCTTTAAGAGGACGGGTGGAAGATTGAGGTAATGAGCCCAAAGTTTCAACTCTAGTCTTTAGCACGGGTCAATAAATCAAATGGAATTACAACAGGCAATGACCCACATCTGAAATGTGTGCTGTGGTGAATGGGCTGTGCATGTTTCAGAACATGTTAAAAGACAGCCAAAGAGAATGCCCACGTATGCTACTATATTCAACTGTGATTGTTCCTTAAGGGACATTACACTTTAAGGCCTAACAAGAGATTAAGGCAAATGGTTGTCAAAGCGAGTTAAGTAGCCTTATTGTATCTTCCAGGTGATTATCTGCAGTAGTGGGAGTGTTCATTTGTACCATATTAAATGCCATTAGCACCCTATAGACTCCAATAAGAGTAAATTACATGATAACCTTGAATTGTTTTTTAAAGATTTAATTAAAATGTTACTACAAGAAACAGTTATTGAAAGTGTAAAATGTATTAATTACATTAGATAAAAACAAAGAATATTTCCACAATCAGCAATGAAAACTTCCCAAAATGTCCTAATATGATGAGAATATGAAATTCTACGCTAATAGATAAACATATCTTTATTATAATTATGTTGTAATTGCAAACACTATTGAACACAGCTCTGGTGCTCTTGTTTGTTTGTTTACTGTGTGTGTAATTACTGTAATATTGTATACACAGGGCAAAGACTCAGTCTGTTTTCCTTAAGGCTTAAAGGTGACTTGCTCATAGAAATCATTAAAGGTATATAGTATAGGTATATAGTAAGTTAGCCATTCTTGAGAACTTGCCAAATTCAAATTCAAACTCAAATCAAAACAAACACCTCTTCCTTCAATGCCATACTTCCTCAGAAGCTCTGTCCCCCACATTGGAAAAGCATTGCTAAGGTTAGGATGTTATAGCTGTGAGCGATGTTCACCACTTTAATTGTGTTCCTGTTTACGGAGCCAGGGCTGTGTAGAAGTACCAGGTTATTTTTTCAGCACGCACAGAGAACAGCAATGCGATGAGATATATTCTCTGAAATGACAAAAAGTGTATTGGCTTACAATCGCTACTGGTCTGAAAAAACACACTTAAATTAACATTTCATTAATGATCACTGACTATTATTTAAAACATGTGTGTCAGCTAAACTGCATGAACCGTTACACACATACAGGATATATAGGTCTTTATTTATTTATTTATTAACGAATGCTTTGTATTTTTATTTGAAGCACTGTGTAGGGGAACTCTGTAGGGGAAGAAGTGTTTTTAACACGTATTTCAGCCATAACAGGCATTAAATGGGGAAGTGACCCTTTAACATATAACAAATTGTAAATTGACCGACCCTGCGCCCCCTCCCCCCCCCCTTAGTTACTGTAACTAGCCCTGCGTTCAGGATGACGGAATGTTTGCTACAGGTTCAATGAACGAGAACGGCAGTGGACTGAACAGCAGATTACAAAACAGGGAGGAGTTAGGCTGCCCATATAGGCTGTGGGTTGAACATCACTCACATAACTAGCAACAACAAAGCCATCGTTTGTGCGTTACTGCTTTAGATTGTTGTGTTTCAGCAGTACAGATGCACAAGGCGATAGTAGAACCTGCGTGGCTTCAGAACCACTTCTGTATGTGCATAGCGCACTGTTCCAATTGAAGGATGTGTCAGCATATTATATTTCAGAATTTCATATCAGAATTAGACGGCATACAGCTACACTTCCCACACGTTACTCAGCATCACTCGCCACGGCCATTAAATGCAGCAAACGTTTTAAAGTAAACGGGTCGTTCAGTGAAAAAGTTCGGGCGGGGCGGGGCTTGGATCTGTCATTTAGAGATTGAATAGTCCAGGCCCCCCTAGAACTCTCTCTCTCTCTCTCTCACCAGAATAAACGCATGCCAGTTGCCGCCATATCGGCTCAGCGCCAGCAAAGGCAGTGGTTTACCTTTCTGCTTACGTGGATAAACGCATAGGCCAAAAGCAGCAGCCACGCGCATCATCATCATCATCATCATCATCATCATCATCATCATTGTCCCTTGCGTTGGCTCAGGTTTTTAAACGCATCCCCTCTAAAGTTGAAGGGAGAGGTGGGTTGGGGGAAGAAGGGGTGGTGGTGGTGGACTAAAAAGACATGGCTCTGCCCCGGGGGGGTGACGGGGAAAGAGGGGGGGTTTGTGGGGGGGCTGGGATATAGGTAATCCCTCTCACGGCGCTAACACCTCTTGAGCTGCCCAGCGGGAGCAGACAGGGAGGACTAGACCGGCCTGATACCCAAACGCCATAGGTGTGGGTTGTAAGCGCGCGCACACACACACACACACACACACACACACACGCGCGCGCACGCGCACGCGCACAGTAAGTACACACAAAGAACAGCATAGCTACACGTTTGAGTTCTCACCTGACTCCATGGAGAATAAAATCACACACACACTTACACACACATACACACACACACCTTTATAATATGAGGCTCCGTTTTCAATAATTTCGTAGCCTCCCACAAATCACACATTACTGCAGGACAGACAAATAAGGGAGAGGTGTATTTGTTCAGATGTTGAGATCAAATATCAACAATCTCTCTCCAAAATCGCCTGCTCCACCTCTAAGTAATCTATAAACTCCTACAAAACAAACAAACGCCACAGCTATCTTCCCTGAGCATTATTCTTCTACGGTAGTTCACGAATCGTAATAGGTGTGATGCGCCACACACAAAGTAAACGTGTATCTGCACCCTAAATTGTGTTTTATTGAGCTGTAAACTAAATACTAATGCTGCACTGTGACAAGACACATACCTGTACATGCTGGTGTCACAACATTCCCATTTTTATACAAATCGGTGTTTTATGGTCTGAAAATTACTCTACACTTCATATCGGTAAAAAGTAGCCCTGGCTGGTTTGCAACAGCACTGCTCTGCTGGTGCGAAATCAAATTAAAATGTTAACTTTAACGGAGCCCCCCTGCTTGACTAGGTTTTAGCATATTTTATATTTATTTTTAGCATAAATTGTTCAGTGGGTGGAGTCAGGCTCAGAGCTGGGGTGCAGTTACACTTGATAATTAATGAAGTTAATTTAGAGTAATTGTCGGTAACCATAGCTATAGCATTAGCAGACCTCTACAGACCAGTTGGCATCCACAAGCTTCTTACACAAAAATCTAAAGGGCACCACTTCTAATATTAGGGATTAGTGGGATTTATCAAGGATAAGTCAATAGCAAAACAAATAAATCAATATAAGCCCATGTTGGGGCAAGTGTTTTTCTAAAGTTTAACTTTTTCTTTTAGGGTAAACACATGCTGGACAGTTAGGTTTATGTTTTACAATTGGCTCCAGTGTGGGCTATATAACTAAATGAACTAAATACGTACTGTATATTCATACATTACTAATTTAACTGAGTGGGAGTATGTATTTCTTAACAATAACATATAATGTCATATCTCCGATCAATGCCAAATAAGCTATTCATATTATCTAGCAACATGGCTAGATCTCTATATGGCATATATTTACAGCCTTGATTTGATAACATGTTATATTGCGATATTGATCATAAAAATTGCAATATTGATATTAATTTAGATATTTTCAAACATAAGTAAAAACACAAAGATTATGTGAAAATGCATCAAAATATATTCATAAAATTTCAAAACAACACATTTGACAGTCATTTTGGACTGGTACAACAACAATCCAAGCTACAGATGAGGAATTATTTTTGTCCACTAATGTTTCCTCTTCCATCTCTATTATGTCATCAGATTCCTCAGCCATATATCTTACTGTTCTGTCTAAATCAAACACAACTAAGCCTAACAGCCAACGGACGCATCTCTCCACTAAATAAACTGAATATAGCACTTCATGCAGCATTTTCAATATGATATTGCTCAATGTGATATTGCGATAATGATACAACATGTATGGTGTGGTAGGGATGATCAGAGCTGGTTTACTAGAAGACAAGACAAGCCATGTTGGTTTGTGGGCCACCAGCCTATATCCAATACATCCTTGTAGTCACAAAGCATATGCTAGGTCATCTACAGGTGGTGTTCTGGCTTGTGGCCTCATATAAACACTTCTATCTTCTTAAGACCTAGAGTAAATGTATGACAGGGTGTATTTATTTAAATTTGAACTAACTAATAAATAACATGCTAACTAATAACTAATAACTAACTAATAAATAACATGATTTGGGGCCTCTTGCTTTCTCCCCAAAACATATAGATTTATTTTCATGTTTTCTCTATTAATGAAACATTTTATTTGGGGAAATATTTGTCTCATTGATATTTGTAATGGAAATTTGACAAATGTTTAAATGTTTTGTTATGTCTAAAATATTTTCAATCCTTTACATATGGATCTTGTGTATTATCAACATAATGTAGAATAAGTTGCGTTTAATTTAAAAAAAAAGTTTTTACTTAGTTAAAAAGGAAATTGCATGCAGTAAATCACTATAAGTAAAAAATAAAAATAAAAACATCTAATTGCAACAATTAGTCTCAGGAATGCATTCGAGGGTTCACGGAATTCCATTCATGAAAAGAAACAGCTCAATAGCGTACTGAGCTGTCTCTGTCCACAGTCTAGCAAAAACAACCACCTTTCACTGGCTGAATGTGGACCTTGTGAAGAGAGAATAGTCTTCCTCAGCATGACAACTGGTCAATTATAATGTCCACTTCTTACGTACCTCTTGACTTAAGAGGGCATGTTCCTGCTTATAATCACTGCCTTCGCCTACACAATATAAAGAGTAAAAACTAAAGCTCCAATAAGCGTTTTTTTTTCCTTGAAAACAGTGGTTCTTGGGACTGTATACTGACACCTACTGGCGCAGATGCAGTAGTCAACATTTACATTTACCAGTAACCATGGCGACCTCTGTGTCCTGGACCTAAAACTGCTAAATCCGTAGGCTACAAAAATGCATGCAAAGTCTACATGATGGTTTAAAATATCTAAAATACATTTTTAAGTATACAAAACTATAGCAAATAATTTGGTCTAAAGGGATTTTCACACGGGAAGTGGGACCCGATAGTGTTTAATTCATTTTTAATGAGAAGCGGGTGGGCTAGGTGGGCGGGTTGGGAGGCGGAATGGCGGGCAGGCACAGTCCATAGAACTTTGCCGCTTATGTCCACGAATCGAGAACACGCCCACCCGCCTATGAGATAAAATATATTTAACTTTTGAGTTGGCGGCATGGCGAGACACACATTCGCCTTCTTTGACTTCTTCAGACCGATGTTATGTTTTAATATCACAAGCTTTTACCGTACACAAGACAGAAAATGTGCGAAATACGCTTATAATGTTTATTGGACATAGCCTACAACAGTTGGTTAAACAATATATGAAAATGCACCAATTACATGCTATATGATATATTCTCCACATATTTTATCGACATCATTTAAAATAGGCTAGGTTTATTTAGAGACTGTTAATACATATATATTTTAGTTAATCTACTGGTTTGTTTACTGTTCTGTTCTCATGGTTACCTCAAAACGAGACCCATCGCTTCTGCGACTCCGGGCAGTAGATTTGCCTTTCACATGAGAGGCGGGCGGGAGTGTGCGGGACGGAGAGCGGGATGCCATTTACCGTGTGAAAAGCCCTTAAGACATTGGGCTAACGAATGGACCTTTAATCTTTTGTATATTTTATTACTTGTTTTGCTACATAGAACCACCTGAGAAGTCATCTATGGAAACTTTGGGGTAAGAAATTGGGGTAAAAAAGTCAGGTGATTAGATGAACCATCTGTCTATCACCATAAATCATGGGATATGATGACACCTAATAAACCACACTCGTAGTTACATTGTTCCATAAGGACGCTGATTGGTCCAAACCATTGGTGGTATGGCCACAAGTCTCGAAAAATGACAAGATTGAATCTTTCGTTATCGTGATATGATGAAATCAGCTGGCTTGCAAGGTGAGGCAAACAGGCAGCAAGCCTGTTTGCTCTCCAACATAAAGAGTCCACAGTGACACACAACCTGTCTGCACCATGCAACCAATCTTCAAAATCTGGCCAATCTCCCCACTCATCCAGGACAAGGTGTCCATCCAGCGCTGCTTTCACAAGCAGGCTATCTGTGCGGCTGCCACGGCTGGGTCCAAACAACCAGAGAGCCATCAGTAAATCACCGTAGCAGGAATTAATGAGCATTATAGTATTAGGTGAGACTAAGCCCACCTTAAATCTCTCTGGGATTCTGACCCCAACAACACCTGTTGTGTAGCACCTCAATGAAGGGGGGCGCTTTGGTGACAATAAGCTAGGCTAAACAAATGCGGTCATATCATTATTATGCAATATTTAGACCTGGTCCATCACTGTTCTTATTTGGTACTGAAAATGTAGCCTATTGTATTAGCATATTATAATCCTTATTCGGTACAGTTCTTGCCATCAGCCCTATTGTTTAATTGTGTGCATAATTGTTTTATGTGAAATGTAACCCTATATACTGTGTATGTAATTATTATAAAATTAATTCTAGTTAAATATCAGGCACAGCTTCTAAACTTAAAGACAGATCCCACTGGACCAATTAATCCACCCATAAATTAGTTGCTGCTTCCAACCTTTCCATTCCCATCTCATCCAAATGTGTGCTATGTAACTATTGTTGGTTTTCCCCTGTGGATAAAACCCTGGACATTCCACAGCAGTCACACAACATATTTCCTCATAAAAACCTCTTTCCCAACAGAAAAATGTGCTGCCGACTCACCCCATGTCAAAACCAAGAGCGTAGGCGTTTTGGGTACATTTCTGAACTCAAACTTAGTTTCAGGGAATATACAGCCATTTGAGGACAACATATCAAAACTTTACAGTACTTCAATTATGCTATCTCTTTTACAATGGGTAATGGTTACTAGTTAATGGACATTCATGAGAGAACCCAGGGGCCATTATTACCAGAAGAAGCAAGCAAACAAACAATCCTAAGCAGGTAATGATTCACTGGGCTATTTCTAAAGGCTTAAATTAGAGTTTGCTGGCTACCAAGAGCTCCTGCTAAGCTTATCCCTCAAGCAGAAACAATGACACCAAGTTGTGGCGGTTGCCTGTCTGGAACATGTATTATGTGTGTTACACATGCTTTAGCACTGACCCCAACCCTCTGGATACCGATACCTGAAAATACATTACCATCTCATTACATGGAACATCTCCATTCCCGTAATTACTGAGGTGCTAAGGAGTTATTATAGGAGCCATTAATTCCTTCTCGGTAGGTTAGATGATGTTATGTCACTCAAATGTAACTCTTTTACTGATGGAGTGGACATGTTTGCATCTAAGTAGTTTTATATATCTATATTTGTGTATATTTTTGGAATAAATACTATGTTGAGTGTTTCTTAAAATTACATTCACGTGTTTTAGTGGTGATTCTTCACTAACGCAGTGGCTTTCAAAGCTTCTGAGCCAAATATCTCACCTAAAACTATTTAGATATAGACTCACAACCATGAACATAAACGAATGAAGAAATGAAATGTATTTAACAAATATTTAATAATAATAAATAACTAAGAAATTTAAAGATTCAACAATTTGACACCTGGCGACCCAACCCGTATGTGATCATCTCACAGCCCTTTTTTGGGGTCCCGGGCCCACACTTTGAAAACAACTGGGTTTACCATTCTCAACCAGAAATCCTCAATGGGCAATATTTGTTTCCCTGGTGATAAGTTACATCCACTTCAGATCACCTGTATCTACTGTGTGTGTGTGTGTGTGTGTTGACTCAAGAGATCTTCCCCTGCTCACCTCTTCTTCTTGCTCCCGGGGGGCCGAGGAAGTGTATTGGTGTATTTCTATGGTGTGTTTGGTAAAGACTCAGGAAGGGGGGATTACGGTGACAGAGAACAGGTCCAGTCTGAGTGGATGCCACCATAGAATTGCAAATGAGCTTGTAATTAGCCCCTACACATTTACTGGTAGTGAATCATTGTGTGTCTGTGTGTCTGTGTGTGTGTGTGTGTGTGTGTGTGTGTGTGCGTGTGTCCACACACACCAAACACAATTAACAAGCAACTGGGAGGAGAACTAATTATTATTATCTGCTTACCGCAATCACCGCCTATTCTGAAGGAAATGGGGTCAAACACACACGCACGCACGCACATGCGCACGCACACACAAACACACACACACACACACACCTCTTGCTTTGCCTGTTGACAAAATCAACAGCTCATTTTTAAAGCACGAGGCATTTGCTAAAGCCACTAATTAATTATGCCAAGTGGGGTTCCACCACATTCAGTTCAGTCGGGAAGACTGTGTGTTTGTGCGTGTGGGTGTGGTGCGTGCACTTTTAGATGTGTGTGCCACCCATGCCAGATAAATTAAAACGGTTGGCCTTTGAGACGCCCTTGTGCTATAAATAT
>JAOEGT010001869.1:0-26282 GCA_025447795.1 Speoplatyrhinus poulsoni
AGTTTGGGGTCCCTTGCTGAAGCTGCTGCCCCCGCGACCCGACTCCGGATAAGCGGGAGAAGATGGATGGATGGAAAAAGTGGCGGCACTCTAAACCAAATGCCGGCCAATGTCGTTGCCTGGCCACATCAAGGCAGGGCCACATCGTGGCTGTCAATCCACCCCCTGGCAGCGTGCAGAGGTGTTTTTTAAGAAGTGCTTTATCATGGCTGTCCAGCCTCTATACAGTGTAGCTCCGGTCTAATCCGGTTTGCTGCTGCTTACGAGACACAGGCTGTGTTTATTTTCCGTGCCACTCAGCACTGCTGGAGATGAAACACTGCAGATAATCCAAGTATGCACGTGAGCACACATATACACACACACACACACACACACACATAGACAAACTCTCCTAATTTCCAATTGCCCAAAGCTCCACTTTTCAAAACAAAAGTTTAGAAAATGTTTTGCAGTTATGTGTTTGCAAGTGGATGTGTGTGTGTGTGTGTGTGTGTGTGTGTGTATTCAGTTGAAAGAATGGGGGGGTTTCTTGTTGTGTGTGTGTGTGTGTGTGTGTGTGTGTGTGCGTGTGTGTGTGTGTGTGTGTGTGTGTGTGTGTGTTAGTAGAAGCAGTCAAGCAAATGCCCACTGTCTGAGTGACTGCTTTGATTAGCCTGCCTAGCTCACTTTTTCCTACCCCCCAGCCACACAAACGCATAATAGATGCTTGCCCTTTAGGGGACAGTTAAGATTTAACTTACTCATAAACACTTTACCCAAGCATAAGTTCTGCACTGTATTGCTGAGAGCTGGTGTGTTTGTGTGCACGTGCATGCGTGCGTGTGTGTGTGTGCGTGTATTGAGTAGTGATGTCAGTGTGCCATGGCTGTCCATCATTAGACAGGGTTTTATTCATTCCTGCCAATCACCAAACCTGCCCATGTCACTGTTTAATAAACCTTCAGTGACCTGTTGTGGACATGAAGAGTATAGTCTCGCAGAGCCAGCCTTTATACCTGAAGTCTGGTACGTGAAGTCTGGCTGGCTAACTGCATCAGTACCCGCCTACTTGACAAGCGAGGTATTTTGATTGACACGCACAAAAACCCACTACGTAGCTCAATGACCAAGTCGGAAGTTAAACTTGCAATGAGGAAAACTAAACAGGTCTTGTAAATCTGTACAATTTGTAGGCTACGGTTACTGATTATTTTTAAATAAGTAAATAAAGCACTGCGCTATCGTTGCACTGGAAATTACGGATACTTATTTGTGAGTGACAATGCGAACGGATATCAACAGTATCACTTCCCGAAAGTACGAAAGTCCCGTGTCGAGCTTACAGTACATATTATTTGTATCAGATGTTCAGTTGGCTGTGTGACGTAGTGCTAATGGACGGAAGAGGCTGAGACTAGGTTCTATGTATCAGACGTTCAGCACAGAGTTGTCTGTGTGGTGTAGTGCTAATGAACGGTAGAGGCTGAGACTAGAGTCTATGTATCAGACGTTTAGCATAGAGTTTCCTATGTGACGTAGTGCTAATGGACGGAAGAGACTGAGACTACGAAGAATACAATGTCATGTACTGTACTCAGGCAGGATGAGTGTATGCTCATGGAGGGAATCCTCCATTTTGAAATGTAACAAGTTCATTAAAAAGGTAATTCTATGTGCTGATAATATGGATTTACAAGTTCATTATTGTCGAACTTGTAAGAAGGGGTGAAATTGCTTTTCTCCCCGGTTTACAATTGAAGGGAATCGGACTGTAGATCAAAATATCTGCACCATGTGCCGGGACAGATGTGGAAACTAGAGCTAGTTTTGAAGCATGTTAAAGTGGAGTTTTCACTAAAATTTCCAATGTTAAAGAAGATCACAATTTATTACTCTAATAATAACCAGATATTACTAGTGGAAAATGAATGTGGACACATCAAAAGTAAAAGCTATTATTTTTCCTCCACTTCAGCTGGATATGTGTATGTGTGATTTGATTAAATAAACTTCATTGCATCACAGTTTGCGCACTACTATTGCCACATTTTCCTAAACCGGTTCCACTTTTTCTGGCATATGACAGCTCCACAGGCAAAACAGTGATCAGGCCTCGCCTAATTACTATTATATTATGTAATGATATACTTGGTCCATTTGATAAGGATATTTCCTTCTTTGGATTAATATTTTGTCAGGCAGGATGAATATGGAAGAAATATTTATATCAACAATTAATGTTTTACCAATAGGCTATAATGAAATGCAAATTGGCATCGCCGATAACAGTTGCTGTCCCTGATTTAGGAAAAGCCGTTTAAAATCTAATACACGTACAGTACAGTACATTAAGATGCAATCAACGCTAATCTGCGCTTCCCTTTTCCGAACGTGACAGGTCCAGAGGAGCAGTGCTCAATGGTTTGACAAAGAGTCTCAAACCTAATACATGGTCAAGAGTCAATTGACCGATCCCAAGCCCCGCCTCTTTCACCTGTCCAACCTAGTTACTGTAACTAGGTCAGACAAAACAGCATAGTATGGCTGTAACAAGAGTTTCTGTTGGATTCAAAAAACTGTTGACACAGGAGAAAATGGGCGGGGAATTGACCCACACCATCCCATCTCCTGTTTACACACAACGCAGCATTCTGACGAAGGTGTGCTCACACCCACCAGGGGTGCGTTCAAATTAGCAAACAACGGCGATCGTTTGCAAACCTGTTCCGACAGTTCATTTTGTTTTGAGAACTACCTCCTCAGGACGTTTGTGTGTGTTCGCAAACGTTCGTGGCGAACACACGTGAACGCTGGCCTAAGGATTACTGTTTAAATAACCATTTTGGAATGTTTACCAAAAAAACAAGTACGAATGTTAGCTCCAAGAATACATGTTTGCCATGAACGTTGGCCTCAGTTTGCCGAATTTGAACTAGGGCTGGGCGATATATCGATATTTAATATATATCGGTATATTTTCAAAAGAGATATAAAATTAGACAATATCGTTTATATCGATATAGTTATATTCACACCTTTTCTCAGTAGCCAATGAGAGAGCAGACACTGAGTCACATTAAAATCACCAAAGGTTTTAAGATGCTTTTTATTAGATTTGACTCGCGATCGTATAAGTGCAATTCTTATGTCCCAATGATTACTGAAAGAGCGGTTATGGATCTCTCCCTATTAATGCCATTGGGTACTTTCTAAATAAAAGTCCGGAAGTTAAATGATCGGTGCCGGGTGGCGAGACTTGCCTTATAAGGACTTTGACTTTACACAAGTAAAAGCTGGTTTCTGCAAGTCTAGATGGCCAGGCCTTAATGAATACATTGCAAGCTCAGCATAGCTTGGTGTTGGGGGGGGGCAGGGGGAGTGGGTGGTATGGGGGGGTTATATGAAGCCTCATATTTGCCGTGTTGAGTCACTGCTGCATGAAAATCCTTATCTTATTCCACTATTCATCATATCCACAGTCACTGACAGGGTGTGAAGAGAGAGAGAGGAGAAAATCAATCTCCAACCATTCCATTCTGCTTCATTTCCTCGCCTTTGATAACACGCTAGACCATATCCTCTTAGTCATTTGCCCACATGCGAGATCCTGCATTCCCACGCGGCTGTGCGGTTTGATTACTGCCAATCCGATGGGGAGGGAGAATGCGCTGGCATTTAATTGATGGTTGTGCAATGGAGGGAATTGTTGACAGGGTGTGAAAAAGACGTCTGATAGGGGCCCTCGCATTGGACTGTTACTGTCTCTTGCTATGTCGTCTCCAGACTCGCTAGATCACATGGCTCAATGGGAAACTATATTTGAACAGCACATTGTTGAGTTAAGAAATACACCTCACTGAAACACTATTTTCTTCTATTATTAATGCCGCAGGTTGCCGGTGTTCCCCGTGGTTATACATGCTTATATTCATGTTCGTGTTCGTGCACCCCCCGACCCCCCCCCCCCCTTCTCCGTTGAGTTATTTCAAGTGGAGCTATGTTAATATACAGGTCATAAAACTGCATGGTCAAATTAATTACAGTTTTGACATAACTTGTGATAGATATATCAATCAAGTTGACTCTCTAAAGGCCTGGGCAATGCTCTTGTTTGCAAGGTACAGAGAAGGCATAACCAATACACACCTACACGCGCGCACACGTACACACAAAGCACCTTATTAAGTGGTAAATAGAGGCTGAGCGAAGGCTGACCGCCTGCTGTTGTTCTCATTTCACTAACAGCCTCCATTTGGAGTGGATAGAGCTATCAGCCAGCAACAACTGACAGCAGATTACCGCCACTCTGGGAAAAGTAGTACATTTGTCTTTCGTTGCTCCTTCGGTTTGCATAATGTCTGCCTGGGAAAACACTGGGCTGTAATAGCGGCATTCAAGATAAATCTGCTAACTGCTCTCATTGCAGTGAGCTGTCTCGTCCTTGCCTCTTTCCCTGCAGAACACATCTTAGCACATGCAGACGCCTTGGGGAGAAGACTGTAAATGCACGTTTCACTTGTGTTTTTATTGTTTGTTTTAAACAGATTATTTGCTCACCGCCACCAGTCATTTTGTCACATGAAAAATTGTACACGGTACTATAGACCCATTTACTGTTTACAAACAATGATGGCGTACATTAGTCTTTTGCTGCAGAAGCATGATGGAGTAGGGATATGCATTTTAGTCATTTTGACTGCTGGAGAATCTGACAGAGAAAACGAGCAAGTACTTGTATTCTGGGCCTGGTAGGGGGGCATTGATTACGGAGTATAACTGATAGGCTAGGTAAACACACAGGACTTATCTCAGTGAGTGTGTGTTCGCCAGGACCAAAAGTTAATTAAGAATTAAAATGTAATTAAAATGGAAATTAAATACATTAGAAAACTAAAGGATGTCCCAGGCAATGTCAGTTTCTTATTTGCATTATTAACGTATTTCAGTAAAAAAAAAATTTGCACACATACTGTAGGCTATCACTGGGTCATAACATCCACGAAGCATATAAAATCAAAATAATTAAGATATAGTTACAGTGAAGTATAGTTCTATAAATATGTTGGAATACAACATATTTATAGATGTATAGGTTTCAGAAAAAGGCAAGAACTGAATTTTCATATAAAGTTGCGCTAATTTATTTGAAAGTTTAACTGAGATGTTGATGGGATGTCATGATGGAAAGTTTTTTTTGACGGACAAGATAGATGGCAGATAGGAACAAATCTGCTTTCTGTTTGGTCAGACTGCATGTCCAAAACTATGGCAACGTTGAGTTGTTTGGGACCGGACTACCTAAGAGGTATTTTATTTGTTATATATGGGGCTTTACCGGGACTACTGCAGCATGAGCTGCGTGCGGATATGTTGGTGTGGTCGGCAGTAAATGTCTCTATATGTAAAACATACAACCACAAGCACAGAATGTTGATTTTGTTTTAGATCCTGAAAGGACTGCACACCTACTTAGGCTTTGTGTGTGCGTGTGCTTGTGCGTGGCTAATGAATTTGTCTTCCTAGCAAGTCAGTGTTGTCCGGGACAACTGTCAATTAATGTGTGGGATCGCTTTAATTGGGTTTTAATTGTCTACTGTACTGATCTCAGAGGAGCTGAACAGGCTGTTACAAGCGGGAGAGTAAAACCTACAGTACAGTAATAGGACAGGCTGACATCTGGCATATAACATCGGAACACAATCTTTCCGTCTCATTCCATTTCAAACACTCAATGCAAACACCTAAAGTGTCATTATCCCCTGCCCCAGCCCACCAGACAATGACTACAATCTCAACGCTGTAGCGCTATATGTGAACCCCCTGTATCTTACGCAGAGCTTTGGTGGAGGGCTCCTTTAAGATCAGCTTGTCCCTCTGATCCATGTAATGATCAGGCATTTATGGGGGCCGGCTCCAAGCCATGCATCGGCACCAACAGTGGTCCTAGGAACACTTAGGAGTCTTAGGAGGCACAATGTCACACACACGCGCACACACACACGCGCACACACACACACACACACACACACACACACACACACACACACACACGCACATAGTACAAACCAGATCATGTTCAGTTGGTGAATAGATGAATAGGGTCTGGATACGCTGGACACGCTCTCTTAGTGATTGTTTGTAGTCTTTGTATCCTAATGGGCGTACTGTAGTGCTGTTTTGAAACTTTTGGAGAATACATTACCAAATCAGCATTGCTGCAACTGTTCGCAGTGCATCCTCTAGCTCGACCACCTTCGCCATTGTTGTGAACCACATCACCATTCACAGTCATCACACGTAGCCATCCCCCTCTGCTCGCTGATTGGACCAGTAGTCTGGCGGAGCCACGCTAGCAAAAATCCACCGCAGTGGATATGAAGTTATTGTACGTGTTGTGAGCCGCCTTCCTTTCACCAGGACGGGAACAGAGTAGGACGAACCATCTGTTATTAGCTGTGTTTATTGTAGTGTTGTCGGCCAGGAGATATGAAGGAATCCTTCTATGGGATAGCACATTATTGTTTTAGCGTGTCCAGATAAATTTGTTTTAGTCAACCTTTAAATACTGGACCTGGTACATTCTTTTTTTTTATATAGTGCCAAATTAATTCATTAATTCTGCTTTGACAATATTGGTTTGTAGAACACAGTTGAACACAACATGCACTTCAAAAACAGACTTTCCTTTGCCATATCCCCACATGTTCAAAGCTGTATACAGAATCTAGCTGTGCTATTTGAACAGAAGCCACCTGAAAGTCTGTCTTTTCAAATGCTTGAGGGGGTTGGGGGGGGGGGGGGGGTGAAAAATGGAATAACCAAACGGTGAGCTTCAGTTTGCTGGATCGATGTAGCCGCCATGTCTCTGCGTGAGAGGCACTATGGATTTTCCTAGAATAAACACAGCCTGTCTAGACCACGTCCTCTCCCAGACGAGACTTTCGGAGCCTGCCGAAAGTCTGCCGTTCTCAGGAAGGATGGTATAAAACCACAGCGATGGCACACCGGCAGTATCCAGTCTCTGTCTGCTCCCCCTGTGGTATGTTCTCATTCAGCTAATCTTGGTGGTGGAGTGCTGCGGAATGTGTGACATGCAGTGATGACGTCTGGTGTTGCGGTGATGTGCTGGCGCCCTCTGCTGCTGGCTTTTGAGAATGCTTGGACGCCGACTGTTCCTCTGTGGAGGAATCTCGACTCGGATAGGCCGGCTGTAGATAGGCCACTAGAGCTCGCCTTACAATGAAGTGTTACCAGGGTGTTGCAACGGAGCCGGCTAGCCTCGCCAAGGTTTGGGGAGCACAGGGATTTCTCCCCGACTCCTCCCGACTTGTGAATTCAACGTGATGTGGGTGAATGTTATGACTCCAGCGAGTCGTGTCATGGCCGGGGTTTGCCATTTAAGGTCTAGAAGGGGGTCACTGTGAAGTTCTGTCACTACCCAGAGTGTTTTGTCCTAAGAAAATATATTTTCTTTGCATTTCTAATCATATAAGTCTAGGATGCATTCACATACATGCGCACGCACCCGCACACACACACACACACACACGCGCACACACACAGAAAATCACATACACATGCCCTCCTTTGCTCTTACTGTCTGTATCGCAGAGCCAATTTGCTGTAATATTCCCTAATGGGGGGGGTGCTGGGCGATAATGAACCTGCCATAACTAGAGCTTGTTATACATTGGAACTGTGGAAGATGAAGATCTCCTTGGTGGTGGATCCCTGCGTGCACCACTAGGGAGGGGATTCAGCCGTGTTAGTGTGTGTGTGGATGCGTGAGGTTGTCTGTGCATCTCTAAATGTCTCTTCTACATGTTTATCACAATGAAAAGCCTTTAGAGTTCTCAATTAAAACATTCTTGTTTCTGTGTCCGATAGGGAATTCTATGTTATAAATTGCTTCAGGTCTGAATATTAGAGTGTCTTTGATCATATGGCAGCGATTCAACGCAACACGTGTGTTTGTCTAGATGTTGTGCCGTCTCATTGCTATTCTATTTTAGCGCTAGAGCTACAGCGTTAGCTTTGAAATGCACATTCAACTTTTGATGTCTGCTGCCAAAATAACACTGGCAGAACAGCTAATTAAGATGGGCAGATTTATCAACTGCATGTTGAGATTGTATAGGGCTGCAATGCTCACTTTCAACTAAGTTTAGAAAACATAACAAAACAAAAACATAAAAGTAAAAAATATAAAGTGCTGGTGTTTATAAAATCCAATGCTGCTATTGTTTTATAATCTATCAAATGCTGCTCAGTCCGAGGGGGGTTTAGGCCTATAGCCAACCTGTTTGTTGCCATAATGATCAGTGTGAACATGCAACAATATAATTCTTCTATAAAACCTTTCCAATATTTGGCTAACCATTCAGAGAGACAGTGCTGTTTCTCATTCTGATGTGAATCACATAAAAAGGCAAGTGCTCATTTGCTTTCCAAAATCTCAATTCACCCAGGGATTGCTGCCGATGTTCTTACATTTGAATCGTAACAAACGCACGTAAAAGCTGCAAATGAGACCATACGTCACATTTCAGAATCTTTTAATATGAATAAACGGTGCCTATCGTCAATAAAATGCACATTGTTTTTCACCACACAGGTACATTTCTGTGGTCTTCCACTGTTTTGTCTGTCCGTGATGTAACCTGATATTACTGTATTAAATCACGTATTGTCCAGTGATTGCTGTTGGTGGGCTAAGGTGAGCCAAGGTTTGCTCTGCTCACTGGGATCTCAGCGCCTTTTAACGGTATAGTAAGCGATTGTGTAAGTACACATTTAGTCAAATTCACCAAATGTCTCCCTGCGGTCTGCTAGCTTACCGTCATCTGTGCGTGGTGAAAAACAGTTATCAGATGTTTTTACACAGCCCTGGCTCTATAAATAGGAACATAAACACAGTGGTGCAACCCGCACACAACAACAATAGCCCAGCCTTTGCAGTGCGTTTCCAATGTGTGGGGTGTGGAGCTTTTGAGGGACACCTCAACACCTCAGCACCTTATGAGGTGCATGAAGACTGGGCAGCTTTGATGCCTGGCGTAGCACACCTGCTGTTTAGCCTGCGGCTATACAATACACCTTACAATACACGTGCACACACAAGACTGTGAGGAGGAACGCGTCAAGCGGGGAAGGGGTGTGTGTGTGTGTGTGTGTGTGTGTGTGTGTGTGTGTATGTGTGTGTGCGTGCCTGTATGTGTGCATGTGTGTGTGTTGCGGTTCTTTACATCTTGTGGCAGGGAGTAAGGCCTGGTTCATATTCTACGCAAGCTACGCGGTTGCGAAGGCATCGAGCTACACAAGGAGAGTTTGGCGCGTACTTGTGTAGCAAAATGTGTTGTGCGCGGAACGCAAGCGCGCTTGGAATTTCATTAAAAAGGCTCTGAGCACCAACTGACACGCGTTCTCTATGTACTAAAAAAAACATGCGTAGCGCTTTCGTTTGCGATTGCGTCTGCATACAGTAGCTTGCGTAGACTATGAACCAGGCAGACAGTGGAGCCCCCCCACCCCTTCCCGATGCATTCAGCCTGTCAGAGCTACACATGCAGTTCACAGGGTTAGGATCAATAACCCCTCCTCCTCCATCCCCACCAAAGGGCCCCGGCCCAGCTAATCCACAGTAATGGCTGCTGCTAAGGAGAGCGCCGCCGTAATGGGATGCAGTCTAATTTATATTATTTATTTATTCGTGTATTAATTTTTTTTCTCATGTTTGATGGATTTTAATGGGGCCGTTCCCACATAAGAGGGGAGGTAATGTGTGGCAGAATGAACAGGCTTCCTCTGTGTAACCTGAAATCATGTTATAGGCCAGCGCTACTGCACTGAGGTCGTTAGCTCTGGATTGTAGAGAGAGAGAGAGAGAGAGAGAGAGAAAGAGAGAGAGATTGAATAGACAGAGTGCCACCTAGATTGTTACTGGCAGAGCCATGTAGAAGCGAGTTAACTTCATTCACTCCATGGACCGAATTTGGACTGATCCTTGTTTATGCGGAGATCTGATTGACCTAATAGTTTTGACACAATCAAATCGAATGCAAGGTGGTGTATGACATTTCTTTCTTCATTTTGGTTTCTTATCCAAATAAATCAAGTGCAGGGCAGGCGAAGAGATACGTGTGGAAAAAATTAAAATATGAGTACTCTTGCTGTCAAATGTAAAAGACAGAACACAGGCCTGTCCTGTTGCACCCCAAGCCACTAGCCCGGAGTCGCAGTATGGGCTATAGCCTACAAGAAATGTCAGGTACAAGCAGCAACATTTTCTACGTTTATATAGGCCTAATTCAAACGATATTCAAACGATAGCTCAATTGTTTTAATTTTTCTAAAGTTTAGCCTGCTGGCTAGAGTTGGTAGGTTAATAGCCTAGCTAATAGGATTAGGTTAACATTGGCGGTAAACTCTTTTTATTGGTGCTGACATTTATTGGTGCTGAATTGTATATTTAAAAACAAATGAAAGGGTCAGGCTATCTACAAAATAAACTACTGCATCATAGTTTATTATAGTGGATGGTGTGTAGGCTGTTTGTATTTGCCAACCAGGTCTAATCTTGATGGTTCTCGGGCCGTTCGGCTTCAATGTCCCGGGCCGTTTTTCAGTCCCAGTCCGACCCTTCTGGTATTTCTGTAATTGTTGTCATGTTAAAGCAGGTTTCCCCAATCCTGGTCCTAGATGGCCGCTACCCTGCATGTTTTAGATGTCTCCCTGCTCCAACACACCTGACTCAAATGAATGGGTCGTTATAACGAGCTATTCAGCTTGCGTTTAGCGTTTACTCCCCTACCTCTGGTGTTTAAGCTCATGATGCACTTGGTCCTGGATACAAGTGAGTGCCGGGTGTTACGACCTGGCTCAAGGGCCGTAAACAAACAAACACAAACTCTTAACTAACTAACAGAATAACATAGAATGATGTGTGAATGTCTGTAGGTGTATGTGCTGAATATATGTGGTGCGTGTTGCATGCCAACCAAACTAAGAAACTAACCACAACAACAGCATGTGTGGTGCCAGGAGGGTCACATAGAGAGAGTGTGCTGCAACACACCTATATAAGTGACATGCCCAGGTGCCCTTCATTATCCTAATTAGGTCCTATCCTAGCCAATAAGGACCACAGGCCTGCTAAAACAAGGCATGGCCATCACACGGGGCACAGAGATGCACCGTGGTCACAGTAGCTGGAGCTTTGCGTTTTACTGTGGGCACACAGAATGCCATATTTCATAGTGTATCATTGATACTGTGCAGTTCAGGCTTTATTATCCCTCGAGGGGAAGGTTACAGTAGAGTGCCACAAACAGAAAACACACACGTGGAGACGTAGGCCATACATCTCAAACAACACAATGGTACAGTATCACCATAAAGTGCTTGTGAGCGGTGCAATATTAGTGCAAATTTAAAAGCAGCGTTCGTCATTCTCGAGAAGGCTTGTTAACTTCCAGCTCAAATCAAAAACAAACCAAACCAAGTCCCCCTAGAAGCTCCGGCCCACACATTGAAATGCATTGCGTAGCCAAGCGCATTGCGATGTCCGCCAATTTGTCATTCATCTAGATCTCGTCAGATGTTGCCTAAAAAGCGATGCTGGTTTCAAGTGTGGATCGAATGGGATACTTGTCAGCAGTGTGTCTTTATTGGGACACGTGAATGAATGAGGAGGGCCCACCGACCCCACATAAGACCAGTGGCTGCGGGCAGGCATCGCCCTAGAGGATGTCGCTGTAACGTCCTCCCCCGGCTTATCGCTGCAAACTACAGCGCCCTCCTGGTTCCCCCGCTCGGCAGTGCGAAGGGACTGGACAGCTTCACTTCTTCCCCTGTGTGCATTTCAGAGCGAGCTTTGGATGTAGTCGTGTCTGGTGGGTGCAGCTGCGATGACCCAGGCCCACCCGCTCTCCGTCCTGTCTCCACTTATCTGGTCACAGCTGGCTGACCGCACCATGGCACCGGCACACACACGTGGTCCGGCTTATCCTGCTGCTGCAGACCCACTCTTGGAATTGTGTGCGTGCGCGCGCGTGTGCGTGTGTGTCCCTATGTGTTACACTTGACTACACACTGCCAGAGGATTACTTCGGGAGCTTTAACAGGCATTACATCACCATGCTAATACAGTATCAATTGCTATGCAATGCAACGTGTGTGTCTGTGTGTGTGTGTGTGTGTGTGTGTGTGTGTTATAGCTATGGTTATTGCATTTATAATCGTCCTAATTTTCTGACGTTTTGCACACCTAAAATCTACACCACAAGGATTCAATTAGACAAACCAAGCTCAGATGGAAGTAGGTGCATTTTCACTATGCGTGCGATAAGATGACTGGTTTAGGTTTCCCAGAGTTTGGTCTGGCTCTGACCAAACGTGGAGTAAACACACGGTTAGTACTTCTATTTCCTGAAGATGAGTTTTCCAATCCTGGCCAATAATTACAATCACAACTGATTAACCCCAAGGCACCGCCCCTTTTAACCTGTCCTCCAATAACAAGTTTTTAATCCGACAGAAACTCCTTCAACTGTCTGTTTTCCTGTAAAAGCCCACTTTGCTGTTTTGTCGTTGGTTACAGTAACTAGGTTGGACAGGTGAAAGGGGCGGGGCTTTGGATCGATCAATTGCCTTGTTCAGCAGAGGGGTTGGCCATCTTCCCAGGGTTTTTCATGTCGGTCAGCGATGGAACCCAGGATCCACGACCTCCAAGACCACTGTGCTGTCCATCCTACTGACCTGACACCCGGGTCCCCTGTTTGCTCACCTGTCTTGGCCTGGCATCGCCCCCCTCTGCCTGGGAATGATTTGGCTGTGGACAGTACCCACTGTATAGGCGTGGGTCTCGGGTGCACACGCAAAAGGCTGTGGGCCCTGGCGCTGACAGGCCAGCCCGCAGAGGTCCAGCAGCGACTGTTCTCAAGTCCAGTCTGGTTCACTCCTCCCCCTCCCCTTTCTCCCTCCCTCCCTCCCCTTTCTCCCTCCCTCCCTTCCAGCGACTGTTCTCAAGTCTAGTCTGGATCACCCCCCACCCCTACCCTCACCCCCCTTCCAACACCAACAACAGGCCCATCACTGGCTGTTAGCAATTAGCTTGTGTTTATCTCCGCTTCCTGCTCACATCTGATGCGTCCTCCGGCCAAGCCCGGGCCCAGCCGGGCCCGTCCAGAGCCTCCGTGTGAAGGACACGATCATGGAGGCGTGCGTGCCAAGGGGAAGAGGGGATGTAGTTTGGCCCAGGCTCCCAACGCAAGTCATCAGAACGTGGACATGTTTCCCCTCCATCATGTTAAACTATTTATTTAAATGATTTAATTTCTTCCCTCACCTCTGCTTTGTATTAGGATCTGGCTGGAAGACATTGTACAGACATGCATAATTAGCGTGCGTAAGCCGCGTTTCACCTGTAGCTGTTTCCGAGGGGCCACAGTTCCTCATAAACACATAGCGTCACAGTAGACTGCACACGGGCACGCTCCCATTTCATGGGAACAGATGCGATTGTAAACGTGTGTGTAAAATATTATGCGAGGCAACGTTGCCTTCATTGCAGTGGAGGCCTGTGATATATTTCACTTATGCGAGTAAGGGCCTCGTTCATTCATGTAAATATTAATGCCATCCACTCTCCCATAGTTGTAACGAAGCTCTTTTTGACCTCTCCTCTCGCATAAGAGCTATGAGATTGCTCTTTGACTCGCATACACATACGTGAGAGGGAGTTCAGTATCTCTGCTACAGTGCAAATCCAAGATGTGCTTTTCTGCTATTTTACTTTCTGCAAAAGATCAGACAGCAGATTGCACATCTTGTGGTAAAATTAGCACATCACCATTCCATCTCCGTCCATATGTCCTCCTTGTCTCTCTGTTGTTTCTCCGCTTGATGACAGCCTTGGATGGCACTGCACTGATTTCACAGTTGATATTTACAAAGACCCAAACCCCTATTATAAAAGGTTTAAGTTACTGCCTCAGCAAATCCTTAAATAAATCTGATCTCCAATTCCTTATTAAATCACAGCCCACACATGGTCCAAATCTCATATTTATAATGCAGATTTAAATTTAGCAAACATTTCGCTCCTTGCCAAGTGGTGTCTGGGGCTTTCCGAGGGGAGGATATTCAGGTTCACTACAGTGCCAATCTCTCACGGTGGGTCAAGTGTGCCAAGGTGGCACACTGCCACACTCCCCCAGTATTGGCGGCGAGGAGGGGGGCTAACGTGACTTCCTGTCTGTGGCCAACCGCCACCGCTGGCGGAGGGGAGGGAGAGATTGGGGGCGGGCGCTCAGACTGGCGTTATCTGGCAATCAGAGACACCCGGCCGGGGTGCGGAGAGCAGGAAATGGGCATGCTGTGGTCGTGGCCAACACTGCCTGCGGAGGAGGATGCAGGAAGCAGGCTCCCTGGCCTGAGAAAGGCCACCGCTTCTCGGGTGCATGAAAGGGAGGGAGGCTGCTGGGTTAAAGGTAGGGGGACGAGATTCTATAATCCAATGCACTTTGTTGTCCAAAAATAAGACTGTGTTCCCATACGGCACTGGCGCTGGAGTCAGCAATGCTGGGGAAAGATTATTGATGTTTGAACTCAGCGTCAAAACAGAAACACCCCTCCATTCAGTGCAACAGGGTGCTCCCCCAGATGCTCCGCCCTGCCACATGGGGACACGCATTGCCATGGCTGGCATAGTGCAGTCTGCACCAAACCACCGAGCCATAGATGTGTAGAGACACCATTTCACAGAGAACAGACAGATCGCGTGTTGTCAGTAGATGTTCTGTGAATTTGACCGAAAGAGTGTATTAGCCTGCCATTGCAGACTTTACCTTTAATATTAAGGACTGAAGCAGGGTCGCCCAGTACATAAAGTATCACTCCAGTAGTGACTCTTACTTTCATATTCTTCTGAGTATGAAAGGTCTCCAACTCAGTGGTTCTCTAACCGTGGGCTGGGAGGTGCTTTTTTGGGGGTTTAAGTCTAGTTCATTACAGTATTTTCAAGTTGGTTTATATGGCCCTTAATATCTGACACGGACCCATATTTTCACATACCATGGAAATGAACAACGCTTTCTAGATTTCATTCACTGATTGGGCGAGGAAACTCCTCCTAGAAAAAAACATGGAGGAAATATTTGGAAGGAACCCCCAAAAGGAGGAGTCAAAAGCTCCCTGTGTCTTTGAGGGTACAAATGACCCTGTATGGGCAACGGTATTAACATTACACAACACGTAGTATGTTAGACATATGTTAACTAGACATTATGAAATAATTAAACGATAAAAACAAGAAGCAAACACAAGTAATGAACCACCAAACACACTGGAATAATAACAAAGATGGAGCATTCTAATGCATATCAGTGGAAGCAAACATTTAATTGGTCTCTTAAGTGGGCGTGTCACCAACTGCATTTTGCTGTGGAGGCTGATGTAAGCAGCCCACAGACAGCTAAATGTACCACAAGAAAGAACTATCGTTGTAGCCTCAGATTGATACTGTAGGTACTGTACTTGGGGAATAATGTAATATACACAAATAGTATGGTGAAATCCGTGGACCTCCCCACTGACTTGCATGGAAAAGCTGGGTCTGCTTAAAGGGTAAAAGGTCCCGCTGGCCCCTTCCGAAAATTGAATGCGGAAGTGTCACCCTTTGAACCTTTTCTTTTCTCTCTGGGATCACTTTATTCGGGGGTCACAGTTCTTCATATCCTCCCTGCTCTCTCTTAAAACCTGGCCACATCTGGCAGCAAAAAAAAGCAGCAAAATGCGACAGAATTGCCCTTTTGTATAGGCTCGCGCACACACACGCACACACCTGCTCACACACACAGCTATGCCCTGGAGACCCGTTGCTTCCAGGTGGGAAGCATGTGTGCAGGCAGGCAGCCTCAAGGCCTCCCCCAGTCTCTGTGTTTGGCCCTGTGGGAAGGAGACATTTAACATGGAGGGGAGTCGAAATAAAGCTTGCTTTCATGTGTCTGGCATGAGAGCACGTTTGGTTTGTTTCCGGCAGTTCAGACCCGCTTCCTTGATCCCGTGCGCTCCGCTGTGTTTTGTTATTCCCCTCGGAAGTTAACTCTCCCGATTTCATCTCTCTCCACGTTGGGGTTTAACTGTTAGGCCACATGGCCAATAGTGTGCGGAGATTAACCTTTCCTCTGCAGCAAGAGGTGCACATTGTTCTCATTACCGCCTGAGAGTTCATCCTCTGCACTAATGCACTAATACATACCAGGCAGGGGGGAGAGACACCGTTGAGTTTCCACTCACTGTAGCGCCCCCACCAGCCATGTGATACATCCATGCCTAGCATAGCTCTGTGTGTGTGTGTGGGTAACTAATTCCTCCAGTGTAAGTCTGATTTGTGTGTAAAGCGTAAGTGTAAAGTCCGATTTGGTCAATGGATTATGTAGTTATGTTGTCGTGCATGTCAATCAAAACATGCATCTCCTGTCAGGTTGGCGGTCCTTGATGCAGTTAGCCAACGCTGGAGAAGGAGCGTGTGCGTGTGTGTGTGTGCGCGCGCATGTGTGTGAGTGTGTGCGTGGGAGCGTGCGTGGGAGCGTGTGTGTGTGTGTGTAAGTGCGTGTGTGTGCACGCATGTGTGTGAGTGTGTGCGTGGGAGCGTGAGCGTGAGTGTAAGTCCAGGCCCCGTGCTCCAGGAGTGGCAGAATGTAAACATTGACTGGTTGGCCGGGATGGCTCTCTGACTGTGGCCACTTTTAATGCTGCTGTCTATACTGTGGGCTACTGGCTGTCCTAACCTGATGTGTGGGGTGACGCCTGTTGAAGCATTACCACAACACTACTTTGCTAATGCAGTTGCAACGCAACCATGTTTGTTTGAGTAAAGACTCTCTCTCTCTCTCTCTCTCTCTCTCACACTATACCGTGCTGTAGCTCTTGTCTTTAAGTCGCCTCTACAAGAAAGATTTTAGGCATTTTGTGGCTAAATATGTGTTCTACCAGTATTTGTTATTTCACTTGAGGTGTACTGTACAAAGACATTTCCATAAAGGCTCTTGCCAGATCCACAAGTGGTGTACCATGTAGCAGACAGTGTAACAATGGCCTCTTTGTGTCGTGCTTGGACATATCCGAAGGCTTTGTGCAGAGCTGAGCTGTATTCAGCCCCGATCTCTGCATGGCCGGATTTGACAGAGCCTTTCGGTGGCACATTTGTTCAGCCGTCAGTTTATTTGGCTTGCAGAAAACACAAGAGCCTCTGCGGTCAGACCAATAACGGGGGACCCGCCGTCTGTAGAAATAATAAGGCAGACAGTATTACTTTACAGAGGGCAGAGGACCGCCAGATTGAAACAGATACACAAGTGGGGTGCGAGAGGGGGTTAAATGAGGTCAGACTGAAAGGGTTTAACGGTGCATGAAAAGCAGGAACAGACTGATCTGGGGATGGACATCACGTTAGCGAGGGAGGGGGTACGGAAGCCAGACACAGAAGGAGAATAGGGCGAGAGGAGGAGGAAGGGATTGGACGTTGTTTTGTTTTTGTTTTTTTTCTCGTCCAGCCGGAAGACGCTGCCGTGCGGCGCCGAGCGCCCGCGGCCGCCAGGGCACGGCTGAAGACCGTCTGTGGAGTGCCGCTGTCAACTGTCCAAGCTTCCATCTCACGCACACGCACACATTCCCGTCGTTTGCCGAGCACCGAACCACAAAGGAGACAGAGAGGGAGGGAGAGAGGGAGAGAGAGAGGGAGAGGGAGGGAGGGAGAGAGAGAGAGGGAGGGAGGGAGAGAGAGAGGGAGGGAGGGAGGGAGCCACAGGACAAAGTATCTGGAGACAGTTGTAGCCGGTACAGTATTCCAGTGTCAACGTACTGTGGCACGTCGGTCAGCCTTCGCTCGCGGTTCCGAGGAGTAGGCTGTGACTATCCCATCGGCACGCTGCGTCAGTCAGGGACACGGGAGGAGGGAAGGATGATCAGGTCCAGCTGGTTCTACGTCAAGTTCAAATACAACGAGAAGGTAGGTCGTGTCGCGTTCCTCCATGTTTGTTTGTGTTCCTTTTCACAAATCCATCCGTACACATCACGCTATATGACACTGTTAACTGAATTATATACTATATATGCATTGGTGTCCTGCACTGCCTTAAAGAACCTTTAATACGCCCCTCTTGACATACTATACTATACTATAGGCCTACTGTAATACTGTACATAGGCCTATAGTAATTTGGAGGTTAAATAGTTATGAACTTGTGTAATATCACCCACGGGTATGTTTCTGGCTGTTGACAAGGTTTTTTATGTTAATATTTAATTGAAAACAAGACCAATGCACTGCAAGTGGTGGTATTTTTTCAGTGCTCTCGCATATTTCATAATTAGCACGAGCGCTTCAGCAAGAACTCTTTATTTCTTACTTTTCAAAGAGCCTTCCTTTTGTTCTATCCACCTGCAACATCTGTTAAATGCAGAAAAATAAACTCACGCATTTGACACGACATTGTTTCGGCAACCACCTTTTGTTTGCAGTGTAACATTTATTTAACGTATTTCTTAATTTATTGACTGGCAGATATTTTCTAATTCACAACAGGATAATCAAACCACTCCATATGTATTGTCCCAAAAGACTAAGGTCTAAGGTCAGGATCAATTAATGTGGGAAAATGATTCCTCAATCTCCCAAAAACACTCCCAAACCTGATGAATTTTATTTATAGTTTTTGTCTTCCCCATTATATTAAAATGTATGTGTATGGTGGCACACTAGTGTTTGGAGCTCAAATCAAAACAGTATTGCTCCACAGTCCTCCGCGGCGGCGTCTCACACGTCAAAATGCACTGTGAAGCAAAGCACAGCGCTAAGGCTTTGTTGATACAGTACGAGCGGTGTTTACCACTTTGTTTATAATTCTACTATTTACGGAGCCAGGACTGTGTAGACGTATTGAATTATATTTTCAACACGGACAAAGATAGATATTTGATATATATTTGATATACATTTGTTGTATTTGACAAAAAGTGTATTAGCGTACAATTGGCTTGCAATAGCTGACTTTACCTTTAATGCATTATGTGGTATTGACTGGATTTTAGATGCTGTGGGCCTATCTATAGTGTAATGGGATTGGGCCTGCCTGCCATGAACTTGATAACGGCTATATGGCTAGGATTACCTTGTGAAAACTAAGCTCACAGCCAGAGTCTACCTCTCTTCCCCAATTTCAGCTCAGTTTCAATTACCATCTGTCAACCAGTCATTTAGCCAGGCACTGTAGCTAGTCAACAAGTAGTCATATGCTGGTTATAAGTTACAGTAACTAGCAGAAGCATCCTGTCCTACAGACTTGTTGCCTTCTTTCTAAACGGGACTCCAAGTTTCACTGTTGACCTATGATAATTAGGTTGCCCTCTTAGCATCGGGTGTCTGCTTTGTAGAACCAATAGAGATATCCCATTAGGTCAACACTGATTGCTGTGAGGCATATGGTACCTTTCCCTGTTCCAAGTGAGAGTGAAATAAAGTTAAATTCCAGCAAACATCTGTTTGGACTAGCTTGGTTGTGCTGGCTCTAATGGTGGGTATGTGAACGTGCCAAGTGGGCCTAATGGGAAGATATTGCTGGGGCCCAAAATATCCATCTGGCCTGCCATGTTGTATCTGAGCAACCTTAGGAAATATTAAGATAGAAGACGACCACTCAGCGTAGCTGTTATGCTGCGTTCAAGTGGAAGTTGTGACTACGACATGGGAAGTTACACACCACTTGAATTTGAAGCTTTCAGAGACTTTTCATTTTGCAATGCTGTGAATACCACAAGATGGGGTTTTCAAATGGATTCATCTCGTGATCAGGGCAAACACGACCCCGTTTGAACACAGAGCTACGGCCAACCTTTATCTTTGTGGGCCCTTTGTTCAGTCAATCCATTTCAGTCAACTTTGACTGCAATTTTCCCTTTTCGTTATTTTCCACGTCATTTGTTTTGGTAATTCTGAAGATGGACGCTGCCTCAGGTGATACGAACTAAATTCACAAATAGAAATGATGTGTGTGTGTGTGTGACAGCAGATATGAGACACGGGACAGTCTGATGTTGAGCGTTCACCTGAACCGTGGCGAAAAGGCGTCCTGCCGCATCAGGATGCATCTTTTAACCTTCACGTCATCCCCGTGAGCACGAGTTAAGGAAACCATGACAACGAGGTGGGTGCACGACGGCAGTATCTGGTCGTGAACGTGGAGAGAAGCAGCAAAGTGTCGCGCTCCGTTGCGTCCGCTCGCTGCGTCCTGCCGTCAAACTCGGGCAAAGCGAAGTGTGAACGCTTCCACTTCACAGTTGATCAAATAGAGAGAGGAGAGAGGAGGGAAAATGGGGGGAATGGAAACGGAAAGGATTGAGACAAGATGGCTGGTTGATTTATATCAGAGGATCTTGGCAAGCGAGGTAAGGGGGGGGGGACAAAGACATAATGGCTGAGGCCATTTGCGACAAGCCTCGCTGAAGAAAGGATATCTCTAATTTGACGCTCGGAGCGGTTGCAGATGCTTCAGACTGCAGTTGATTTGCAACATGTGACAAGTTCATCAGTATTGTGTCTCTGGTTCAACAATATTCCCTTTATTAGTTTGTTTACTTTCAGTGTGTACTGTAGTTGGAAAGGACAAATTGTGTGTGTGTGTTCGGTAGGGTTAGACGGGCATGTGTCGCATGAGAAACCTTGGCCCGCTGACGACAATTTCTGCTACCTGCTGCTGAGTCCAAGCAGAAGCCCGCATTTGGTGAGATTATGCGTGATTGACAGGTCTGCTTCCAGCTGTACGCGAATATGAAGTGACCTTAAACAAGCCCTGCTGTTTTTGAGCGAGTACCCTTTCCTCCCTCTTCGCCTCCATATTTTCCAGCCCTCTTGTCCCTCGGCTCCCGAGCGTTGCGGGGCGAGATGCGCACAACGGCTCCGGCATCTGGGTCAAGAGCCCCAGGGTCACCCCGTCTCGGGGTGGGGTGGGGGTGGGATACGGGTAATTGCTACCCCTGTGTGTGGGCTCGTGCCCTGAATCGAGTGACTGTGAGATGAGAGGGGGAGAGAGGAAGAGAGCGAGGGAGAGTGAAAATAGGAGAGAGCGAGGCGGGAGTGAAGGTTACATTCCTCAGAGTGGAAAGAGAACACGGTTCTGGAGTGATTCTCCCCGGCTCGGTTCCCGGCCCTTTGTCCTCTAAGCCTCTGTCAAGCCGCCTCAGTGGACCTGGAGAACCACACCAGGACCTTATCCGGTTTAACACACATGAATGGACATTGAAAAGAAAAGGGATTGTTCGTTCTGTCCCCCCGTATTCAACGTTGCTGGTTGCTTATGTGCCAGGCTTGGTTTGTTATATAGTAGGGGGAACGATAATGACTATAATAACAGTGGAAATGACATGTGGACGTGGGTTGGAATTTAAGGGGGCATTGCCATCTCTCATGATGCACTATGGTGGTTTACACGGATAACTCCTGCTGTGGTGGTCTATGCTGGGTGGTATCGCACAACATAAACACAGAAAGAAGCTCTAAAGTTAAGAGCCATGACAATGTCTGAAAAATACATATCAGGCTGTTATTTTTTTGATATTGCTGTGGAACAACATCTGTCAGCATACACCAAAACATTTTATATATTTGATATGGCAGTTACATCTTTCCTGGGGATACAGTCGGTGAATGTCCAGTGGTGATTTTTAAGAAATATCAATGTGATGCAATCAATTAGCCGGAAAAAATAAACCCCGAGATTTAGCACTGTAAGGTTAAATCATGCAAACACAAAGAATCTTTAGAGTTTATCACTATAAATCAAAGTTGACTTTGACAGGGTTCAGTAAAATTCTGTAAGAAGTCTTTTAGGAGACACTTGCTGACAGGTCTGTTTGCTGCAAAGTGGAAGTTATCACTTATATAAAGGCTTCTGAATAGCATCTACTGTTTCCTTCTCATCAAATATATAAAACATGTTTTATCCCTCCACCCATTCAGTCACACTGCGATGACGCCAATAAGAGTTTATTGGATGTGTTTCAGCCACACAAGTTTAATTTATTTGTGTTTAAAACACTGGAGTGGTAAGAACTGAGATTTTCATCCAGCAGTTCATGTTACCAAGTAGTTCCTGATAGTGTTAGTTGTTTCTAGGAAAAAGTTGCATACTTAAATGTAAATGCATTGAAATTCTAGGCGAATGTACCACCACAGATTGCTGAGGGGATTACTAGTAAATCCCTGGAAGCTCCAGATGTTTTCCCAGGCGCCACTCAGGGGGAAAACATTGCCCATCCGCTGTAAACATCTGTCAGACAAAAGCCGACCCCACAGAGGAGACAACAGGAGCTTAGAGGTAGGGAGGTAGTTTGACTAGGAAGGTTTTACTATGGTTTCACGAGGACAAACTGTAAGTGGTTTTGACAGGACTTGCTTATCCTTAAGCCTCAAGTGGACTAACGCAAGAAATTTGATATTCTTTGGAGAAATCGATGAGATCACTAGGTAATGTGATTATTATTATAGTCTTTTTGATGGTTAAAATGCCGGAACATTTTGCACCCTAAAATAATTAGTTTGTGAAGGTTTGGCTTTGATGTGGTCTTGGGTTCAATACCAATAACTGTCATTTATGTAACATAATAATGGTTGTTGGTTTTGAACCCTAGGCCTGCACAAGGCACAACAACCCATAGCTATTATGTTATTTATTTTTATAATACATTAAAATGGCACAGCTGTCAAATCAGTGCCCACTTGAATGACCCCAGCTGTTGTGAACAGTGACATGATTCTGCACCATCCGGTTGGCTGCCTTCCTTGTCAGTGCCTGCCAGGGCCATCTCTGACCATGTGGGCAGCTCTACGGGCCACGGAGGCCTATCTATGTGTGTGTGGGTGGGTGTGTATGCGCCTCCAGCTGTGTCCTGGTACAACCGATGAAAGAGCCTCTCGCTGCAGGATTCAGGCCGCAGGGCAGAGTCACACGTGTCGCTTGTCGTGTTTGTGCTAATTTGCTGGATATAAACATGGCTGTGTGGGCTGTCCAGCATGGAGAGACGCGAGAGGCCGGGCACAGTGCAGACTGCTGAGCCGGAGGAGAGGTCTCGCGCTAGCAAGGTCAGCCTCCGGAGTCCAGGGGCTGACTGACATTCTAATGCTAGGCCGGTGATTTGTTCATGAGACTGGTGATGAGCAGAGCTTCTGCAGTGAACAACCTTACCGTGCAGCAGACGGTAAGAACGAGATGCTTGAAACTCCCCGAAACAGACAAGTAAAAACTAGGCAAGCCTAGTTCAGCCGGCCACGGGTATGAGCCAAAACCATAAGGCAATTCATATTTTAGCAAATTTAATAATACTCTTTGAAACTCCACAGGAGTTGAGATCCAACACTATTGGTGCATTACCACCACCTACTCTAGAATGTAGCACATGCATTTTTAACAAGGTCGGTCAGTCAGTCAGTCAGTCAGTCAGTTATTATTAAGTCAGTCAGTTAGTAGCCGGTACATGTCGTCTGCCAAAAAAATATTCATAGTCTACTGTATTTCGATATATTAACTTGTATATCTTGTGAACGGTGGGTCCTGACTGTGAGAACCACTGTGAGAACCACAACACTGCTAAAAGACATGCTAAAACAGCTATTGGATGTACTGTATACCCACAGCATTGAACCACGCATACAGTAACACAGAGCGCAATCTTATGGTCTGGTCATCACACACTATTTAGACACCCGATCATTGAAAATATGTCAGGGTGCAGAAGCTTCCAGCAGCACAGGGAATATTCTTCTCCCTCCCTGTCTCTCTTTCTCTCTCTGTATTGATCTCTCCCTCCCTCTCTCTCTTTCTCCTTGTCCCGCTTCTACTCTCTCCCTCATTCTCTACCCCTCCCTCTGTCCTTCGCTCCCTTCTCCCTCTCTGTCTCTCTCTCTCTCCCTGTCCCTCATTTTCCTATTCTCCCTCTCTCTCTCTACCCGCCTCCCTTTTCTCTCTCTCTCTCTCTCTCTCTCTCTCTCTCTCTCTCTCTCTACCCGCCTCGCTTGTCTCTCTCTCTCTCTCTCTCTCTCTCTCTCTCTCTCTCTCTCTCTCTCTCCCCCCCCCAACCCTACCCCCTAGAGCTAATTAGCCCAAGTATATTCCCAGAGGAATGCTGGACCCAACTTGCCGTCCGCTCCCCCGCTCCTGGGCCAGCTCCGGTTTCGACCCACCAGTTGGCTGGCCACACCCACGGCAACCACTCCCATAGTACGGCTGCCCTACAGTACCTAAACAGCTGCGTTGCCCAGACCCTGGTAGCCCGGCTCAAAGAAGCTCTCTGTTGTCACATGCATGCGCAAACACACACACACACACACACACACACACACACACACACACACACACACAAGGCAGGCTTTCAGAGCTGTGGGAATGTGGCAGATTTATGGGAAGCTAGAAAACATGTTGCTAGCTAGTTTGACTCACTGCGTGGCAATGCCAGGCTGTGCTGGCATTGTCCAGAGATGCACAACCTATACCTCCCTCTGAGCTATAGGCTGGGCTACGCCTGACTTGGCAAGCGCTTTGGAACCGATTCACACACACACACATAATGCACATGCATACACATACACACGTATCCAGGCACAGGAGTTGCAAATTCTGTCTTGGCTAGAAACTCCAGGCCTATTTTATCTAAAACGTTATGCTTTAATCTCTGCTAAACAAACAAATAATATAATATAATCCTTATTCACACATACATTTGCTTGTTGTTTTCCAGCATTAGCATGGTTGAAATGTGTGATTTGATTAGTTTTATCATGCGAGGCTGGCTTGCAAATGTGTGCTACCTGTCGTCGCCGGTATACCTGAAACCTTTCTCTGCAATTGCTATAATGAGAGAGAGAGAGAGAGAGAGAGAGAGATTTGGGACGAGCGGGCCAAGGGAGAGTGCACATCAAAGCGAGCAGGCCAGCTGTTGGTGCGGGCGTCCGACAGCTGGTGCAGGAGATGTGAGGTGTCTGAACAAAGACGGACATGATGGAAGATGACAGGAAACAGATTTCACCCCCCCTCCCCTCCGCTCCCCTCCCTTCTCTTCTCCGCCATACGTCCTGGAAGAGAGGAAGACGGTCAACGACACTGTGATGTCTCCTCGTCTCCAGATGCTGGCTTTCCTCCTCTCTCCCTTTCCCTCTCTCCTCTTCTCTTCCTTCTCTCCTCATCTGCTGCTCCATCTTTCCCTTCCTGTCGGCTCTCTCTTCTCCTCTCCTCCCTCTCTGGGTGTTCTGGCGTGTGTGTGCGTGTGTGTGTGTGTTATTGTAATGGCCGTCAGTCGAGCGTCGGTTTGGCCTCAGTCGACCAAATAGCAGAACTACCGTGGCTACCCTGGCAAGAAACAGCTGTAACAGCAGCACCGATGTTATTTCATGCAATGCTATTATTATTGACTAATTGAAAGTAGTCAATAAAGCACTATGCACGGGAATGACAGATACAGACTTCATGAATGACAATGCAACCAGCCAATGAAAGTCGACTTCCTCACTTCTGGAAAGTCAGTGGAGTAAATTATAATGATCTCCTTTTGGGGAGGCTCTAAATGACCTTGTTCTGAATGTAACATAAACTTAACTAAAGATTAAAATAAATGTATTTCACATAAATCTATACATAAACAGAGCACCTAATATCCATGTTTATTTTCGTAGTGAGTAAAAAAAAAAAAAAAAAAAGTAAGAACCCAATGAAAAGCCCACAATACAATAGTTAAGTTAGTGTTAAACACATATTTACCCCACTGCTATATTACAGTCAGTGTACAGTCAATTATACACTGAGAGTGTAATTTTACCTGACTATCTCATCAGTTTGAATCAATATAGTCTGGTAATTGACTCGCTGCAGCTGATGTAGACACAGTACAAACGCAGTGTTCCATTATTGAACTAAATAAAGCTCTATGTGTCAATGTTTGGCTATGACAAAACACCATAGAAAGCTATTACAGCAAAACAGACAGTTGACTGGGAGGTTCCGTCAGATTCCAAAAAATGCTCAACTGTTATTGGAGGACGTGCAAAAAGTGGTCGGGGCTTGGGATAGGTCAATTCGAGCAGAAAATGTGGTCGAGGGCCGCAACGCATGTCACGTGACTGGCCACAATCATTAAAGCTGTTTTCTGTTGAAATGCTACTGTAGTTTCTAAAGATACGGTACGGGCATCTGGTAAGGATGCCCCCTGGGCGCCTCCCTTGGGAGGTGTTCCAGGCACGTCCAGCTGGGAGGAGG
>JAOEGT010001870.1:0-11432 GCA_025447795.1 Speoplatyrhinus poulsoni
TGGTAGCGCTCCACCTCCTGCACAAGTTCTGGCTCCTTCCCCCACAGTGAGGTGATGTTCCACGTCCCCAGAGCCAGAGCCTACGTTATTTATGATTGACTGCAGCATTTATTCTTCTGCTGTGACAACGTGATCCCCATTCTATTACCTGCCGATGCACCACCTAGTGTTGTGAAGGTCCAAGCACGAGTATGTGAATACGCAAGTGTATAGAATGGAACTAAACAAAAAGAACACAATCTAACATTGCGAACATCTAGTCTCATAGTGACTCATTCAAATGCACTACTGCTAAATGTAGCCACACAAATGTAATAAAGTTTTTAAAAAAGCACATTATGGGATGTGTATTAATGTGTATGCATACTTTGTATTCAACCCTCTACATACAGTAAGCATGCCCTGCTGTGTGTCTCTACATCTTCTGTGCTGTATAATGAGTCACTAAGGTAGATTCAACCAGGACAAGATCATCACAGAGGGATACAGGCCAGACTGGCCAGACTGCTGGACTCCAGGAGCTTAGGTGTCCTGCGCTGCCATCCCAAATTAAGCTTGGTCAGATGAGCTGATGTGAGCTTTGCCACACTTCCTCTCACCATATACAGTACCATCCTCTTTTTTCCTTGTTTTGGTACCAGAAGCCGTCTGCTTTCCAGATCCTGATGGGTTTTCTGGCAGATGTGGCTAGAGTCCTTACTGAGCACCTCTGTTCTAAATGTACATTGCGAGTCAAGCAATTTGCTGTAAAACGGCCATTGTTTTTGATACATCCTGACCAGTCTACCCAACAAATTCCCATGTAGCATTTATTGAGTGAATAAACGTCTTATGATTACTCTTCTCTAACAAACGTCCATACAATAACAAGCGTCTGTACAAACATGACAAAGAGTTCACTTTAACTTAAAGATACACTCTACAATTTGTGTTCAGAATTACTTCTGTGGTTGAAACCAAAGCGGTTACAAGAGCAAATGCCATACATGAGAGCTGTGTATAGTACTCTTGTTTGAACCACAACTGCAACAGTGAGGTGGGTAAGTGCTATAAAACATAAACAAGGTATGTATTATTCAAACTACTTTTTTTATCTTTTAATTTGTGTGTTAGTTTTAAATATAGTTATTCATATAGTTACGTTGTTGTTGTTTTTTACATCTTAGCGATCCAGAATGTACACCAAGAACATACAATAGAGAGCATTAATGTACTGTATGTGTGAATTGTAAAGTGCCACTATAGCTGCCTCTTGTGTCCAACTAGCTGTCATGTTTTATATGTTATTTTTGCATGATATAATAAATCCAATTGTAAACCATGAGACGGCTGTTGATTTTGTTGATGCTCTCAGGTACCGCACCTCTTTGTAAGCACTGGAGACACATCTCATATTCCTTCCCTCTAATTAGGCCAGACTGGAAAAACTGACCACGCTCCTTGATTTTAGGGGTGCCTCTGTGGAAAGGTGTGTGGTGGGCTCTCCACCCAAAAATATGAATGCATGAATCTCTCTACCTGCAAGAAGTATAAGCAAGTATGCTGTAAACCACATTGGTCAGACTTTTATAAAAGCTCATAAAACATGGCTCAATTTCAAGTTCTCTAGCCAGTTACCACCAATAAATACTTAGATTTTTTTACTATTGGAAAGGTCATGAAAATGAACTAAAATATTTGCTGTGGTGACGGCCCAATACAGATTTGGGTGAAGCTGTGTGTGTTCAGCTACCATCTAGCCTTGTCCATTCTACCAAGCAATGCCTTTATTTGACTTACAAACATGGATTAAATTCATATGTTCAAATGTTTGGTTCTTTAGTATTGGTTGTCCTATAACAAATAGTTTTAAAGTATAAAAAAAATAATAATAATCAAATAAAGGGTCAAGAGCTAACAGGGAAGTTTATAAAAATAAAAAGAAAGAGCAAATAAATCTCACTTTGAGACAGCATCATTGGATCTAAGGAACCAAATATTGTAAAATGAGCAATGTTTAAAAACAAATCACCTGAATTCAGTTCCAGTAAAAGCACAGTGGGGCAGGGCTTCCCGTCTTGGACTAAAATACACAGAAATGGTCCACCGTATTTTGTCTATTTACAGCAAAGTTAAGAATAACCCCGTTTCACCTTGTTTGTTTTCCCCCGGTAATTCAATGAAATTCCAGTTGGTCAAGCAAACACAAAGATCCCTGAAAGTGGAAAATGAGAAACACTGGTAAACAAAAATAAAATAAGACCAATGGCAAAATTGGCATTGTATCTTTATGTTGCAAAAAGGTGACAATGTTTTCATCTTCTCCAGGTCATGCTGGGAAAAACAACAGCTGATGGAGACATTTACAATATCAACATTATCTGATGCAAATTCAATACTGATTAGAGAACAAATGCCATAATGCTGGAACTCAAAATAGAGCTGATGAATTTTGATTTTATAAAACATTTTTTGAAGGACATTTTAGATTTTAGTAAAAGTTTTAGTAAAACTTTAAAGGATTTTATGAATTTACTTTGTTTTCCAATGTGATCATTATAACACATACTGAGATGTACTGTAGATTAGACCATGAGACCATATAGATGATGTGATCATTTTCCAACTGTGACCTCATCAAGAATCAAACTTTATATACGTACAGTAGAAGGCCTTATGGAGATGTAGTAAAGCCATGATAAGAGAGACTGCAATGCAAACAACATACTGTAAGTACACATTTGATAAACACCATACTTAATATCAAATGAGCTGTCATTTTCCCCTTGCAGTTTTTGGAAATTTAGTGTTTAATGTTTATACAGGATTATGTTTCAAGTGCAATAAAACACCTTTCGACCTATTCCTATAAAATAAATGTTTGTATTTCTATTAACTTGTCTGCTGGCTCAGCTAAAATTCTGTCTGAGAGGCAGGTTGTTCAGGCTTGGCTGGAATTTTTCTGAGTCTAATTCCTATGACAAAACAGCTTTGGGATAGAGTACATTGAATAGAAATTGAATAACAAACTAAAAAAATATATACTTAAACATCATTGTCAGGTACTTTGTATAACAACCCATAATTGTCTGGTTTAAAGCTACTTGCAACTTATCAGAATATACAGTTGAAAAAAAATCTAATCAAATTGTCCATTGGTAATGAGGGCAATCTCAGCACAGCATCTAGAGACGCCAGTTAAATCAATCAATCAATCAATCAATCAATCAATCAATCAATCAATCAATTGGTTAGTCTGGTAAAAGTCATTGAGTGTGGCTTGCAAACTATAAAAGTAGTCTTGTGCTTTGGTTTACTATGTGAGGGGTCATTTTCTATCCTTCCTTAAGTAAATACATCTACAGTGGGCATTAGGTCCCATCACAATCCCTGGTTATTTGTGGAGGTTGTTGCTAATGGATACGGCCTTGAGTAGACGTCACAAGTGGGGTTCCTGAACAAAGAGGGTCTTTCTGTGGATTCAAAGGTGCTGAAAAGCTGGGCGAGGACTATCATGCTGGCCGTCAGTACTGGGACTCAGTGTAGACAAAGGTGAGGGTCTCTATCCCTGCATGTGTAAGCAAATAAATGTAGCTGTAGGTATCTACTGTGAAGATGTACACTATTTTACTTAATGAGACAAGCTTTTGTTACATTAATGGTTTCCCAGCATGCAGTGCTCTCTCACCCAAATCAGTGTGTCCAGGCAGAATTGCTTCAGCTCTCATAGCCAGCATAACAGCATTGTTCTCTAAAGCACAGGACTAAGCCGTGATAATAATTAGTCATGAATATATGCATCAAGCATTTCACGGGCAAATTGCAGTCAGACGCAGCGAGTGGGTGTTTTCACTGAGGAGGAAGAAAATAAGGCATTCTGCCCAGTTTTCCCTACTGACTGATGGAGTTTAAAAGTAGACATGGCAAAGCTTCATACCTCATTGATTCTCAGTGCCACATGCCTTTTCTGTGTCCCATAACATAATGCAGACCACATGCGCCCACATGTGCCCTCTTGAATAGGAAGAGGTGAATGTTTGAGACATGTTTGCATGAAGCGTAAAACAGTTCTCCAACGTACGGGGTTCCTCTGGCTAAAACAATTACAGAACACGCTCTCGCTCTCTTTCGCTCTCTCTCTCTCTCTCTCTCTCTCTCTCTCTCTCTCTCTCTCTCTCTCTCTCTCAGCCAGTTTTGGTTCCAAACCCGCTGAGTGTCAGCTGATGGTGCATCAGCAATGATTAATATGGCCTCTCCATCACACAGGAGGTCCAACCATCACAGTGGTTTTGTGCTCGGATGAGAAAATATATAATTTTCCTTCTTTTTAATAAGTTAGTGTCTTTTGGAAAAGAAATATGTTGTATTTTTGTTTAAACCTTTATTTTCTAGTTTTATAAAAACTTAAAAAATGCTATGGCTGAACTGTCATGCTACAATATGTTATGGGATTATGTCTGGGTCATAATCTATCAACTAGTCAAAACTCATTAGCATTATACAGTAGGTGGGTATAGGCAGCATTAAAAAGAAGCTGTCAGTTGGCACTCTGTGTTCTCTATGTCGAGTCAGTGAGGGGTGAGAGGGGACATGTGGCAGATCTGTGGCTCACGCGGGGTTCAGCCTGCTCCCCTAGGGGAAATTTCGGGCCACGCGACAAGACCCGTGGAGCCGCTGGGGCAATCTCCTATACCTAGTCAACCGCTTACGGCGTCTACATGTTGGCTCCTGTGTACACAAAGGGGAACTTATCCGTGCCTTCCCATATTCAGCCCACCCCCCAACACTACCATCATTCTTTATGAGTTGGAGGCAGGTCCCACCGCAGTATAATAAAGATCTGCCTCCTTGAACGCCACTGGCTTCTTCAGCTCAATCTCGTAGAAGGTAATGTGACCTGGCACAACTCCCAGATAGTGGGCAATGTGGAGCGTAAAAAGATAATTATTTATTGAAGAGGCAGTGTAGATCGACATAGACATACTGTAGTAGACATTCAAGGGTTCTGAACTCTTTTTAAAGGGGGCTGAAAGTTGTGTTAGTGTGAGTCTTCTGTGTGTGCTGTTTGGGTGGGGGTGTGTGTAATGTATTTAGTCTATACTGTATGTATGCCTTATTGTTGTGTTGCCCTGCAAGGTAAAGGTAAAGGTGCTTTTATTGTCACACACATACATGTTGTGACATTCATCCCTCAAGGGAGCTGAGGGATGGGTTAATTAAGGGATGTGAAGTGCATATTGTGTACAAATAAACGTAAACATTATTCAAGTCCTTCCACAGCCATGTTGATATGACACCAATTGGTCAACACCACAGTTGTCTGGACTGGTAATGATATCAAGCGCTCATTTCTCGTGGCAAAGTCCATCTGAAGCTTGCAAGCACAGGCTGGTCTCGCGAGGCTATACTGAAAAGCTGGAGTAAGATATTAAGCACCCAAATTGTGCATTATCAATACATCGCATGGAACATTCAGACACGGCCTACATGCCTCCGCTCTCCGTCAGTCCCCTGTGTGGGATCTGTCACCAGTGGAGCCTATTGTAAAACGTTACATTTCCTCTGGTAATATCTTTACAGCACGGGGGCTTGGATCGGGCCACACACAGCTGCCAGGCATGCAGCGACGAGAGTAAACAAACCAGGGGAGCCATCCCTGACACCATGTGTGGCAAGGTGCAGCGCAGACTGGTGAGAAAACAAAGCTGGGTCAAGCATGACTGCCACCTCCCCTCTTCCCACTACTCTGTCTGGTGACGAGGACCCCGAACCTCGAGGTAAGGAGATGTCTGCCTTTTTTTAATAACCATATGTCAGGTTTTCACTGCCTTTAACCAAAACAATCATGTCTAAAATAGATGTGCTCTGTGGGTGGCTTGATTCTGCTCATTTTAGTCAATTAGAGATGTCATCTACCATAGGAAAACTAATTTATTACAGTTTAGCTAACACAGCAGGTAAACCGCCAAAGGCCTTTCCTATTGGGGGATACAGAGATAACGTTGTGAGGTGAAGAAAAGGTCCAGCTCTACCTGTGCACATACTTAGAGCAGACCCCTTAATTCATTTTCTTGTTTATTTGGGAGGACAAGCTGGTAAAGACCCAGATGGAGGCTTAAAATACATTGCAGATGAATGTATGACTAGACTAATTGCCAGTGATTCCATATTCACTTGTCATGGGATAAACGAACAACAACAAAGTAGTATTTACCTGGTGTGACAGGAATATGAAAAATGTGTTCGGACAGAAATAAGCAATGCCCTTACAGTGTCACGGTGATGCTATAGGGGTTTGGGGTATGTTATAGTGCCAATTGAGGTCAGATTATTTACCCAAGGAAAGCCTGGTAAATATGTGCCTAAATGTAGGCATTACAGGCATGTCACAGGTGCCGTGGAGAATTCACCTTACAGTACACCAGAGCAAACCAAGCCTCTGTCAACACGATTGAGAGTGACAATCCTGACATTTCATCAGCTATACACTCCAAAACATACACACCTAATCTGTATCCCTAAGCAAGATTTGTTTCCAAACTGCCACAAAGCCTGTGGTATTTCTGTTTGTTGTTGTTCGTTGCTGCACATAGACTTTAAATAAACATAGCTTTGATAAGCCAGGGGCCAGCCACTAACCTCTGACCCCTAGCAGTTCCGATCGGGGACCTGGGGCATGAGGTTCACCAGGTGACACCAAGCTTAACAGCCCATTTCTGCAAAGGAACGTTTATAAACACTGGGAGTGGATGAGGGAAGATTGGTATAGGATATTGAGTCTGTCCAGAGTTTGTTGACTAGGAGGAGATCAGAGGTTAAGAGGCTCGGGATCCAAAAGAGACTCATGTTATTAAGATGGCAAATATACAACATTTTTTCCAGCACTTGACCATCACTTTGAGATAATGAATTCACAGCTAAACATTTATTTGACAGCTACTAGCTCCAAAGCACTCTCAACCCTGTGTCACTTTATGTTGAGGAATTTGTGACATGATTTCACTTTAATGGTATGACAGATACATACCATTACAGTTGTATTATATTTGGTTTGCCTAAACAGCAAACACATATTACCATTGTGTACGGCAGCCCGTGATTAGGCTTAATGTAAACAACAGTTGGCTATCTGTGTGCAGTCTTGGTATGCTCTTACAACAAGTAATGTATTCCTGTTATTATAATGTTAACCAAATGTGGTTTCTAATCCTTTAACCGTCCATGTACTTTCAGCATTGAAGCTGAACATGTAAGCTCCATTATTTCTCCCGCAAAGTGGGTTTACTGTACAAACTATTCACATAAAAGCAGTTTTCCAACATGTGCCAAAGCAAATTCGGGAAAAATAAACTTAAAATATTTCCTACTGCAGAATGAGGGTCCTTGGCTTATCCGTCATTGAAGCGATTAGCCAGCCAGTAGCATTCTAAGACCTCTTTGTAGGCTGTCGAATATCAACCAAACCACAAATTATCATTGGAGCAGGGCAGGCCTGCTGCCCCATCCCGATTGCTCGCCCTCGCCTCCCCTTAAGGTTGAGATTTACGGCATCTGTCCAAATAAACACGTCCAAATTCTGTGGTGGAGAGGGGCCGTGGTCAATGGCACCGTTGCATGCACTGCTCCAAAACACACTCCACACCCCTATGAGTGATACAACCCAGACGAGAGGCTTTCAAAGTGTGGGTCAGAACCCTTCCAATGGTCCGCTAGACTTTTTTTAGTTTTTCAAAAGATGTAGAAAAAAGATGTGTCAGAAATGTGTACAACCTGAATGTTCCCTAATTTCAACAGTGCCTTTCTTTATTGTCACTTTTATACATTATCAAATGAGAACATGTTCTATACGTGCTCATTCCCAGGTTTTGGTAGTAACGTTAATACATGGTGTGAGGTCAAAAGTAAACACTCCATAATTTGTCTCTGTACACTTCAACTCCTATCCAGAAGTTTCCTTTTACAGTAATATGGCATCTCTCCATTTGCCTTGTAAATTAGTGCTATTTTTAATAGCTTACATTGTAAGTTGGGAACATGGCAACCTGTGTCTGCTACATATAATCAACACTATCGCACAAGCAGGCACACACAGAAACACTAGTTTTATTATAATTAATGATGAAAATGTATGATTTTTTAAAGCAAAAGTGTGTAGAATTCCATACTTTCATCGACCCGTCTCTAAGCTTCTTTCTCAAGGCAAAACCGTTGTGTTGACAAAGCTGTGACTCCCATCATAAAGGGTCCCTGTTTCATGGATTTGTGTGTGCGTGTACACCCATGTTGACATGTGGCATGCCCCATTAAAATGTGCATGTCTTGCATAAGGTTACCATTGGACTCTTCCATGGCTTTGACTTTAATATGGGTATTTCTCAGAACACAACCCAAAGCTTTATGATTGTCTACATTGTGGGAATTGTCCATACATGTTTCATGTTGTTCTGTAATGAAAATGGCTAAAGAAGTATTAAAGTAGTCATGTAGTAAAGTAATACTTCCTGCGGGATATGTTCAGTAGAGGAGAGCAAGACATTATTAGCGCTACACGGGGCTCACACACCGGCCTGGAGATTGTGTTTTTGGCATGCTGTCTTCATGACATCAGTAATTTGTCACACTGCAAACGCTGTGATTTATGGGGTTTCCCATGCAGCTAATGGGTACACTTGGTGTTTTTTCTTTGTTTTATTACATATTTAAGCATATTACTCTAAAATGGGGGTGATTAAACCATAATACATGGTTGGAAAAAAGCCGCAGGTTGAGAATTAAATGTTCATCCAATACTAGTAAAATAGCAAGATTATGAGCAAATGTGTATTATTTTACAACTTGCCTGAAGGATGTAAAACCTTTCCATTAATTATTAGAGTGATAAAAAACAGTAAACACCTTCTGCAGTAACACATATGCCTGTACCACTTAAACATTTCTTTCCCAATTAGATAAAAAATACCATGTTTATACATTGTCTGTTTATTGTATATTCAGAAAACTGAATACTACTACAGTAATTGTGGTGATTGGTCACAAGATGCAGCTGCACTGCAGTTTCTTGAGAACTGTTTAATTACAAAAGTCACTCAGTTTGTTTGCTTTGTCTGTGATTTAAATACGGACACTGACAACACATGTACAGTGTTAATACTGACAAATATCAATTGTATTAATTATTTTCCTATTTTTCTAAGGTAGCAATTTATAACCGGTGTAAACCATTTGCACACAGCAATGCGAATACATTTTGTGCCTCTTGCTAGCTGGACTCAGGAGAGATGTCCGAAAACAGGAGATGAGGGGAGGTACAGTGAGAGGTGTTGTAAGGATGTAGCTAATACACTGACATGAGCAGGCCCTCCTTAGCTCAGTAATTAGCTTAGCAGGCACCCAGGGACTGACGGGGCTAATAGACACCCTGCTTGCCAGGCTGTGGGGCACTTTTTTGTATATTTGCGCAGTGAGTGATTTGTAGAAAGACGTCCTTGTAAAGGCCACCGGCATTGCTCTCTCAGGGCGCTCTGGGTGCTGAAATGTTATGTCCATCATCTCCCAACATGGCTGTCAGTGCAGAACACAGCATCCCTGTTGGCCAGACCCTCTCCTGTCCTAATGGACTGGGGTAATATACTGTATCACTGGAAGACACAATAGGGAGTATGTATTGGAAGGTCTTGCAGCCAATATTTAGCCTTGCTAAAACAATATTTTTTCTAGCATTTCAAGCATAAAACAAATATGTATTTACAGCGAATCTCTTATTAATAACACTCGTTTCTTGTTAGTGAAACCGCTTGCCGATATAAACAATATTTATTAAATATCCCTGATGCAGTTTTCTAGCAATTGTAGTCCAAGGCCGCTTTTCAGATCATTTGATTTGAACAAAAAAAACAACCACGGAAATTACAGTATGTTTGGGACTTTTTTGCTCCGAGTTGAATTATTTGAAACTCGAGACACTCAGAGCACTCCTGCAAAAATGCTAAGCACAGCCGGCGTCAAGAGGTGATAACTTTCTATATTAATTAAACAATTGGCAAAAGACGCATCTCACCGCAAAAGAATGCCTCATGTGTGATCAGCCCATTCAAAAACTGTGCATGGCTGTAATGCACAGAGATCTGTCAGATCCAGAAACCTAAGAGTTTAAAGAGTAAGTCTAGGGAGTAGAGAGGTTAGCCTGCATGTGCTAATAGTGGACCTTTAAAGTGCTGATAGAGAGAATGAGTGGTACAGTTGTCAGCAGTGGATTGACGAGGGCCCAGGGAGCATCATTGTTGATACTAAGCAGATTCATGTCAGCTGCGAGGGCATGAGGCAGCCTATACAGGGAGTCCCATCTCCACTGGCAGCCTGGGAGCTGTTAGCCCCATTCATTAATCATAGCTCTAATTTGTTGTTACACTGTTGTGCTGACAAAAACTGAATATTATTACAGTGGCAATATGAAGGGAATCTCAATGGCCACTGGTTCATGGAAGGGATTTAATAGGCCTGTCCCACTGTTGTACAAAACGCAGAGGGACCTTCAATTGAATATTGATGCTAGAAGCTACGCTACATTTTCTTCCAACTACTTTTCCAATGTTTTGACAAAAACTAACTTTATTTATTTAAAGGTTTGCAAGCCCCATACACCTGGTTAGTGTGACAGGAGCAACACAATGTATGTGAGAGGCTAGGAAAGTATAAATACTGAATTTTAATATCAATATTAATAATGATAACAACAACAACAACAATAATAATAATAATAATAATAATTATTATTATTATTATATTAATAATAATACCACATTGATTCTCCACATTTGGTGTTGCAGACAGTTATCTGTCATTATCCTGACATGATGCTATAATTTAAGGCAATGGTTGATGTCATTTTGGGGTTCTGTGAGCAGTCTGTACCTGCCCTAGGGGTTGAAAGACATCACCAGGTCATGCCTATAAACAAAAGCCCAGAAGCAGATGTTTGAGAGAAGTGACCCAGGGGAGGTCTGAGACACACAGCCGAATGCATCCGGAAAGACTGCTAAGCAAAACTTCTAGATGATTCTGGAATGTGTAAGTGCGCATGTGTGCATGTGTGTGTTGGTGCATGTGCGTGTGCGCTCTCGTGTGTGTGTGTGTGTGTGTGTGTGTATCGTAGCATGCGTTATTGAAACTTTAAATGAAGCATAATTGCTTATATTCCACTTCAGTGTATGTACATATGCTAATGGTTCATCACCATGACAACAATGTGTATAAAGTCGATATACTTTAGAATTAGAATTAGAATTGTTAACTCATAAATTAATTCATACTTTTATATTTTTTATACTATTTTTACTATATATATATATATATATATACAGTATAGCTACAGTCCATCCATCCATCCATCCATCTTCTCCCGCTTATCCAGAGTCGGGTCGCGGGGGCAGCAGCTTCAGCAAGGGACCCCAAAC
>JAOEGT010001881.1:0-11432 GCA_025447795.1 Speoplatyrhinus poulsoni
GTGAGAAGCTCAGCTATCCGTGAGGAACTCGGAGTAGAGCCGCTACTCCTTCGCGTCGAAAGGAGCCAGTTGAGGTGATACGGGCATCTAGTAAGGATGTTCCCTGGGTGCCTCTCTTGGGAGGTGTTCCAGGCATGTCCGGCTGGGAGGAGGCCTTGGGGAAGACCCAGGACTAGGTGGAGAGATTATATCTCCACACTGGCTCGGGAACATCTCGGGATCCCCCAGTCAGAGCTTGCTAATGTGACTCGAGAAAGGGAAGTTTGGGGTCCTTTGCTGGAGCTGCTGACCCCGCGACCCGACTCTGGATAAGCGGGAGAAGATGGATGGATGGATGGAGAAAAACAATGATGGGCTCTTAGCTTTAAGACAGATTAATTTGTGTGTTGGTTACATATGTTGGCAAATCAAAATATGTTTTTGGTGAATTCTCACCAATGCTACCGGGTACCATAATAACTCGGGACATAAAGCGAGTGGTCTTGGATTGCTGTGTTGACATTCTCACATCGACATACAACGCTCTCCGTAATGAGCAGCCAAATTACTGATTGTGGTTGCCACCTCAGTTAAATTCCTTGACATTGTGGGCTGTGATCTCATTCCCCTGCTAAAAAAATAGCTGGTCACCAGCATAAGGTATGTTTTGCATGCTTGAACCATTTTCTGGTATCCCGGCATCCCATGCTGTTTGCTCTAACCAGTATCAACCAGCATGGAATTCATGCTGGTTTATGATGGATTTTTAAGCAGGGTCGGCCAATTCACTTTAGAAGTCTCCTTTGGCAAAAAAAACAAAGTGCATTCGTCACAGTTGCACCACAACCGGGAGTGCATCAGACGCTGGGTTGGCCGCTCCAAAGCTAGTCGTACTACCAGCTGCTCGGCTAGCTGTAGTCGAGCAGCTACGGGGTACAGTAGCCTGTATCTGGCAACACACCTGTATGATCTGCCATAAGTCTCTTAATAAATATGTTCCTTCTGTTGACATTTCACTGATTTTGTAAAACCAATAAAGAGGAGCCATAGCCAACCGCCAGTATATGTAACTTAACTAGCTAACACAATGGCTGTTAGGACAGCTTATCAGTTACCCTAAAGTTATGACTGTTTATTTAAGATTTTGGGAAGTTGGAAAGCTTGTATAATACACTTTTCATATCTTGAGTTAGGATAGGAACATTGATTTAGGAACTGGTAATATATAATGGCTTTTATCCTAAATCGGGTCCTAACTACAATTTAGATAGGATTTGCTAGTTAGGAAGTTTCTGTACAGCCCCAGCGATCTTGGTAGAGCGAGGCAAGACCCCAGCCACGCCCCCAGTGCTCTCATGATGTCGGCATTACAGCCATGGTCAATCTAACTGGCTCAGTGTCAATAGTTCATACACATAGGATTCATAGGCAGTTTGTACAACCTGCAGGATATACCCACATGCAAAGTAAATATACAATTACAAGCGCACACAAACACTCACTTAAGCGTCCATTTGTTGGGAAAGTGGAATCATAATCATCTTGTGTACATGTTGCTAAATGTTTCAAGTGCTACACAAATACCATCACAGTTAATTGAGTTGTAATTTTACAGTAAGGCACATAGATCAAGAACAAGTATGTGAAAGTATATGTGAAAATGAGATCAACATTCCACAGCAGAGAAAAGGGGCAATGTCAACAGTCAAGGATCATTTGATTAAGTGGCTTCCTAGCTTTTTGATTTGAAATTCAAACACAGCACCATTCATAAGTTAATTATCTTCCCCTAAAGTAAGGGAATTTCAAAGGCTAGAGCATGTTATAGGGTAGGACAGGTACGTATTTGGTGCTTGTCAGGGCTGGAGAGAACCCGTGCCTGCAGATTCTCACTACAACATCAGAAGGATAAAGCCAAGAGAGAAGAGAAGCGGCACAGCTCCTGGTCTAATCTGTTGACTAGCCACACCTCTACTATTGACATAACGTTCTGCAATGTAACCCCTCACTCCAGAGACAGTCACTAACGCTGCATCATGGCACACATCCAATTCAAGACACCAAAGAGAACTGCACTTCACTATATCCAAGGAATGGTCAGTTTCCAAGGAACAGCCAGAGCACCTCCATACCAGTCACGAAGAGGGTGCAAGTCACTCAGCTCAATCGCAAAAGTTTTCTGTCATGGCACTGCAGTGGTGGAATATGATTTCTGTGGCAGTCAGGACAGCAGAGTCACTATCCACTCCGGTAACTGACCATATATAACTCATAAAACGAACTAACTGAAGACCTCCATGTCGAACTCTTCTGTCTTAACCTGACACCCCAGATGGGTTGTTAGACACAAGTCCATCTGGGAAACCGTCCATCAAAACAGTTTGAAAAGGGCAGACATTTTCAAATAATACTTGGCAGTTGATTGGATGAACCATCTGTCCGTCATTGTAGTTTATTGTTTTCAAGTCACTGTCGTCATACCTAAATCACGCCCGTAGCTATCAGTACGACACTGATTGGTCAGTTCAGTTGTTACTCAGTCTCAGTCGCAAGGATTTCAAGCTCTCCAGACTGATTCTCACGGTGAAGTCAGCAGAAGCATCAACATCACTAAAGTCTTGCACGACCATCCTGATCTCGTGAGGCTACATTTGTCTCTAACCCTCCCCAATAAATCTCTCTCCTGCAGTCAGGTGAGAATTATTTTGAGGTTGAATGATACTGTAGGTTAAAACTGTATGTAATATATGTTGTAAAATGTATATACTGTACATAGTTAGCCTTGGTGATGTAAAAGAATGGTATTTGCTTACATTGACAAATGTCAAATTAGGTCGTTTGGATCAAACATCTGCTCAATTCTGTGAATGTAAATTAATTATATGGAAACAGTGGTAAAGCCTGCTTAAGTTAAAGATTTTGATGTTGAATTTAAAAGACTACACTTTTTGCTATTCATAGGCCAAATATGTAATATTTCCAGATAACATAGTCACATAATTGGAGAGGTGAAATACACAGAATGATATACGTTTACATTGAGCAGATCTGAAGGGCACGATCACATGTGGTTGGGGGACCTGCACAAAGGGACTGTGAGCAGTTAGCACACTATACTAGTGGAACATTCAAGGGCACCCATTCCTAAAGTCAGACTATTCACCCAATGGGAATGTGGACCCTAAATGCCTGAGCGTTTCTATGTACTTATGTGTGCGTAACCAAGTACTTTTCTGCATGAAAACGAGGGTCTGTGTGTGCGTGTGTGTGTACGTGTGTGTGCTTGTGTGTGTGTGTGTGTGCGTGCGTGCATCTTGAAGGTGCCTTTTGGATTTGGGAGTGTTGGTGCATTAATGAGATACACACAGCCTCTTGTTGCCAACAATGCCCCCTGCCAACACATCCCCCCCCCCAAAAAAAATAAAACATACCGCCTCCAACCCCCTCCCCACACACACGCACCCCACACTGACATTTCAAGGCTGCGCGAGGTGGAACTTCTTCATTTGGGGATGTGAGACAATGCGGGCAGGCCGGCCGCCTTTGTCCCGCTGACATCCTGTGGAGGCACAATATGGCCCAGTAAGGGATCAGTGGCTGCACACAATAGCCATTACCCACGGGGCCGTGCGGCAGGCCTACAAGGGCAGGGCCGGGATGGGCCCGCGTCCAGACTTCCAGGGTGTTTAGGCCACACTCAGACACACACACACACACACACACACACACAGAGAAGATTAGCTCCTAAAGAAGCGCTGAGATACCAGATCACGTGTATCAAAGACAAACGGGAGCGATGTGGAGGGTAAAGATTTGTTTAGAGAGGGGAACATAAATGATGAGGGCTTATGAGAAAGTGGACAGTGCAGAAAAGCAGAAGAAGCGAGAAAAGGAGGATTCTCCAAAGCTCAAGTAAAGAGGGAGCAGGGTCTTTGCCAGGGTGGGCGGGGGGTAAAAGGAAGAGGACTGTGAGCCTCCCTGCGGACTGTTGTGTGTGTTGGGCGGTGGGGGGGGTTGGTCTTGGAACTGAACTTGGTTGCCTGATCAAGAAGGCTGGAGGCCTTGAGCAAACATGCTCAAAGAGATGGAGGCGTTTCCACCTTCACGCCTGCTACGCTGACCCCGTGGCTCTGTGGAGGTAAACATCAGGGGCCGGGGGTCACAGGGGGCTGCCAGGGGGCCACAGGGGCCAGAGAGCTGGACAGAAGGGTGGACACAGGTCAGTGAGCAGCTGAACTTAGCCATCACTCTCTCACCAGATCACTCAGCTGGGCCCTGCTGCCAGTGTTAGCACCATGCTACACAAGCTAGCATAGCTGTTAGTGAGATGCTTGACCTGTACACTGTAGCTAGCAAAAATAGCATTTTTATGGTACACTCCCTAAACCTAACCTCAATCTTCCACCTCACAGTTTATGTTGTGATTGTAGGGGAGTGCTAGACAATGCTGTGGGCATATGAGCCAACAATGGGAGGCACAGCTTTTCTATAAGTGTAAAACAACAATGTAACACTGGCTTCAACCACAGGAGTCATCTCTGACATAAATCCAGGAGTGACCCTTTAATTATACCTGTGAAATTACCAGCAAAGGCAATTAGCTTTTAGCTAACAATCTGAGGCATTCCAGTAAGTTCTGACCAAACACAGGCTCTCACCTTAGCCAGGGGTCAGAACGAGTCTGATTAAATGGGTCAGCGCTCGCCTATTTTCAGCGCCTGCTGACAGCGAGATGCATTAGTAATCTGGAAGTACTCCCCTGGAAGAAGGAAGCAGATAAAAGTGCTGTGCCAGAGGGTTTGCGCTGGCTGTACCCCGGGAAAGTTTCTCCACGTCCTCCCAACGGATCGCCTTGTCTCCAAGCAGAGAGAGTTTCAGCCCATGTGGCCATCAGAACTTCAAACCAGTCCTGCACCCATGTTGGGCTATGCACCAAAACCCCCCTTTCCACCCCCCAGCCCCACTCCGGAGTTTTCACGGTGCAGGGGTGAAAATATGCTGACAGATGGTTCTCTATCTACAACTATGGTTCTCTCCCCTGTCTCAGTCACTTCCATTGTCTCGCCCTCCATCTAAGGCAGTCTCTCTCTCTCTCTCTCTCTTTCTCTTTCTTGTCGACGAAAGAAAAGATTGAGAGAGAGACCCTGACTGGAAATGAAAGCATATAGGTGGAGTGGGGAAATATCCCCTTTCTATTCTTTCTAACCGCTCACTGGCCCCTGGGTATCTGCCTGCAGAAGACCCCCATCCTAGGGTGTCGCCACAGGTTTATTTAGGACTAGGGGCATTTCTGCAATGCACAGATTGTATGAATGGAGGCTGACAACATGTGGTGTCCCTCCGACTAACACCACCCTCCCTCCCACACACACACACACACCAACCCAACCATCTGGCTACGAGTTATGAGACCCATACACACATCTACACGCTAGTGGAGTGCACAGATGTGCTGTGGAAATATTCACACACGCTCACACACATATGGTGCCACTGTCATTTTCAACAGCTTGGGTTCATTGCGTTGGTCGGCGTCTGAAAACGCTCATGATCATCAAAGGAATGTTGCTTTGGTATAGCACAATACATCTTAAGAATATATGTCCATGATTAATAATGAAATATAAAATACATTTTATGGACACGATCTTGACACAAAACGTGTATGTATTGATTTATTGACTTACTTTATTATTTATTTTTTGGCTTAGAAATCCCCGGAGACGACCAAACTAGAGACACAATTGAACAAGATCTGAGTGGACATTCTGTTCCCTGAGAAAACCTGAATGGCCATAAGCATGATGACCTTTAGGGGTCAGATATCATTGTGTCCCCGCCTTGCTCTGTGTGGTCTCTGGTGTATAATTGACATTTAATGAAGGCCTCCCATAGCACGGGGCCATAATGGCACGGGGTAAAGGAAGGGTGAGAAGATTGGGAGAACGATGAAAAAAGGGAGATATGTTGAAGGGTGAGAGGGGGACACGAGTGGAGAAACAGACGTTGAGGAGGACAGCCTGTTGTCTAGCTGCCAAGCCCATCTGTCTACTTTCACATCAGCTCCAACAACTACAGTGAGAAAGAGAGAAATTGAGAGAGACCCCTTCTTTTGACGCGTCGTAATGGCGTACCGTCTCCTGCTGTTTCTATGTTAAGTAATATATGGATGAAATGGTGAAGAAACAGTTGTTTCTTCATCCTCATTGTCTGTCTGCACTGAACCTCAATTTGCATCTTAACTGTTATTAACGGTATTTTCATAATGTGGATCGGTGTTTTAAAACTCAACTCGGTGTACAAAACAATTAGTTAGCTAGTCTAAAGGCCCTTTTACGCCAAGCGCAACGTGAAAAAGCGATGTGAAAATGTGACGGTTAATTATTTTATATGCGTTATAGCGAAAATGCATTAACGCAAAAACAGAACCTAACATAGTCACACTTTTCACCCTGACACACCAGCTCAATTTAATTGAGGGATTCAAGGAGATGTAGAATTGTAGGATTAGAATGTTGCTCGTCAACTAATGGATTTGCTCCGAGTTTAGCCCAGAATGAAGCTTGCTTCTGCCAATACCAAGGAGGTGGGTTTGAATCCACTGAGAGTACATTCAAATCTTTGGCCTTAATGTGGTGATTCTATACTTTTCAATCTAATAATAGATGACATGTCTTGCTATATATGTTGGTAGTACTCAAGCAATGTCAGATGTACTTAGAGTTGTGTAAAATATTTGGTTTGACTCTGCTTGGCAGTTTTTTGTTAACCTGACACACCAGATATCTGTGTCCGTTAAGACACGTCCATCTCTAGGGAGTGGTCCATTGAAACTATTTCAAAATGGCAGGCGTTTTCAAAAAATACTTGTGATTGTGATGTGATTGGATGAACCTGTGAACCAGCAGTCTGTTGTTATCCACTCTTGCAGTAGAAATGTTGGGAGAAGCATATTTTCAATTGAGAAAGTTCCAGTTCTCCAGTTCTTACTAAGTCACCTACTGTACGTCACACCGAAACCACGGCCATAGCTAAGAGTGCGACGCTGACTGGTAACACTCTAGGTGATCCTGACCTGAAACATGATTTCTAAGCACTCCAGACCGATTCTTGCGTCAAAATGAAACTGAGACTAGTTTTTTGTACTGAGTGGTGAAATATTATCACATTCTGTACTGTTTTAATAGAAGCACCAGACATCTATAAATCTGTAAATGTCTATGTGTAGTACCCTGCCAATCCTCATCTAAATCTCAGGCTATTCACCTGACCCAGTTGAGGGTTAGTGCTTTCTAATTCCCGTCATCTAATTTGCCTACACCCACATGCAAAATCTATATTTCCAAGTAGCTGTTTTTCTTCTTTAATCTTAACTGAAGCTGGCTTGGTTTCAAAGTCTTTGCTCGGGGAAAACCAAGTTGAGACACAATGCTCTGCAAATTATGAAAAGTAAACAATTTCATGGTCATAGGTTAGTGAATGTGGATCTGCTGTGAAAGGTTTTGCCTTGGGCCACTGTGTGCTCTTGAATACAACAGTAATGAGAAAAACGTGGAAAACGTGGATGACGACATTCCACTTTAGGAAAAGGCCTGAAGCTGAATTTCTTTGCGTCTCAGTTTTGTTTATTAAAATGAGTACAGGTTGGACAATTTACTGTCAACAGGAGTACAACATTGCCATACTGTATTAATAAAAACATTGTCCTGTGCATTGGCCATCCTTGATGTTATATCCAACATTTAAATATTTGATAGTACTTCATCACATCATGGGCCCTGTTACATATACTTTTGCCATCTTAGTCTTGTTAATGTACATTACACTTACAATACGTACATTATAGCACAGTGGAATCAGCAGTCACTAGAGCTTGATATGTAACTAATTACCATGCGTTGCATTGCATTCAAGTAGTCTGCTGTGAAAATGCACAATATTTCATGATAGAACACAAGAAAAAAAAGAAAACAAAGGTTATGGCAGTACTATGACGTAGAGGTGTGTAGAAGAGGAATTCAGGTGTACTCACAAGAAGAGTCTCCTGCAAAAGCTGGCCGGTGATTGTCCTCGCAGCAGCAGGACGCTCATTCAGCGACTCGGGAGCGAGCTCAGTGTAGCTATGTGTAGCGAGGGCTGTGCCAGCCAGGTGTTTGTGCTTGGGCACACAACCTGAAAGGTGTTTTCAAATAAAGTGGGCAGGGGTGGCAGCTCCATTTACGGTTGTTACCTGTAGGCCAGAGCCAGCATTTTGACATGAAGCTCCCATCACATGGAGCTGTTATATTATATTTATGGTTGGACAGATGCCATGATAATGTGTTTACTGATGGACAAGATAGCTCATGAACTGTATAGATAGAATTTATTACCTTAAAGTAGCAGTGTGTAAGATAAATGGTCATTACGTTTTTAAAAGCGGCTGTCTGTTTTGGGCTGGGTATTTCCATATCTATGCAGTAGAATATGTAGCTGAATTAGTGTTTTGCCCCCAATTAAGATGACATCTATAACATTAGTGATAACCAACTTTTGTTAAAAACTCAAAACCATAGCTTTCAAATCTTATACTGTATGTACTGTAACTAACTTATTAGAACAATGTTTTTGAGAATCAATGGAGCAAAAGGAAGCTACATACAGTAGTCAAAGGTTTAACACAAGTAAATACATATATTCATGGATGTGCACGCATTGTGCATACTTATTATATAAACATGTTTTTAGAGAAAGGCTTGTAGAAGCACCTCTATTCGTACATGACTAAAGGAAATCTATAAATATATAGCACACCAAATTGTCTGCATGGTCGAAGCATTTGTATAAGCCTTTGCCTGGCTGGGTCTCATGGAGGACCATTCTATGACAAATGAGATCGCTAGCTAGGTAGGACACACCTGGAGGCTGATGCAATCATTTCAAAGAAGTGTAGGAACGTCATGTAACTTGTAACAGATAACTATGATGCACATGTGTGATGAGACATGAACGCGTTTGTCCTAACAGTGGAGCCATACTTTGATTATTTATATGTGGCATTGAGTGCCTTCATGCTGTAAAAGTCATATTTTTTTATACGTTTGTGTGCATGAAATAGGAATTGCATGCAGTTTACAAGTCCATCATTCAAACTACAATAGTTATTTCTTCACAAGCACAGGCATCCAGCATTCATTTCAAATTAAGCATGTGTTATACAGAAAGTGTAGCTGCAATAATAACAATAAAAATAATAATTAAACAACGAAAATGATATGTAAATTCCCTGCCCATGATTAATCTTGAGAATATCTTGCTGGATGCCTGTTATTGTGAAGAAATAATTGGTTCAATGCAGGGGTTCATAAACTATAAATTCATTGCTATGAAATAACAAAACTGGGTGCACAAATTTCCATTTTGTGCGCACAATTGGCTATATACTCTCTCTATGTCCATAGATATTTAAAAAATAGATTTTCTAACAAGAAAAGAAAACAACACATTTTATTGTTTCTTTAGGATCATATTTTTTAATGAGAACAGTTACACTCCTCTTTTCCTGGGATGTGTTTCTGCATGGAATTATTGAGAAAAATGACAGATTAGCCCTGAAGGAGGAATTCAGGGAGTTCATCAACCTCATGAATTTAACTAACATGTTAGCAAGCTTAAAGGGCTATTATGTCATGATGTGAACATGTACTAATGTGTTGGTAGTAATTTCTTCTCTTCTTATAATGTATGCATTTACCATTATTACCTCACATAGTAAATACAGAATGATACATGCTTATTATACAGTCCACTGCAGGTCTTCAACAGGGGGTAATCGGACGTACTGCAGGGGGTCCTTCAAATTATTTGATAGTGAAACTTATTTTCTTAAAAAATGTAAATGTCAGAAAATATACAATAACATATTTACAACCAGTGTAATAAATATACAAATCTGTCTAATTATTTTAATGGCTTAGTTAGTGGCCTACTTATATATACATGGCACCTTAGGCCGTCCTACACATTATTTTTGGCCCGACAACTAAATATTTTATAACATATGTGATAGGACCCTGTTCTGTGTTTCTATCGGCCAAGGGGTCCTTGGCCCGAAAAATGTTGAAGACCTCTGTTCTACTTTATACATTTGCATTAGCAACAGCATTAGAAGAATATACTTGTTTTAATTATGTGTTATGTGATGATATCGAAGTCTTTCTTCCAAATGTATTTCCAACAATGGCGGTGGTGTTTTGTGATTTGATAGTTTCAGCCACGACTGGAAACAATCCCCAATTTAGTGTGTTCCACCTTATACACCATTATTGAAATATCCGGTTTTAAAAATCTCTGTGACGCAGGCACCTTCTAACAGTCTTACATGAGAGGTAATGAATGTCATGATGATTACAGCACACACGCTGCGCTACACAGACATACTGTGTAGTGCAGTATTATCATCCAAGTAGGGATGTGGTTGCCTGTCACAAGCTGTCAGGTGTTCACGGTGAAGACGGAGTATAAGGCACATACCTTCTCTTATTCCCCGCAGGTAAACTGCAGTCACAGCATGTAAAGCTCACAGAGGCTGGCTTAATATTGCTGTGTAAACCGGGGATTAGTGTTGCTGAGTTGTACAAAACCTCGTCACTACAATAACATACAGATGGCATACTAATCCAAATCCATTAGAGATTCAGAAAGACCACTTGTAAGTAATGGTAAATATTTATATCCTTACAAAATCCTCTAAAAAATATGTATACAAACATACAAATGTATACATAAATATGTATATATTTGAGCTGTCTGAAGTCGTGCAGGACAATTATGATAGTCAGCTGTATACAGTTGCAGCTGTGAAATCAAAGCAGCCAATGAATGTGCATGTGTGGGTACTTGAAATGGTCGCCTTATTAAGTGTTGGTAATTGGATCAGCTGACGTGGGCTTGATGTGACCTGTCTGAATGCTTAATTTTGTTAAGAAATGTATATTATCTACTCTGTATTTGTTGTGCAGTAAAGAGAAGTGGAAAGAAAAAGTTTATTTACAGTATCTATGCTAAACAAACTAACTTGGCTAGCTATCATAATGTCAATTTAAATTTCATATCAAGCAAATAATAGGACAGACAGTTCTTCTTGGATAGTGAAATTGTGTCTTTTAGTCCAGCGGTGTTCACACTGTCGGTTGGGACGCACAGGTGGGTCACTGAGTGGGATTGAGTGGGTCACAAAAATTGCAAGCGGTCATTGAATGAATGAAGAATATCAATGAGAGGCTTCCGCACTTTACAATGGTGTTGTTCCACTCATTGGTCGTGAGTAAGGTTTGGCAAAATAGCCTACTTTTTCCTGATTGGATGAAATCCTCTTTAGCTGCCTGCACACCAAAGCCTGCACACCGCTCTGCTCAAACATATTTGGCGCATACACAGGTATAGCATTAGCTAAAATTGCTATGTTTGTGAAA
>JAOEGT010001892.1:0-11432 GCA_025447795.1 Speoplatyrhinus poulsoni
ACTTTTGCCGTGTTACATGTAGCTTAGTTTGCTACATTTCTTTTGTGGTAGCTTCAGTGTAGTTAAGCTTAATTTAACGTAGAGTAACTGGTAGCTTAGTTCACTACATTTTCAATGAAGCTTGCCCATCACTGCCTTTTGGGTTGGTCAACTGAAAACAAACTTGACCATTCAAAACAAAAACCTAGAAATGACGATAATATTTGGCGCGCTATTGGGCCAAGCTAAATCACTGCATTTACATTTTTTCACCGCGACAGTCCTACCTGAAACATGCTGCAAATAAAATTACCTGATATTCCATGATTCGACCCAAACAATGATAAAATTCTGACTTTCCATGTCTGGAATATATTTTTTTAAATTCCATGATATGATATTCCAGAAATTCCATGACCCGTGAGAACCCTGGACATTAATAAAGTCAGAAATCTATAAATAGTGTTGTAAATTTTGCTCAAATTTAAGTTTTTAGTGTGTTGTAAAATTGCCATCACAATATTGATTGTGTTCACTTTTAAGTGTCCTTTGGAAACACTCGAGTTATTGTTTGGTTCGACACCGCTTTTACTTGTGATGTTTTTTATATGCAGAACTTTTCAATGTCAGGTTAAAGTATTTTTGTAGCATGGAATGGGAGGGGTTTGAATGCGGAGGGTCAGTCCTGACCATTAATTTTATTGGACAAGAGGCATGACCAGAGCAGTAATAGTTACCGCTGCTTTTGGAGGGAAAGAAACAAACATCTAATTGGAATGAATAGCATACAAACTGTAAAAAGCACATGATTTATCTTTGTCTCATACTTTTACAGCACAAAAACCTGGCATTTTAACAGGTGTGTGTATACTTCTTATATTCAATGTATACTGTATCTATAGCCTATACTGTATACTGTATGGCATAGAGCAGTTGTTTGATAGGGAAATACATTAAAATTAGGGCTGTAAAACTATTAAAATGATTAAAGACACCATTACATACAGTCCCATTTTGAATGGTCACTGTTTCTTGACATAGCATAGCCTGAAACTAACAAGGCCAACTTTAAAGTTCAAATACACATTTAAAAACCATATATAACAAATATTCTGAAATCGTTGAAATATGGGAGAGGGGCTTAGTGCCGTGCTGATAGTCACAACAATCAAACCCTCCTCTTGAAACCCCTCCCATTCAACACTACAAAATAGACTATATCCTGACAAAAAATAGCACGTAAGAATAAACAATAAAACATCAAAACATATTTTTAGTGGCCAAAGTTAATTTAATAACAAATGTTTAAATGACAATGCTTTGTTTTATTTTTAAAAATTTTAATCAATGGCAATTTTTTTTTTCATTGCCACTACATTTTTTTCAATGCCAAACGTCTCAAAAAGTCTGACGTAGCTAAATAGAAACACTACATTTGTTGTTTTTATAATTAAAAGGCCAGCTTGAGTTAAGGCACATTTATGCTTTTGCGTCAAGGCTACAGAGTCATTTACAGATAGGGCGTAACCCTACGGCATAGGATACGGCGTAGTCTGACGTGTACCTCTCCAAAAATTTAACTACTGTCCATCCGTCCTCTGTTAGTGTTCTATCGGGAGGCAAGACGTGGGTTTCCTTGTTGGCATTTCCTTGTTGTTAATGCAGCGAAAATCTGTCTTTTATAATACTACTTTGTGTCGCCACAGATTATTTTCTGTGATATATGTTGATGTAATTTAGAGATTAGAAAAAAATATTTATATATGCTTAAAACGTTTACACTCATTTTGTGTTCTAATTCAGGCGCATTTAAGACATGGTACTTCCACATTTTGCCGCTTCGCGTCATTCGCGTGCACAGTCAACACGCACAGGTCCGTTCGACCGACACAGAAGCATAACATGTTGCTTGTTTTAGCAACGCCATCACTGACGCCGTAGGCAAGACGTAAGTTTGACGCAGAAGCATAAATGGGACTTTAGTGTAGTGGTTATAAAACTGTGGATTACGCAATTCTTCCTCTGGGAGAGGTATCTAATTGTATGTATTGTAATTGTAATTCAATTGTTATTGTTAGGTGATTACCCTGGATAACTAGATTTTTTTCCATTTTCCACAAAATGATTTAGACTGTGTGAAGGATTAAGGCATATATAAGATCTCTCCTATTTGTCCTACCTTATGATGCTAGCAAATACTAATTCAACTGTCTGAAAAGTACAGTATGTGAAGTTGAAAGTGGAAACCATGTGGTGTAGATAGTGAAAACCACTGACCTAGTGCATTCTGTAGCCATTTATGTCTGCGGTCAAAGACAATGAAGATGTAGTAGGCTGGGACACCAGTGAGGGAAATAGCAAATCCAATGCCAGTGTTCACTGGGTCCGAGTACAATGACAGAAAAACCATGAAGAAGCAGGTGAAGCAGAAAATGGCTGGGATAAAGAGGGGAACCTGCCAAGAGCAATGAGAAGCATCTTATATTGCTAAAGTGTTTAAATTAAATTATATTAAACATCAAATAGTCTGAAAGTAATAATAAATTTATTTCTGGAATCCTTTCAAGACACTCGGGGACAAAATCTTTTTTTTAATAGCTACAATTAGCACCCAAAAAAAGAAGCCTACAACAAATTTAACAAAATAGCAGTGTATTTGTTAATGGGGAAAAAAGAGAGAACATATATTATGATATGAAATGCAAATCTCTATTGTGTCTATGATTGAAGTGCAACTGTGTGACGATACACACCTTGAAAGGCCGGGGTAGGTCAGGCTTGGTGTAACGGAGGTAAACTAATCCCAATACTGCCACACCAATGAACAGCCACCGCAGAAAGCTCATGAAATTCAACAGGCTGTAGAGATCTCCCACAAACAGCTGTAACATGGTCATGGGGTACTTTACGAGATAGACAGACAGGCAGACACACACACACACACAGTTAACTGACTGACTGTAAATTTCATTCACTTCCAGATTGCATTGTATATGTATACGTTTTAAAAAAATATATGTTTAATGTATTCCTAGTTATTTGACAGTATGAACAATATTTGAGACACTAATGTTAACTAACATATTCTTTCTTAAGTTAACAATAGAATAGCTACAGATACTAAAATGTGTCTAGTTTAAAACATTTAAAAAAACAATCAACCAATTATCAAGAGTATAAGAAATACCAGTTATGATGATATGTCAAAAACCTATATGTACTGTGTTGGTAGAGATATGTTCTGAAGTTAACAGATAATTCCAGCACAGACAGCCTCTAATCCTTGTAATGCCACTTTGTACCTCAAGGGAAAAAGCGAGTCACTAGCTTACAAGCAGTAGCCATCATAAGAAGAAGAAACGGGTTTGGGCTAAGTACAGGGGGGCAGGGTCTGACTCTAGGCTTGAAGCAGCCGTGACATGTGGTTCTGCAGCCTATAGGACCAACTGCAATACACACCCCATTCATAAATTAATTATCTGTTTAACTGCTCCGCAAAACATTTTCAGGTGCCACACATGAATGTGTCGTCATCTAGCTCTGCAGAAGTCTGGTAACGACCCATTCCTATATAGTTCTATGACCCATTCATTTGAATCAGGTATGTTGGAGAAGGGGTCCCCCAGGACCAGAGTTGAAGACCTCTGGTCTAATGGACTGGCGAGTAAACCTCTATGAATGCAAACGGGCCATAAAGACCTTGTTGGACAAGTCAAAGCCAATCTTATCACCAGTGTGTGATTGTGTTTATTGTTTACAGGTGTGTGGGGGTAGCACATAGGTTTAGCCTTGCCTTGATGTTATAAATAGGCTAAATCACTTTTTTTACAGTATGACTGTAATATTAGACTGTGTGTGGACACATGTAAGTGGACTGACTGAGAAATTGGCGATAGGAGCAGACCTGAGTGTGAACTAACGTCGCCACACTATGCTGGTGAAATACTGACCCCTAATGGTTTGGAGAATATTGTCATTTTATACACAGAGCACCTTTAAGCTATGAGAAGAAAAAAACATAATCATATTGAATGTTATCAGTCTCACGTTGTAGAAATGATCACACTGGATTTACTTATCAGCACTGAAGTTGTGGACTAAATTGCATAAAGAGTTAGTAATGGTCAATATATTAATATAATGGTCCTTTGTTTGTAGGGTCATGTCCCTACTGTCCCTACAAACAACCTACGCCTATGTTTGTCAGGGCAATATGTAAATATTGCCATTCTTGGCTCTGAGGGTGAATACAATACAATATATGAACACTATGTTCAATATGTTATCTGTTATCTGTATGTTATCGGTACTGATTGCTTAGAAATGTGTTTTGTGTCTGTGCCACAGTTCTGCAAAGAAACAAAGGCACATATTGCTCCACAATACATTAAACATGAAAGCAAAACAATACAAACATTATTAGTTTCTCCAAAGCAGACATTAACAGTAACCTGTCAAAGAGAGTGGGGTGAAGGAAACTAAACTATGGCCTGCTATCATCGCAATGGTTCTGAAATATGATGCCCCGCCCCAGTATGGGCATTTAAAAAAACATTTTGGCATCTGTGGCAGTATTAATGTGTCTTTTTCAATGCCAGAAATGGATTGCATCGTCATTGTACTTTAATGCTTTTATAAGATGGACCTATGAGTCTGCAATAAAGTTTAATTGAAAATAATACAGAATTATAAAATAATTATAATACATCATAAAGTATTTAAGGGCACACTTCTTGATTGTGTTATAGCACCCGCATAGACATAATGTGCCTCCCCAACTCACAATGAGATACAACTGTGTATGTGATGTGTGTGTGGGGGATGGGGGCTCTGAACAGATAGGGGTAGAGAGGAAGGGGTGCTAGCAGAGTGTCAAACCAACACAACAGGTCTCAACCACGAGTTAAATCATAGTGTCCAGGCTATAAGGTGTTTGTGTTGTCGCTTCAGTAAACTGACCAGCACAATGACGGCAGCCATCGGAGTGTGTCGGTTGATGTGGACCATAGACAGAACATCAGGTAAATGTCCCTCACGCGATGCCACATAGAACATTCTAGAAGGCCAGGCAGGGACACACACACACACACACACATGAATACTACAACATAGGCCTACTGTATAATTATCACATTCCTCAATAATGTTAGTTTTGTAGAGTTGTAATTCCTACATGACCTCATTCATATTACAAATTAAATCTTCCTGTCACCTTCAGTAAATAAGTTGATGTGAGAATAGGGAGTTTTCAGAGCTACAATATATGTGAGGCCAAGGCACTATGATACAGGCGAAGATGAGATCTGTGTGTGTGTGTGTGTGTGTGTGTGTGCGTGCGTGCGCGTGTGTGTGTGTGTGTGTGTGTGTGTGTGTGTGTGTGTGTGTGTGTGTGGAGGGGGGGGTGGCACCTTGAGATTGCAAAGACACTGCCATTCATGGAACCAAAACACGACATGGCCACAAACACTGGAACCACTATAGAGAAGTTCCCCATCAGTTTCTCTGCAAATGTCTGGAATGAGGGAAGATGGGGAAGGGTTAGATCATTGTTCAGTGATAAAGCCTAGAATAATAGTGTATAAGCATTACAAACAGCTGTATACGTGGAAGATTAGATAAGCTTTCCTCAGCCTGTTTAACCCCTTCACTTTAAAATGTGTTACAATCAATTGTCCCATCTGCTCTTGGAGTCAAGCGTTCAAAAACAAAGTATATGTTCCAGGCGTTAACTTCTCCCCAGGTTCAGATCAAGGAGAACAGAGTGCAACCCTCCACACCCACTGTCTCAACCACATCCTTGTAAGGAGACTTAATGCTTTTAACACCTTCCTTAAGGCACTTCTATCACTCAACTTATACAGCACAATACTGCTAACCCTATTAGAAAAAAGCTGTTATCTAATCAGGGATCCCTTAGCAAATGAGTCTTGCCAAGTCTACAGCTTTCAGTAGCGCTGATAGTGGTCTATTGTCTAATAGGCAAAAGTGTCTCTTATTAGGGAATGTGTGTGATGTGATTAGCATTAGCATTGATGGACTGGCAGTATCACATTAACAGCTGTTGCGAAGCCAGTTTGTCGGAGACTGTCCTCTAATGATGACGCGGTAAGTGCAGGAAGTAACTTATTGCACCACAACGTGCCAAAACAATATAGCTGGTGATATGTGAGACTCTATGTTCACCATCATCAAAAGGCCTCTAAGAACAGTCTGTTTCAGAAAGGCATTCTTGAGCCTAGAGGAATACACAAAAATTGCCACGGCTATATAATCTACTAGTTAAATGGCTAATATGTTAAACGGTAAATAAGTTAAAACTCAGATTTTTGCTAGGCTTGTTTCACTACCCAATACACATATTTAGTTTACTGGGGTAGAATAGAATGGAGGTCACAGTGGTCCTCCTGTTCCCTGGCATGGGCCATGGGAACGATGTTTAATAATTGTCCATCACTTTGGATAAAAGCATCTACCAGTGGGACAAATTCATTATTAAAGTCAGTGAGAAAGCCCTTTTACCTGACAAAGTGTAAAGTAGGCTAGTTCACACATCACTCGATCAACTGCCAGTTTAAAAATATGATGAGAATTACCACAGCAACTGCCTGTGAGGCTAGAAGCTCCTCTGCCGACATCACAGTGTAGTATGCCACATTGGTCAGAACATAGCAGGAGGTGACTATCGCCATTGAGATACAAATGGCCAATGGTACGGTCCTGAGAGTGGGTCAAAAATACAGAGGCAAGTAATAATTCACTTTAATGTTATTAAATGTAATTGCTTTCTCGCTGCATTTATCTTTATCTCTCTCTATTATACTCATAAATGCAGAACAATAGTAACAACAATTATTTAAAAAAAAATTTAACCATTAAGAGTTGAAAGCTTACTAAACACATCTTATTATAGTCAACATTACAAAGAACATGCACATAAAAGTTTCTATTAAAATGACAGTAGTATATCTTGTTGAGGCTTTGTTCACAATTTGTGTAATAGTTATATTACATATAATATTATTTGTCAATAATAATGGATATTCTGTGAGTAAATTGGTACCAAAGAACAATAAACCATATTAGCATGATTAGTCTAATTTTATTAGTCTAACATGGTGACATCATGCGCATGTAGAACATTTATTTATTCTTTAATATTCTGTATCTACAAAATTATTTAAATATAATGTGAATATGCATTAAACATTTTAGATCATATTAACTTGTCAGTATGTAAAATCTTATTTTGGTCTACAACATTGCTTCAGTGCTCCTAAAATTGACAACCTCTACAGAATTTGACTCCTGTTGTATAATGAGACAGCCATCTTGGAACTCACCTTTCTGGTTTGTCCACCTCTTCTGTTACAAAGTTCAAGTAGAACCTAGTAAGGGAAGTGTATCTTATTGTCAGTATTGTGGATAGGCTATGATTCAGCATTCATTACAGACACAATGTGTGTCTTTTAAATAAGCATGCATATGTAAAATTAGAGTATGGACTTGTAAGACTCGACTGCAGACTTTGACTAAAAAGTTGATCAGGTATGTTCTGGTGATGCATTAGAGCATTAGCTTTTTTAGAACACAATTAGCAACTTCTAAATGTATTTGTGCTTGTCTGCAATCTGCCTCCAGTCTACCCCAAGATGGCAAACCTGTTGACAGTCATTTAAGTGAGTCTAAATTAAACATCTGGAAGAAAGTTAGGATTATGTATGCAATTTGAAGTCTTGCCCAAGTAGATTACAGTCTACAGTAGTATGCACTAGTGTTGAAATTAATTGGACGTCACGTTAAATAATCAATATAATTGCAATTAAATATAAATTGGTTGGTCCACCAACAGAATTGAGACTTGACCTGACTTGAGACTTCCCCCAAAACAACTGAGACGTGTGCGTGTGCCTGCGTGTACTAGGGCGTGTGTGTATCAGAACCAAACCTACCACCCAGCGTAGGCATACATTCCTGAGTAGAAGGCCAGGGGGAGTCCAGTCAGTTGTATGTTGGTCACCGCAAAGGCATTCTCAAAGTTCTTGGTCTCCCCTGCAGCCACACACACACACACACACACACACGCACACACACACACATACACACACACACACACACAGTGCAAGCATCCACACAGTGCAAGCATACACAAAGAGATAAAGATGTTATGTGTAGCCAGGTGCAGTGGAAATATTGTAGTTTGGATTATTTTGCCAGAAACAATCACCTGGTGACCTAATATTGATATTTTTCTGAAAGTATTTTCAATATTACTACAGATGTGATAGCCTTTACATGATTAACTGAACATTTTGTTTCTGGACTGTTGTTGGATTATAGCCCCTGCAGTTCTGGCTTCCGTCTCCTGCCTGTACTTGATTAAGTAAAGCATTTGTTTTACTGCTACAACTGCTTCCTGGAATATTACGGATCTCTGTTCCTCTCCAACACTGGTTACAAGCTTGGCTGCTTCAAAACTCTGCCGTTTTGTTGTTATTTATTCCGGTTTATTATGTGGTCATTTATTACTTACTGTGTTTTTCTTATTGAATTCTCTGAAGAGAAGAAATGTGTCTACTTTTATTACGTGTTTGATACTAGAAAATACAGATCATTTCCTTTGAAATCCAGTTGATTCAGGTCTAGTCAACCCGAGCAGAGATCACAGCAGGCACTTAATTTAATGACAAACTCTATTTGCTGTTCTTTGGGGCTTTATTGGCCCCAGAGTCAAGCCATTCCTTTACTGGGCCCCCACTGTGGGCAGATGTGCACAATGTCCTAAGATGATCATTGCTCACTATATAAATGAAATGTTACCCACAGCAGAACAAGACCAGATTATTTATTGGTGGCGCTATATTAGTGCTGCTGACTGTTTTGTTTATGCAACTGTGCAGATACATTTAAAACTGAATGGAGGTTTAACTTTAGTCAATTTAGAAAAGTTGGCATACGGGTTGGGCACATTATGTGCTTGTTTGGTGAGGGAAATAACTTTTTCTCCTTATTACAAGAGGTGCAAATTGCATCCGCATCACTTCACTGCAAGATGGGAATAACTTTGTAACCACTATGTCGCCTCTTGCCGTTTATTACAGCCGTATATAGCCAGCCCTATTGTTTTTCTTTCAGAAAGTCAAATAAAACCTACTTTTACTAACGATTTACTAACATCCCAAATAATGAGTGGGTGTTGTGATCAACTAAGAATTACTGCGAAACTAACAACTGGTGCAAACACCGTGGCGGCAGTATTTAAATAATCTAATGAAGTTTGAGTGTTTTAATTTTTTCCCGCCGTGGAGAGTCGGTACGATGACTGTAAGCACAAATTCAAATTCGACATGATGGAATTAGAGGTGTTGGTGGAAGAGACATATATTGGTGAGCTACAGCAGAGACATGTGAAACAAAGATAATATCTATGAGAATGTAAATGCCGTAGGTAAAAAAAGTAAATAAAAGGACCTCACATTAAATGAAAAGATAGCAATTGGCTCTATGTGCAGTGCCAGTCAATGTGTGTTGGTCATCTCCTGCTCGGTGGAGGAGTGTTGTCACGAGAGATGCTGACATGGTCCCGGACTATGTATGGATGGCGGTGGCTACTGCTGCAGAAGTAAAGTCTCCAATTCAGGTAGGCGCTATGGTTGTCCTGGTCGTGTTTAGTGATAAAGGACATTTCCTTGGACCTGGGACTCAAGTGTTGTCTGTAAGTGTGACTTACTCTGACCTTGGACTCCTGTGGCGTCTGTTAATGCTACAATTGACAGTCCACTCTTAATTATCTAACTTACAAAATACTTTAAATCTTTCCGATGTGTTAGTTCTTAAGTATGGCACAATGTGTAAATTATTATACATAGTATTAATGCTAAATTTGGTTTGCCTACCATCATCTATTGCATATTAACTCTCCTGGAGGCGTGGATTCCTCCCTCTGTGGTCCCTTCACAAGGTTTAATCCCTCTTTCTTTTTTCCCATGGGGTTTTAATGGCCCAGGGTGCCCAGGGTGAGGAGCAGGTTAAGGGGGTGTTGTTTGTTGCCATGTGTAAATGTAGGCTGTACAGCCCTTTGAGACTGCAATGTGATTAACGGCTATATAAATAAAACGTACTTGACTTGACTTCAATACTTTCTCTCATGTTCTGTTTGGGGTCTGTGAGACACATAACACACATTACATACATGTATATATTACATTGTAAAGCCACAAATTGAATATTCATATTCATGCAAACGTAGCAAATACATATTACGTGCTATCTTTGCACTTTTGAAAGATGTCATCCTCTGTGCACACAGTTAGTAGATCAGCCTATGTGTATTTTGTGAGTGCTATCAAGTTTACACACGTTTTGACTCATGCAAACCTTTAGTAAATGTGGCCCACTGTTTTCAAGGAATGATATATTTATTGCAGTGTTACAGTAACTGATCATTATTGGAACAATGCTCTGCATCACACAGTACCTTTGAAGAGCTGGTAGAGTCCAGGCACAATTATGAATGCGATGGCCAGGAGCTTGGAGAATGTGAGAAATATCTGAATCCTGGCTGTCCACGTAACGCTCATGCTGTTCAGATACATGACAGATGCTAGAGACAGAGCAATGAATGGAAGGATTGATAAACGGAACGTGATAAACATTGACATGCAAAGATCAGTGAAATGGTCACTGAATTAAATAATTAAATTACCATCAATTGATAATTACATTACATTTAATAATTTGTTTAATATTGTTAAAACATAATTAAAGTTTAACTGTGTATGATTTATACTGACATGAAGTTTAATCAACTATGACTTCAACTCAAATTTCCTCAAGGAGAAATACATTAGCAGACGGCCCAAATAATGAGTGCCCATCAACTTTTCACAATCTTCACAGTATGTACACAGTGTTGATTTTTAGTTTTACATTATGATAATTTTCAAAGAGATTGAATTTCTAAGATTAAATATGTTGATGCTATGGCTAGTTGATGATTCATACATACTTATTCCGATGGCTGTGGCCAGTTTCACAGCCATCGGAGGAATTCCACAGGGCATGAATAGAGGTTCTAGGATGTATTGACCAAAGGCAAGCGCGATAACAGCTATTGCTGCAGGCCTGTGACACACAAACATACACAGCTATGTGATCATACATTAGGCTCATTACATCATACAGTATAATATAATGTATTCTCTTATATATCATCCACACATAATTGTTTTGTCCCATTTGCACCAAAATACACCTATTAACATGATAAATACCATATGTTACATTAGAAGTGTAAATAGAACAAACTTTCAATAGGTCAGGAAGGATTTTGAAGTACAGCTCATTGCCAAATATATATAAACACACCCATCTAACTTACAGGGAAAGCATGTTTCAAAGCTCTGAATATTGCTTTTGATACCCTCAACCAAACACACCCTAAACAGCCTGTTTTA
>JAOEGT010001903.1:0-11430 GCA_025447795.1 Speoplatyrhinus poulsoni
ATGTGTATATGTATATGTATATATGTATATATGTATGTATATATGTATATATGTATGTATATATGTATGTATGTATGTATGTGTATATATATATATATATATATATATATATATGTATGTTTAATGTTTAACTGTGAAGCCATGTGTAACTGAACTTTCCTTGCCTAATTCTTACCGATGCGTATGATTCTATCCTCCCCAGCTTTCAAAATAAACTGCACTTAAATCAACAGTCACCTTCTTCAGCCATATATTTTTAGATCTGTTTTCAACTATTTACAAATGCTGGTCTGTCAATATGCCTACAGACTCTTCCCATGATAAAATAATGTGTTTTTCTCATGATGAAACACATAGTCTCAAGTGTCTTTAGTGTGGTATCAGATTACTTTCACTGAAATCTTGGTACGTGTTTTAGCTGAGAATACACAAAGGAGTCTTCATCGTTGTCACCTGCCCAAGATTATTGTGGTACTCCGGTGTACTCTGTGCTGGGACAGAATAAGGTTCAGTCTGATATAATCGTTACCTCTTATAGATGTGATTTATCTAGCTATTTCTGTATTCCAATGCTACAATTTGATTGCAGTTTACATTCTCATTCTTGATTTTATGTACTGTCTGCATACAAGCTTTATGTCTGCACACTATATTGTGCAGTTTTTCCATAAAACTGGTTGTAAAGTTAAACAGCATTGAACAAAATGTAACTTAACTTTCTCCTTTAGCTTTTTGCACCTTAAGCTGTCATTGAGGCTATTTGTTAATATTCATCAGGAACTGGCTGCAATGTGTTAAAGGTTTGTCATGTAGGCCACACGATTGTGTCTTTCACGTTTTTGTGGTCACTCTGGCCGGACTATTGACAACCTATGTGCAACTATGCTCCTGTTCATATAAGCATTACAATTTAGATAGTATAACATTATCTTGCCACATACAAAATTGTATAGAAGTGGGGGAGGGGGATGGAGGCAGAGGTATGCAAAGGTGGGTCCCTGATAGCCTGGTGTAACCAGACTCACAATTCACTTTGTGAATAAGGTCTCTCTGGACACGCTCCATTTGGGTTAACTCTGAGATTTTTGAGGCAGCCAGCACTTAGTTACCTGCCTACCTGTTGATTGGTCTGCCAGCCAGAGTGGCTGGCTGAGCAAGCGCTAATACAAACAGGTTTTCCAGACTATAATCTCAGAGAGCATGGTAACCTGACACGCCAGATGGTTAGTTTCACAGAACCATATGAGAAGTCATCCATTGAAAACGGTTTAGAAAAGGGCAGGCACTTTTAAAGGGGTAAAAAAAACCTTGTCAGGTTATTGGATGAACTGACTCAGTGGTCAGAACCACTGTGGTTGAGACTGGTTATGGTACCATGCATGCTTGTTCTAATCAATCCATCCATATCCGCTTATCCGTAATGGGGTCGCGGGGGCAGCAGCTCCAGCATGGAGTTTGGTCTAATCATGTAATTTTATTTTGTATGATCTAATCACAAATGTCTTAGCGGAGCCGAATACATTGTAGTTGGAGGTACAGTAAAACACATATTTTGGTATTATGCAGATTTGCATGGCTAGCTACCACTTTAAGACTGGAAAAATATAGAACACCACCATCTTAAAACCATTTAATGAATTAGCCTTACTGATCCCTTTGGGTAATGGAAATAGTACTCATTCTCAGGCATGATCTCTCAGGAATAAAGAATCTAAACCTTTTGTTAAACTGACTTAATATTGGCGCATAGCCTTGTGGACTTCATCAGCGTCATCCTCAATTCAATGTCAGATTTCTCTAAGGAATATTCCATTTAGCGGACTTGGTATAAGTTAAAAAGGAAATGACATCAGCATTTCACATAAATCTTGGATAACCTCATGGCAAAGTTGTTTTATTTTGTGGCTGTCTCAGGAAAGCCCAAGCATGCTGATCATTCTCTTGCTGATCATTCAGCCAAAGACGATACAAAAAACACATTAAACCATTATTTTCATGTGTTGCTTAAATTGGATGGAAACATACGTACATTTCCCAGTGTGACACTTATTGCACTACAGTTAAACAGAACATAAGTCTCTCTCTCTCTCTCTCTCTCTCTCTCTCTCTCTCTCTCTCTCTCTCTCCTTACCCCCCCGCCCTCCCCGTCCACCACCATCACCACCCCTGTGAATTCTATTTGGCATGCAATACATGTTGGAGCATGCATATACTTGTATACTCCTTGATTGGGTTTTCTACACCCCGCTGTTCTGGGGTGAGCACAAATAACTAGATGGTGGTTGTGGTGGTAGTAGAGAAAATCCATCCAGGAATGCCCTGTTTTTATTCTACGATATGTCATTTGTATACCAACACTGATTTGAACGACAAGGGCACATCTGCAAATGAGTGTATTTGAGATTTGTTTCAGTCAATGTTTTAGAGCCACACTAAGATATGGCTCCTCTCTGATGTGTTCACCTCTGACAGATTTATTGCCAGTACTATCGCCCACACTCTCCACATTCATGCCAACATTGGACGGAAAGCACAACCCAATGCAGTCCTGGAGAAAGTGTTCACATCCATCACAAAGGTAACACATAGTTTCCCTGGTCTTGCTCTTCTTTACATTTTGACCGCGAGTTCTTTTGCCATCATTTTAGTTTTTCCCGTAACAGGGCAGCAGGTGTTTGATAATGTTTGCCCTGTGAGATAGTTGGGAAATTAGATCTAGGTCAAATTTGTTAAAGAGTTTAATGGGCCTACAATCATTTATATGCTATGCTATAATATGATTAATTCTAAATTAATAATTCACAGTGGAACAATGTAAAAAATGTTTCCTCTGTTGATCAGCTCTTTAAAAGAGGATGAATCTGACTGACTTTTTTTTAACCCCTCTATTAACTGTTATAGCCTTGCGAGGCCTTCCATTTAATTTCGCAGTGAGAATCAGTCTGGAAAGCCCAGGAATAATCTTGAATGTGCCTGAGTATCAACTGAGCTATACGGGCGTGGTTTAGGTGTGCCGACAGCAAAAACAACCAGATGGTTCATTCAATCAACTGCCAAGTATTTTTTTGAAAGTACTTGCCATTTACAAACAGTTTCAATGGGCTCCCCAGATGGACTTGTGACAACAATTCCTCTGGCAGGTCAGGTAAATTTACTGTTAGGTGGTGTGATCTAATTAGGGTGCGTTTTCTGCTTCAGCAATGAATGAGTGTCTTAATTGTCTGACATGGCTTACTGTGAGACTGTGTTGTGAAAAGGAACTACATTTTTCACTAGACCCAATAACCTACTCATGCATCATTAGTTGGGTTTACATGGTCACTTGTTTTGTCTTTCTGAATGGAATCTTTGCGATTGAAGATTCTGGGTTACTGTGAATGTCATCGAATCAGGTCTGACGTTACATGCGCCGTCGCAATTTATCCGAATGGATGCAGTTAAACATTCACACATTATGGCAGGGTAATGCAATGTGTACCTAGGGCTGGACAATAATTCAATATCAATATATATCGTCATTATATACATTTTTTTCAATAACGGTGATATGATTTTATAACTTATTTTGATAAGCTATACATTACACAATGATGGGCGCAGAAGTCAGTTGTATGCAAGGTCAACAACATGCATTGATGACTTGCACTAGACAGCCGGTGCCAAACAGTAGTGGGCTGTTTTCATATGCTAGACAATTTTATTACGGTAACTAGCCTACCGGCATCACACATAACAGTAGCGTAAGATGAGGCATGCGCAGAAAAACGTGCCAAGGAAGTAATCAGGTTTAACCGTACTGCAGGTTTTACATCAGGGTTCCCCAACCCTAGTCCTAGAGGGCCGCTGCCCTGCATGTTTTACATGTCTCCCTGCTCCAACACGCCTGATACTAATGAATGGGTCATAATAACGAACTATAACAAACTATTCATTTGAATCAGCTGTGTTGGAGCAGGGAGACAAACAAAACGAGTCGGGACATAGGTCCATATCCAATTGCAGCGGCTAAGACAAGCACAGGCGCTATACCCGAACCGGGGAAAACCGTAACCCCTAGCTCTTCCTAGCTAGGAAGAGCTATGTGTGTTTTAGCTCCGTATAATTATCTGAAACTTATACGCGTCGGGTGGCAGGTATACTGGGCATGCGCGTGCCGGCGTAAACAGAAAGCATTTTGTCAGAACACTTAATACTAAGGAGAAACAGCATGGCAAAAAATAACTCTATGGTTTATTAGTAAATCCTGTAACGGACGGTACCTTGTAAAAGTGTCAACATGACAATTGCCAGCGCTGGCAGCTTACGAACCGTCAACAAATTACTATGAGTGACGAGCGCTGGCGGCTTAGGAACAGTCGACAAATTACTGTGAATCATAATAATTTGAATAATAATGAACAAATGACTAAGAACCGGTTCAGGCACCATTTAGGAACCGAAACCGTTTTAAAGGTATCGATTTGGAACCGGAATCGTAAAAAAAAAACGATACCCAATCCTACTTATTAGTCATTATTAATTTAGTCTTCTGGGTTAATTTTGCTAAATGGGGAAACATTGTCTAGCAGCCATTTTGGGTGAAATCATTGTTCTGTCTAAAGGCTAGGGTTGGGTACCATTCACATTTGAGTCGGTTCCGGTACCTCGAATTCAAATAAATAGAAAAATAAAGTGGCGAACACTGCTCACAAAAACAATGCTCTAGCCTTAGCAGTGCATTTCCAATTTGTGGGGCAGAGCTTCTGAGGGAGCACCCTATTGAAGGGTTTTGAATTGAGTTCAAAGTCAGCAAGCATTCTAGAGAATTTGCCTTTTTTTAAATATGTGCCTAATTTATGACAAAAAACTTTCTCATGACATCAAAATGCAACACTTTACAGCAAAATTGCATTATACAGCATAAATGTATATTTCTGCCTAAAAATTTACTTTACAAACCTGGTGTGGTAATTCCAGACATTGGGGGAAAATAAATGTCTGTCTGTGTGTTAAATGACTATGAAATTTGAACATGGTGTGGTAACATAGGGTGTTTCAAGTTTATTTGAAGGAACTGAATGTGTGCCACCTCAGAGCATGATGAAATGTATGCAAGATTACAAGAGTACATCAGCCATAATGTTTTGAAGCGAAAACGTGGTGTTTTGTCTGATTGTAGTTTTCTCTAGCTGTCCACACTTTAATAGCTTCTCCCTAACTAGTGCTACTCTGCTTTAAAAGGCCCAGCTTTAGTTTCTAGTGATTTACTGTACTTGTAGGCAACATACTAATTAAATCTCCCCAGCAGAGTGGTCAGCTAGGCCTAAATTTTTGGTCCAGGAATGCAATGCTGGCCAGCTGGTACCGCTGTTCGGTAAACGTTACGTAATCTTCACTCTGACACCTCAAATGACACACTGGCAACGTAGGCATGGGGCAGGGCCCATGGGTTTCAGCCTGAATGGTAGAGCGTGCGCTCTCTACGCGGGTGAGCAGGGTTTGACTCCTGGGAGGGGATGATTGGACCCCCGGTTACACGCACACAAGCCTAGGGTCTGAGTTATGACCTGTGAGCAGTGAGCACCAACTTTACCAAATGAGAGATGTCAAATGACACATCCATCAGGGCAGCATGAATGCGCACATTCTACATTCATTTGTTCTTCTTAATGGCGCTTGTGTGTGCATGTGTGTTGCACAAAGGGATTTTTATACACATATTTATAGACATATTTCAGCTGTGTACGTGACAATTCTGGATGTGACCTCATCCATTTTCAGCATGTTAAGACAGGCGCTTTGGCACACACATTCAGCAGTCAACTCTCTCTTGAAATTCACTCACAGAACCCTGACTCGCGGCATCTTGACGGGCTCTCCAAGCAGCTGGACTGGGAGGTGCGGCGGGTCCAGCGCTGGTTCAGGCTCCGCAGGAACCAGGACAAACCAAGCACGCACACCAAGTTCTGTGAGAGCATGTACGCAGGTTACCCTTGACCTCTCTGCATGAGAGCTACTGTTGGCCTGAAGCCTCTGACTGACACTGATTTCTACCTGGTTGCTACTCTAGGTGGAGGTTTACTTTTTATGTGTGCATATTTATCTATGGGGTCCGGTTTCTTTGGCAGGTAAACATTGACATTTTCAATTGCGTGAATCATTTACGGCCTATGCCATGGCTTTTACGGGGCTAATTTTTCTAATTTTATATCATTTCATTCAGTCTCCATGGATGTGGGATACGCGACATTGCTGGTACAATTACCCATATCAGGTGAGAATCCCCACCTCTAATTGGCTCGCACAACGTTATCATCCCCCTCATGCACTGTGTTGTTTAACAAAGCATAAGCGTTGAGCTGGGGCAACCGGGTATAACCTCTTTATTGTTTAAAAAAAAAAATTTATTTAATGGTCCAATGTTATCTGAGCACCCATATGTTTATCTCTGACTAGATCCTGACTCCAGGACTGTACCACTACTATGTCATAGAGCTGGCCTTCTACTGGTCCCTCATGTTCTCCCAGTTTACTGACATCAAAAGGAAGGTGAGACTAATATCAATGGAACCATTGTCTCTGCACACCGCTGTACATTTGAGTTTTTACTATTTGTAAATACAGTTATTGTTCCTCTTTTTTGCCCACACTGAGATAATGTTTTTGTGTGTAGGAATGGGTTTAATAGAGAAGTTTTAGTTAGCTGGGTGACAAGGGTTTTCTATTGTGTTCATTTAGGGAAGGTCACATGTTAAGTCGGGGGGCGGTTGGTGATCGCACTCTGTGAGCGCTTTGTAGTGCCCGTACTATGGTGCCGTCATGTGATGGCAGAATGGAATCGCATAAGACTAATAGAATTGTGGACATTCCAGTGAAAACACTGGAGAGTCAGAGCTTGGCTAGGCTTCTTCCGTACAACACTTGATATTAAATACCATGAAGTGAGGCTCTGCATAAATTGCTTATATATATATATATATATGTATATGTATAATCTGTATGTCTGCATCACAACAGGAAATCCTGTGTTAGTATTTGCATTCTTGCATTCTTGGTAATGAAATCACTTGGCATATCATATAAGAATTATTGATGGGTTCCCAAATGGCTTTTACGCTAATACTGTATATCTTTGTTGAGTAGTGAAACAATTAAAGAACCTGTAGGATCGATATTTTCTTTTGTTTTGAAAATCATTGTCCAATCCAATTGATTTGGATCAAGGGTTATGGTGACATATTTGGTCCAGTACAATCCCATAGATCCTCACAGCATTGCAGTGCTTATGCCTAATAGGCTGGGAAATATACTGTATGCTGTGAAATCAGAACCGCATAAGCAATTCTCTCCTTGTAGAGGTAAATCATAATAGCTACAGAGACGGTTGATATTGAAATATATTCTGCATTGGGTTTATATGTTCAGCTTCACGCTATGACACACCAACCCTTTATTCTATCTTTTCCATAGGAGTTGTAGCCTGTAACTGGAATGTGCGGTTTACTGATCATAATCGAGAAGAAGGATTGAGGAACAATAAACCTACTTCCCACTAGTCGAGTTCTCTCATTCCAAAAAAATGTCAGCCGTCACCACTGACAATGGTGGAGAGGGAACTAAAGGTTTCAAAGGGACAATAACCCAGAAGAAGGTACGGTATCAATTGCCTCATGTAAAACTCATTATTATAAAAACTGAAAATCTAACATACGTTTCAAAGTGACACGTTCACGCTTGATTAAATTAGAGCAATGAACGCTTATGATTTAGTTTATTTATGCTAAGCCGAGCACTATTAAGTCACTGGATCATCTTACTCCACATTACTACAGTTGCATTTGTGTAACTATCACCATGTACCTGTACCTGTATTTCAATAGCTCTTTTGTTTATTATGTTGGTAGCCTACAGCATCTTCTCTGAAAGGGGCAATCCAGCTTGGTATTGGTTATGCTGTGGGTAACCTTAGCTCCAAACCGGACAGAGATGTTCTCATGCAGGATTTCTCCATGGTGGAAAGTGTCTACTTACCCAGGTGCATACAGTAGTTGTTTACATACTTTTTCATTTTAGCCATTTAGCTGACACACATATAAAGAAGGACTTACACTAAGGGCATCTTGGGGTGATAAAAGACTAGCTAGCCCCCAGTCTACTTGTAGGCTATTGCTGTTAGCTCCTGGTGTAAGTATATGTATATCTATGTTTCTATATCTCCAGTGAGGGAAGCAGCTTGACCCCAGCTCATCATTACCCAGACTTCCGTCTGAAGACCTATGCACCTCTGGCGTTTCGCTACTTCAGGGAGCTGTTTGGCATAAGACCTGACGACTACCTGGTTAGTGTTGAATGCTTCTCAAGTCACACTAAACCAGCACAAACCAAGAGGGTGGCCATTAACAAGAAGATACAACACCATTGTGATTGACAATAAGAGTGTATTGATGTATTGGACTCTGCCATATAAAGGCTTTGTCTATCTGACTTACAGTATTCCATCTGCAATGAACCTTTAATTGAGCTGTCCAACCCCGGAGCCAGTAGTTCCTGGTTCTATGTGACCAGTGATGATGAGTTTATCATTAAGACCGTACAGCATAAAGAGGCAGAGTTCCTGCAGAAGCTACTTCCTGGTTACTATATGGTGAGCCTCTCCCTCTAACACAAACACACTGTTGGCCTCTTGGCACTGCCTGTACAGGTGCCACGCCACATTTACATATCTCCAAGAGCTGTCGGCCAGTATGCAAAGTTGTAGTAAAGCACATGTTGAAAATGACATGTATCTTTGTCCCCGTGGACAAAATACGGTCACAGTCTAGAGTGAATAAGCTCACTTCAGCCAAAACAAACAATGTGTTTTGATACATTCCTGTCTTGTCAAATGAAAAATCTGCACTAACAACACATTTGTTGCACTAACAACACATCTTAGGACTCAACACCGATCCATTCCAAATCACATTTAGCTGATGTGTTTTTTTGTTTGGAGTCCAGAGTTGTGTTAATCACACTATATGTGATTATTAGGCCTATTACATTTCCTGATCTAATCAAATAATCAAATACTTCTTTACATTTATTTAAATTGTGCTCGTCAAACAGCAAGAATCAAGAGACGTTTCTAAACATTTGACCCCATTTCCTGCTTATATGTGCATCCTTCTAGAACCTGAATCAGAATCCTCGGACGCTGCTCCCTAAGTTCTACGGGCTGTACTGCATTCAGAGTGGCAGCGTTACCATTCGAGTGGTGGTGATGAACAACATCCTGCCGCGAGCCATGCAGATGCACTACAAATACGACCTGAAGGGCTCTACGTACAGGCGGCGAGCCTCTCGTAAAGAGCGCGCCAAGCCCTCGCCCACCTTCAAAGACCTGGACTTTGTAGAGATGCACGAGGGCCTGCACTTTGACACGGACACCTACAACGCTTTGATGAAGACCCTACAGAGGGATTGTAGGGTACGTGAGCGTAGGAGGTTATATACCGCATCGGCTCGGGCGGCAGACTGTGCTTGAGCATGTGCGCTTTGAGGTCAACCGCAGGCTGTATTGTGTCATTTTCAAAGGGACACAATTGTGTTCTGTTATGCCTTTTTGACGTCAAATGAACGTATGTTTCTAGCACTGTCAGCAGTAGTCCTTTTTAACAATGTAACAAATGCACATTTTGCAGAATAATGCATTAAAAAATAAATAAAAAATAAGTTTAGTTAATGGTATTTTCGTTATCCATGTAAATAGATCCTCAATTGACAACAATAGCTTTCATTATGCCTATACAAGCAACTATTGGCTATAAAATATATTATTTTTTCTTGTTTGTATTTTAAATAAGCATCGATGAACCTTGAACTTCCCCGCCCATCCAGTGTGTTATGTAAGCATCGCAACGCTCAGACAACCCACACTCCCTTTTCAAGCTATTTTGGCTGACTTCATACGTGCCTGAGTATTATTCGAACGAATAATAAGAAACAGCAGCCTCCTCATCCAGGATTATTTCAAGCACGGCAGAACACCTGACTCACTTTGCTGAGGTCAGGTCTCACAGCACAAAGTACGCAGTCAGGCCAAGCAGTCGACCTACGCAGAATGTGCTACTTTACAGCCATTGTAAGCCCAAGGTTGACATATCATGTTACTCTGTACAATCTTAGGGCTGTTTATTTACAGGAGCTACCAAATGACGCTTGTGTTAAGTCAGACCCACTGGAACTTACAATGCACTAAATGTATGATTTACTGATAAGGTTAAGGCATATTTTACTGGGCCCTTAGTGGCTGCCTACCAAATCAAATATCAATTGAGGGTGCTATTTGAGAAAGAGTATCATGCAAAAGTGTTAGTATAATATTTACCCTGTCATATCCTGTCATAGGCACTTCCTGTGTTAAAACAATCAAATGCTTATCAACTCATAATCTGGTGTTCTAGATATGCTCATTCAACTGTTTGAGGCCCCAGTAATAATATAAAAGTAAAACAGCAGACCTGCTGGTGTATATGCCAATTGTGGGGACGATTTGACAGTACCATATTCAACAAATACAGTACAAAGAAAGTTTAAAAAATGTGCATGTTTGCCTCCCAAATCACCTCAAAGAAATCAATTCCCAAATTAGCTGCCAATCCTGTTTTAAGAATGACTGGTCTAAAGCGATGTACATATTTGCTACATAGCTAACCTATGGTATGCTTGTTTACCGTACATTGGCTCCAGGTTCTGGAGAGCTTTAAGATCATGGACTACAGCCTTCTCCTTGGAATCCACGTTTTGGACCATAAGAAACTAATTAGGGGATCTCGAGGAGAAAGTAGAAGGGGCCAGAAAGTTCTCTACTCTACCGCCTTGGAGTCCATTCAAGGAACAGCCAAGGGCCCAGAAACAGTTGGAGATGATGACACGTGAGGAAATATAATGGTTACCTTTATCATCTCTCTTTCATTGTGTAAATACAGGAGTGGTTGGGAACTACCTTTCTGGGAACAGTCACCTTATCATGGTTGAGAGGTTTGTGTGTCCCTATTATCCTGAGAGCTGTGTTGACTGGAGCCTTGTGCTCCGGGTAGGGTCTCCCAAAGCAAAGTGGCCCCTCCCCCTGAGGGGGCCAGACTAAGAATGGGGCCCGGGGAGTATGCTCTTCTGGTCTACATGTGTTTTGTGAATCTGGAGAAGGCGTATGACTGGGTCCCCCGAGAGATACTGTGGAAGTTGCTGCGGGGCAATCCAATCCCTGTATGCCCAAAGCGATTGTACGGATTCTCGGCAGTAAATCGGACTCGTTTCAGGTGGGGGTTGGTCTCCGCCAGGGCAGTGCTTTGTCACCAATCCTGTTTGTGGTATTCATGGACAGGATATCGAGGCATAGTCGTGGTGGAGAGGGGTTGTGGTTCGGTAGCCTAAGGATCTCATCGCTGCTTTTTGCAGATGATGTGGTCCTGA
>JAOEGT010001914.1:0-11429 GCA_025447795.1 Speoplatyrhinus poulsoni
TGCAGCCGTTCCCTGACAACCAAATTGTCAGACAGTGCTGAGAAGACACACAGAAGACCATAAAAATGCCAGTCGCACACACACACACACACGCACACACACACTGGAGGGGTGGTGAGAACACTAGTTGACATCATTAGGTTGGACACATTTTTGTCACGCTTCCAGATTCAACGCGTCTGCGTATTGCCAAAGAGCTAACCCCCGCCCCCCACACACACACACACACACACACACACACACACACCACCCCCCCCCCCCCCCACCCCCCACCCCCCCCCCCCCACCCACACCCACCCACACACACACACACACACCCCACCCCACCACCCCCCCACCTCCCTCTCTCTCTGGTTCTTTGTCCTGTTTACATGTTTAATACCAGAGACGCCCATGCTCATAAGGGCCGCCTATACACTGGTGTGTTGGTGTGATCTGAGCAAATGAGGACCCAAACTGGAGGAGGGGAAAAAACACGAAAAGATTTGTAGGGGAGAGTGGGTGTAAAAACAAAAAAAAGCACCCTTGAGACTCAGTCTGTCTGCTACGCAAGCTCTAACATTGCCTCACAACGCAGCACACGCCGTCCTTTGTTATTTGTGAGGTTGTCGTTATTTGCCCTTTCCCTTCTTTAGGAATCAGATTAGGCCCCTTTCCGCGGTCAGCGTAGATTAACGTGGACCTGGACACGTCTGGGAAGCTCACAGCAACTTGGCGGCTGCTGTTGTTGTTGTTGTTCTTTGTTTTGCCCGTGTCCTGCCGGCTTAATTGTGTTTTCTTGTGTGCTGCTCTTTTTTCAAGGTTCTGGTGGAAAATCGCAACATGATGAGTGTCTGCTCAACAGGGGAGAATCTTGTTACTGTGATGAAGGCCCCGGGCTAGTGTGTATACTCTGAGACACGACTATATCACATCTGGGGCCTGGAAGCTGCAAAACAACCCCGGCCGCCACAGCCATCAGACACATCCTTCAGATGAATAATCACGTTTGAAGTTTTCACATGGGCAAGTTTTACGGTTAAGGAAATATGTTTTACAGGAAGAAGGCACAGGGAGGGAGGAAATAAAGACGACCTATAAACATAATGGAGCGGCTCTGCGGACAGTCATATCAGTCGCTGTCATTTCGTAACACATATATATTTTGATGTTGGTGGTAACGCATTGGAAAGTAGCAAATTACTGCAATCACATTACATTATAGTTCCTGGTCTGATCAAAAAAATGTGAAATTCATTTGAAACTATTGTTATTGTCTCTACACGGTTTCTCCCACGCCTGCGTTGTAATTACAGTGCGTGCATTGTGTGCAAACAACAGCTGCATGGCTTGTCTGGCTGCTACACTGTGTAGCAGCAGAGTGCATATTATAAAGCAAAGGCTCCCCAAATAAGGTGCAGGACCCCAGGACCCCCCCGAGACACAGATATATCCGGAAACTATTTCCACATTTTTTTGTTTTATTACATTTTTTATCCATAATTGTTACTACAGTTAATGCAATGCATTATGCCCTGGGACTTGGGTTGTGCCAAAACATTACCTGTTTGTTTAGCCTGTTTGCCTGGTATATACAGTATATTACCTGAAAGTGTTTTTGACCTCTGTATGTATTTTGAGCATTGCCCAGCCGATTGGACTGTTTAATGTTTATTTGGATATTATTTTGGAAACAGCATTCTCCTTAATGCCAGTTTCAGACTACAGACACTTTTTAGTCATCCATGATGGTCACCCTGTCCGAATAGATGAACAATGTGTCATAAAATCTTAACATGTCTTGGCTGGGAGACAACATTACATGTATGACATCGACCAATCATGTATGCTGTCGTTCACAACCTGGCTCGAGTTCATTATTTCGACGGGAAGGAGGGGTCAAGATTGTAGATTTGCGAGATCAAGATGGTCTCGTGAGCTTCAGTTTGACTTGCCTCGAGAATCAGTCTGGAGAGCACGGAAATCGTTGTGTTTCAGGCCGGTAAACCAAGTGCGTGCCAATAAGTGTCGTACTGTTAAGGTGTGATGAAGGAGACTTGAATTCAATACAGCATCGATATTATTGGAATTTATTGGAACAGCAGCTTTAACTGCAAGATGTTTGTATGCTGTTTCACACTTCTTATTGTACAGAACTTGTTCACTTTGCCTAGGTTTGGGCTTTTAATGAAATATTGAAGTTGCAATATGTGCATAGCATACTTGTATGTACTGTATTATAGCATCATCTGTATGACCTTTTTTTTGCCATATTCCTTGCAATGAAAATCTTTGACTTCCAAAGAACAAGAAACATGGAGGGCAAAACATGTTTTCCTTAACACCCTTGTTAAGGAAAATGCCTGAAACTACAGTCAATCTTAATATGGAACAGTTTATAGCCTAAGGCTTAGTGTAAACACATTAATTTAGACTGTTTTTCCGTATCTTAAATGTATACCAATAATGGAGCAAATCATAATTGTCGCTCACCCTTAATGTTTATTTATGTAGATATTAATTTAATCTTGTTGGTCTCAACAAACCAGGCTGTAATTCAATATCTTTTTTTTAAAGCAGTAGATAGCTTCAATGTGTTTGATTTTGCATGTACGATACTCTTTGTTTTACAATATTAGCATTGACAAACCACAGAAACAGACACACAAGGTCATATTCACTATATTTATCCACATGCACACGCACACACACAGACACACTGTGCAAATTGAGGTACTGTAAGCCTTCCTCGATTTGTTTTTCTATGTGTGAGCACGCACACACACACACACACATACACACACAGCAAGGACAGTGGAGTAAAACAATATTTTATATGCATCACATCCCAGAGATGGATCCGCTCGCCCACTGAGCGATGGGAGGAATGGATAACTCAACTAACATCTGGCCGAGCGACAGTAAAGAGGGATTTAGAGCTAGCCCCGGGAAGCTGGGAGAATCTCTGTGTCCATTTAACGCTTTATTACAGAGCCAGCAGCCCCATGCTAACTCACTTAGCCTGGCATACAGGAGCTAGACTGCCTTTCAGACTGCCTGCGACACGGCTCACGCACGCACGCACACGCACACGCACACGTACGCACACACACACACGCACGCACACACACACGCACACGCGCACGCACACGTGGGCCCCCCTCTATGTGGATTTGTCTGCCGATCTTCCAACAAGTCCTTCATTTGTGCGTCTGTCCGCGTCTGTTGTCATTTGTCCTCCCATTAGTTTGTCTCTGACCCCCCCTCCATCACCACAATGACTCCATGAGTCCTCTTGTCATGTATTACAGCTCCTGACCCATCCCTTCCTCCCTCTCTCTCTCTCTCTCTCTCTCTCATTCAGTCTTGCTGTCTTTCACTGTGACTCATTTTAGTGTATATACTCTCATCAAACTCTCAACCCCCCCCTCCCCACACACACACGCACACATACTCTCTGTGCCACATCCAACCTCACCATTTTAAAAGTATTTAATGTATCTCCTGTTCTACCCTCCTCTCTCTCTCTCTCTCTCTCTCTCTCTCTCTCTCTCTCTCTCTCTCTCTCTCTCAGGGTGATCACCCGGGGGTAGATGACAATCAAATGAGTCATTGCATATCGAGGCAGGGAGAGCGAGGGGGAGGATTAACTACCCAAAGTGAGCGTGATCGCTGTCACACTCCACAACCTCATTCATTGGAGGTTACCGTGGTATCAGGAGAGAGGGGGAGGGGCCGACGCCATCCTGTGTCTTAAAGTGCCAGCGCGTCATGGCCTTTTAGGGGGGGAAAATGGGGAAAAAAGAAAAACAATAGCTTAGAGCACAAGGCCTAGCCTATACACGGTATACGGTGGTTAAATAGGATTGCGTTGCCCTCTAAATCATACATTAAATGGATGTAGCTCAAGGCCTATTTAGGACAATACAGATCTATTGCCACCATTAGGAACAAGACATCTTTTCTCATTTCAACTGATTTAAAAAATGTGATTCTTGTTTAACTACTGATTTATACAAGTAAATCTTTTGAAATTGGTCTCACCGGGTTTTGCCCGTAAAATAAACTCCCATTCAGCATTCAGAAACGACTTTCTGTTTTCCTATTTAACGCCTGCATGTTACAAGTGACGGATCTAAGGCCTGGCAGGCTGCAGGGTACGCTACACTCAGAACAGGCCGGCTAGAAGGCAACCGGTAATGCACGGTATATCCTCGTGCCATGACACCACCACACGGGGGACAGGTCCCATTACGTGCGCGCCCCTCACTCCAAACGCGTGCATTTGCGCTATGGTCTGCTGTGTGCATGTTGTTGTACAGTGTGCACCTGCCTCTGTGTGTGTGTGTGTGTGTGTGTACGCACACGGGGGTCTCCTGCGGTAGGAAGGATGAGTTGAGCCCTGTGTTTGGCTAATTAAGACATGCAGTCGACGGAGAGAGAAAGCGGGGAGATGGCAGAGAGGCGCTAATTCATAATTGACATAATGGATGAAATATGTCTGTGGGGTTTTTAGGACACACACACACACACACACACGCGCACACACACAATCAAACACACACGCATGCACTCACAATGATTTCATTCTGATTAGCTGACACACACGCACACCTTTGTGAGAATTGAAAATATGCATCATTTTGCAGCAGACACTAATGAATGAATAGCGAATCTCATCCTAGTAACGATATTTCAACGCAACAATTACACACAGGTTCATACACAGTATGCACACACTCACTGGTATATGCTAATTCACTGTGCTACAGTAGTCGCAGAGGAATAAAGTGAGACTGAATTGAGGCGTCGTCGCTCAATATAACCGTCTCATATTGCCTGCCTAGTTGCGGCATAGGACCGCGTCTCCAAATATATTCTGTCACTGCACGACCTTGACAGAGGGGTCATTCCTCGTTAGATGGTCATTTATGAAAGAGAGTAGAGAGGGTATAAAGTATAGGAAAACCGAACGGAGAGGATTCTGGCACTGTGTAAGATCTGGTCCAGTTGCATGCGTGCACACACGCACACACACACACACACACACACGCGCACACACACACGCACTATGGTGAATCTGCCATCATCATGCTGCCGTATTATAGAATTACAGTTTTTGTAATTTTTGTCACTATTACAATGCACGTGTTTTACAAGCCAACTATATTTTTTTCTGATATAATTTTGTAAATAAACGAATAGAAATAAATAAATATGTAATTTATATGGTCGAAACATTCAAACGTCACTCAGTGTAGCAGGAAATATACGGGATCAGGATGTGATCTGCTACGACCAGACCGTCTGGCCACTTATTTAGCCCTAAAGTCTTTAGCCTGCCCAGTTATCCCACAACCAAAGCCTTCCTACTGTTAACTCACCATATATTACGTCCCAGACCTTGACATGTGCCATTGTTTATGAGATAATCAAAGCTATTTGCTTACATGCACAAATAATGTAAAGAAATGTGGGAGTGGTAAAACTGTTTGGACAGAATTTAATGATGCAGTCATCCCGAGAGCAGCCATATTCATGCTATGCGGTCTCGTAAAAGCGGATATTCAGAAGCAGCTTTCCAACGTCATGCTGAAAGATGAAGTATAACCAGCCTATAGGGCTGCTATAGAAATCAATTTTGTGGTGCATTATGGCTCCAGTCTCTTTAACATAATAATAATAATAATAATAATAATAATAATACATTTAATTTGTAATGCACTTTACATTTAAACAAATCGCAAATTCCTACAATGTAGACTCATAAAAAGCACTGTAAAAACATCAGTAAACAGATAACAAATAATAAATACATATTATTATTCACACATGCATTGTGTGATCGTAGGCCCTCCCATACTGCCAGTTATGGGGTGACTCTGAGTCTGTGTTAGCTATAGCGGACGCAGCGGCGGTTTTTCTGCAGCATGCCGGGGCTCTCTTGTGACATTGTGGCACTATGTGTCACACTCTTACAGACAGCCAAATAAGCCCTTGGCAGCGTAAACAAAGAGAGATTACACCCTGGAAAAAGAAGGGAGTGTGCTGGTATACTCCTGGTATTAAGGGGAGGATCTTAGTAGGGGAGATGAGAGGGAAAGACATGCACACAGAGATAGCAAGATGGATAGCCACAAGACAAACGGTTGCAGAGGCAAAATGCACCAATGATGCACACATTCAGCCTTGTCTGACTCCTATGTCTGAGTAACAGAAAGCTAGGTTACCATTATTTAGGGGTTCCAGTGAAATATGCCAAGCCAAAGAGAAGTGATACCCTGACGATAAGGTGTTAGTTTTCCTCTGGAGACAGTCCAGTGACATATCCATCCATCCATCCATCAATCTTTATCTGCTTATCCAGAATCTGGTTGTGGGGGCAGCAGCTCCAGCAGGGGACCCCAAACTTTCCTTTTCCGAGCCACATTATCCAGCTGTGACTGGATCCAGCTTTGACAGCTCTGATCCCGAGGCATTCCCAGGCCAGTGTGGAGATATAATCTCTCCACCTAGTCCTGGGTCTTCTCCAAGGACGCATCCTTACCAGATGCCGGTACCACCTCAACTGGCTTCTTTCGACACGAAGGAGTAGCGGCTCTACTTCGAGTTCCTCACGGATAGCCAAGCTTCTCACCCTATCTCTAAGGGAGACGACAGCCACCCTTCTGAGAAAACCCTTTTCTGCTGCTTGTACCCGTTATTTAGTTCTTACAGTCATGACCCACCCTTCATGACCATAGCTGAGGGTAGGAACCAAAATTGCCCAGTAGGTCGATTGCCTTTCGGCTAAGCTCTATTTTTGTCACAACAGTGTGGTAAAGTGACTGTAATACCACTCCCCGGCCAATCTGTCCAATCTCCTAATGTACTGGAATTCCTTCTCTTGGGGTAAGGACTCCGGGAAAGGATTCCCTTCCCGGGGTAGGCACTCCATCGGTTTCCTGCTGACATATGTTTCAGCATATTATTGTCTATATAGGATGCATCTAAACAATATGCCTGGTGCCCACCAAATGCGTAAAATATTTAGCATGCGTTAGTTTTCTCCATATTTTTCTACATCCAACGGAAATACAACGCAATGCAAACTGGCAGCATGTGAGCATGCCACGACCATGCTTACGGCTATAACCGTGAGATGGAAAGTTTCTGGTTCGAGCAATGGTTCAATACATTTCTCATCTCGACGCTGTCGAGTAACCGATTTTGGGAGACCCTGCATTTCCTTTCTGCGTACAATAAGGAGGGGACGACGCTCGATGCGGGTACACCACGGACACATTTGTGATCATGACATGTGGGGGAGATTCATACAAAACTGCATTTTATGCAATAGACACTATTGGCGTGGACGAACAGCTGCTCCTGACTACAGCAAAGTGCCGCTATTATAATCTTAATTTAGCCGACATGCCTAACAAGTGGGATCTATGCTTTCATGAATAGCCTATATTTGCGTGTTCTGAAATACACCCATTAGAGCTCCAAAATACAGACAATTAATACAATGACATGAAACACAGTGTCTAGACACACAGGTAAATTCTACCTGTTGTCGGTTTTCGGTACAGAGATTCTTGGCAGTTCTAGTCTTCTAGTTCTAGTTTTCGTCGAGTTTCAAAGCAGAACAACAATTGTTCTTGCAGCTATCATGGTGTCAGACGTGAGAGCAATTGAGGGCACAAATCAGGGAGTATGTACATTTAAGATTGCTGCTGGGTAATTTAAAATGCATATTTTAGCAACTGTGGAACATGAGTAATGAGAGCACCTTTCCTTTATTTTATTGTATTTTACTTTTTTTTTAAATATACCAGTATGAATTCAATGCTGTTCATGGCTCCATGCGAGGTGAAAAGCATTGTGGAGATGAGCTGCATGTAGAGATGAAGTGGTGTCATTTAGCTGCTGCCCTTATTAGGTCCTAGTCATTTTCTATCATCACCATTACCTGCACAGCAACACTGCCAAATGTATGAGAGAGGAAAGGAGGGGGGGGTCTGTGCTATAACCATCAGCTCTGTAAGTGTGTGTGCGCATGTGTGCTTGTGTGTGTGCGTGCGTGTGCGTGTATGTGGGTGTGTGTGTGCGCGTGTGCTTGTGCGTGTGTGTTTGTGTAATCTAACCTTGCTGTCTTCCCAGACCAGCTGGGGAACATCAGAGTGTTTGCGTCGGTGGAGGATGATTGAGATAGTGTCATTCTTCTTAGCCTGAAGCCCCAAGTGCATTATGGGTATGTCAAACCATTATCCTAGACATTTGGCATATCTGCTATAGGGAACACTGGGAACTCTCTCTCTCTCTCTCTCTCTCTCTCTCTCTCTCTCTCTCTCTCTCGCTCGCTCTTCCATTGAGTGAACAGTTCACAGTTTATTTTCAAGAGCTTTCTGCCCTTGCTGCCTTAAATCAGTTTGTTTTCCGATCTGGAAGAGAGGAGAATTAACAGTCAGTTTCTTTTATGTGCTTCTGAAAACATTGGTCAGGTCATGTGGGTGAGAATTGCATGTTGTCAGGGACAATATGAAAATGTCACGACTATCCTGGCCAAAATAATTGCGATAGACAATATATTAATATACTATAATTAAACTCTTAATATTGCACTAAAACATACTGGAATAACTTTATCTTAAATTTGGTTAAGAAACAATTATTTTTATTTTCATGACACTTTTGTGTGCACTTATTTTGCTTTGAAATCAGTATTTCAACAAATCCGATTCATCTTTTCAATGTGGGAGACGCAATGGGCAAGCCGAGCCTTCAGCCATGGTGGTGATTGACTGGAAAGATGCAGGCTAATGAATCAATTTGTAAATCAATACATTTGGACTGCACAAGTGATCTACACAGCGTTTTTCAAGACACTTAAGAAAGAAAATATTCATACTTATGTAAGGACATTCAGGATTATAATGTTAATGGACATTCACCACGATTCGGTTATCATCAATATTTTTACCGCAAAGAGATAATTTCGGATATTGTCCCATCCCTAATATCATATCTTCTTATGCATTATCAGATATTACCAGGTTTACTCCTCTTTTCCGTACAACTGTAATTGTCAAGAATTCAATATAATTTCTGGGATCTGTTAAAAACGTCAGATATGATGAGTAGGGATATTCAACTCCGATCCTGGAGGGCCGCACCCTGCACGTTTTAGATCCCTCCCTGCTACAACACGCCTGATTCAAGGTTGTTAGAAGACTGATAACGACCCGTTCATTTGAATCAAATGTGTTGGAGCAGGGAGAGATCGAAAACATGCAAGGAGCGGCTCTCCAGGACCGGAGTTAAATAGCCCTGGTATAGACCAACAAAGTAGTATGCAGTCAACATCACAATTAAGCAACAAGTTTATTATATGAAATGTTAACATTTTAGTTTCTTTAAAATATAACTACAACAGTTATATTTGTATATTGCAATAGTTTGTCATTACAGTACACTGACAAAGTTGAGTATTTAAAATGTTCCTCAAATAATAATAATAATAATAATTATACAGTCCTGTAACAGCTAAAACTGACAGCCCCAATCATTCCATGTCAAATTCCTTGTACGCTATGCGATTGGTATCAAAACAATGATTTAGTGAGTGATGTTTGGACAGACTCCTCATGCATGACACTAATCTGCCTCCATCGGTGGTGATGTGTTTGTTTACATTTTTTTTCCCTCTTCTTTTCTGGATTCCATCTGGGGCTATCTGTGTCGACAGGACCCACTCTCGTCAGAGTCGCTGCCGGTCAGGGGCTATCTTGTGTCGACAGCGCCCGTCTCTTCCCAGCCAACAGGCCTGTCAGTGAGTGGCCTGACATGGTGGGTTCATCTTCACGTGGCGATTGTGGTGCAGTGGCAGGCACTAGGTGCTGTTAGCAGGTGCTAGGTGCTGTTAGCGTGCGTCAGGTACAGTTAGCGGGTGCTAGGTGCTGTTAGCGGGCATCAGGTACTGTTAGCAGGCGCTAGCTGCTGTTAGCGGGTGCTAGGTGCTGTTAGCGGGCGCTAGCTGCTATTAGCGGGCGTCAGGTACTGTTAGCGGGCGCTAGCTGCTGTTAGCGAGCGCTAGGTGCTGTTAGCGGGCGCTAAATGCTGTTAGCAGCTGATGGGTCATGGATGAGGTGACCCTAATGAACATCTAGAGTCAGAAGGGCATTGTGGTGCTGGAGGACATGTTATTGGCTGTACATAAGATGTTTCACATATACTTAAAAAAGCTTCCTTAAGTATATGTGAAACGTTTTATGTTCGCTATGAAGCAGCGACTTATATAGTTAGGACAGCATTAGCACCGGGGGAGAATCAGCAATGGGATGATTAATTAGTTAACAATTTATATTAATGTTCGCCGAAAGACCTCCACTTAGAACGCAATTAATTCTAATTAAAAGAGCAGCCATGGTTATGTCGGCAAGTATATAAAAAAAAAAAAAAAATAACAATATAGGCTAATAAAGCTAATTAAATGGGGGCGGTCTCAAAACCCTGCAGTTATCAAGAACTGATGATGCCTGAAAATCAAGTTGATCCATGTGTTTCTGCACACAAACATGGAACAGCTTGTTTTACAAACAAGTCACGACGATGTATCAATTCATTACGAGTGCTTGAGATTGCAAGCCCTGAAATATAGATGGAGCTCAACCGATCCTAAATCACATTTCATCATAAAAGGCCGCAATAGATTTTATTGACTGTTATCTATGCTGACACTACTGCGGAGTATATACGCGATTCCTCAATCCTCCCTTCCAACCCCCCACTTCATCTGTCTCCCTTCTGTTTTGCTTAAGTTTGAAATCCCCATAAGGCGGTGTGAGATTGACGTCCGTTCAGCAGAGTTCACAGTGAAGGAGCTAGTGTGTTGCACCGAGCCCACCCAAAACTGTCAAGCTCGACAAACAGGCCGTCTGTTTGGCTACGCCAGCCCAGATATCACAACGCACGCCACCGTAAATGGACCACTTCCTCTGTGTGGGCGCGTGATAAGGGCACTCACCTCTACATGACCCGATAGTTGGCTTTCCCTCCCTCTCTGTTTCTGCACCCCCCCCCACTTTCCTCACTTGAATCCAGTATTCCCTTCATGTTGGCCCTCTTGTTCCCACACACACACAAACACAAACGGCAAACAGCGGAAAAAAAGTATCTCAGTCCAAGATAAGACATGCTGTGCCAATCACCCATCGCGGTATTTAGCCCCCGTGACAACCGCCTGTCCATCAAACATCACGTCCTCACGTCTCCCAGTTGCGTTCTGTGCTACGGCGCGCAGTGTCACGCAGGAACTTTAGTGTGTCACCAGCTATCTGTTTTCCAGTCTGTCAATCACCGCGGCCTTCTGCCTCGCTGTCAATCAACCCGTCAAGTATGTGGTTTGGTTCCGTCCATCTCTCTCTCTCTCTCTCTCTCTCTCTCTCTCTCTCTCTCTCTCTCTGTCT
>JAOEGT010001925.1:0-11428 GCA_025447795.1 Speoplatyrhinus poulsoni
TGACGGAACTTTGACAAATTTTTCATTTTTTATTTACGATATTAACTATAGTTGTAGGCCTACTGTACATGGTTAAATCCAAAGCAAAGCGGTTCTGAATATTAGGTGTTCCAGGCACATCCAGCTGGGAGGAGACCTCGGGGAAGACCCAGGACTAGGTGGAGAGATTATGTCGCCACACTGCCCTGGGAACTCCTCGGGATCCCCCAGTCAGCGCTGGTTAATGTGGCTCGGGAAAGAGAAGTTTGGGGTCCCCTGCTGGAACTGCTGCCCCTGCAACCCGACTAACGAATAAGCGGATATGGATGGATGGATATACTGTATGCAGTACTAAACACATATATATATATACACACATACTGTATTTATACCGTATATAAGAATAATATTAATGTAAAACATTGGCTAAACAAAGTGTGGAACCCGCTACAATATAATGTTAATATTTTGTTATTGAAATCATTTGTATGCATTTTTAACCTTAATAAATAGAGCTAGCTGAAAATGTATTAGCGCAATAATGTTATGATGCCTCCTATGAAGAGTCCATTGTCAAAACATGTGTCCAATTGTTCCAATCCAATCCAATCCACTTTATTTATAGAGCACATTTTAAAACAACTAGGTTGACCAAAGTGTTAACATTACATAAGTACATAGATAAAACAATGAATGTACACACATTGAACACCACAAGTAAGATCATCATGACAAAATAAAAACTCAAGCAGATTTAAAAGCCAAGGAGTAAAAGTATGTTTTTAGTTGTGATTTAAAAACAGGAAGGCTAGGGGCCCAAGTTCCAGTAAGGTGTCATGCAGCAGCATTTTGGACTAATTGCAGTCTCGACATTTTGTTACTTTGGGTTAATCAAGGCACTAAATACAAATGCATGACCCTAATATATGTGATGTCACAAAAAGTGTCATTCCATTTCTCCGTCATCTCAGGGCTCACACTTTTGGTTAAGGAGACATAGACTAAGTCCACAGCCTGTTGGATAACATGCCACAGTAACTTATCCCAGTGTGAGTGCAGTCTGGATGCAAATGTGAATGAATCACATCTTTCTGATCCAAGAGCAGAAGCTACATCAACTGTGATTGTCGGCATTGCCAAAGTTCTTCAAGCACATTGGTTGGGTACCGTGGCTTTACAGTGATATTGCTGGGAAAAAAGGCTTTATATATACGAGGAAGTGGAACTACTCCGATAGGTACATCTGTAAGTTCTGTCATGGATGGCTGGCCAATAATTATACTGAAAGTCATTCTACTATAAACATTTTTCTCAGGGGAAACCCAGTGTGTCAGTGATAATTCAATTCTCCATCTACATATCCACATAGACATGTCAACCTTAGAATGAGCTGTGAACATTAGAGCAAATGGATGGCAAATTATAACATGGCTAATGAATTTAATTAAACCCTATTTATACAAATAAAAAATACATTATTTGGAAATAAAGTAAAATACAACCGTATACAAAATCTTAATTGAATAGAATTTTAAAACCTCTTAATGCATTTTTGTATAATTAAAATATATTTTAATGACATTCACTGTTCTTTACTACTGGCAAAATGACTTATTTACTTTGTCTTGCATAATGTGTTTGGATGTCATTGTCTGTGCTTTTACCTACCCTGATGTGCACACATTTAGGATATTAATTGGCCTGCTGAACTTAATAAGTACATTTAAAAATAGCAAGACTTTAATTCATGAGTAATCTACTTGTGAGACATACTTTTATGGAGGAAGAGTGCATCAGTCCGGATCGTGAATCACTGAGCAGCTGTCGACATGTTTTTTATCTTTAGAGGGCGGTGTGAGTCGGTTCATCATCCTATGTTTATGGGTGGATGGGAACATATTGCAGACATTTACAGCTATACTGGGAATAGCAGTGGCTTGCACCTCTAAGGACAGCAGAACATTACTTCAGTCTCTCTCTCTCTGCCACTCTCTCTAATAACAACTTTGGTTTTGCTGGAGTCTCATGTCGGTTCTGAAGCAAACGTCTGTATATGAAATTAAATACGTGTGTGTGTGTGTGTGTGTGTGTGTGGCAGACGGTATGTCATTGATCAGCTTGGTCTCCAGTGAGAAGATCTCATATGTGTGTGTGTGTGTGTGTGTCATTGATTGCATATGCACTTTTGTGCGTGTGCATGTGTGTGCATGGGGGCAGGTGTGAAAGAGATGAACTAGAAGAACAGAGATGAAATCACACACACACACACACTCACAGCCTGTAAACACTGAAGCCAAGATGATAATTGCTTGCTTGATAGATAGATGATTACTCGTCCATTTGAAATAAAATAAAAACTCCACAGTATGATGCAGTCTTAGTATCAACTCTACAGAACTGAATTGCCTTTGCCAAATACAGGCACTATGGGGGAAGGTAAACAAACCAATAGAAATGCCTAGTTGAGTTGACATGTTTGACAATGTGTCAGTGACTCATCTGCTTTAATTGAATTCAGCTTGGCTTGTTAAAGTTAATTGTGCAGGTGCATTCAGCCGTGCACAACACAGCCAGCACCCGTGCACACCAAAGCCACACTACAGCTCACGTGCACGCTACATTAGCAAGTGCAGCGTAAACAGTGTGATCTGGCCAGGCTGCAGAAAGTGCCTTTTAATTTTACGTTGGGCGACTCCAATTTCTTACCAAAACATGCGCCTGATCGCGTTGCCGAAATGACAGTTAGGGAACGGTTAGAAGGGCTGATTATGTGATCAGGCGCAAGTTTGGTATGCCAAAAGTAAAAGTGGAATTGTGGAACTGACGACTCTCAGAAAAATAAACCAAAAGTTTATCTATCATTAATTAAATTGTCTTGGTCACATGAAATCCAGAGATAACGGGCGTAGTTCTAACCCCACCCTAAAAAACTAGTTCTATTTGCGTGACTAAAAACTATACTGTAATTAATGCCATAGCAACAACTTGTAAGGTTGTAGAAGGAGAAGACATTACATGGCAAACAACAGGAAAGGTTTCTGAGTAAAGTCACAAGCGAGCAAATCCTCTCAGCATCGTATCTCCTAACTGGATTACACCTGCCTTTAAGAGGAAGAAATTGTTCACTGCAAAACTTACTTGCAGTTTTCATACGCACAATTAAATAGGTAAACAGACTCTGCGTTCAGGATGGCGGAACGTTCGCTACAAGTTCAGTGAACACGAAGGGCAGTGGACTGAACAGCAGGTTACATAACAGGGAGGAGCTAGGCTGTCCATATAGGCTGTGGGTTGACCAACGCTCACATGGCTAACAGCCATCTTTGGGTTTTACTGCTTTAGATTGTTGTGTTTCAGCAGTACAAATGCACAAGATGATGGTAGAATCAAGAACCACTTCTGTCTGTTCCAATTTAAGGATATTTCCGTAATGGTGTGACAATATTCAGATTTTTTTTTTCTCAGAATGAGGCAGAATACATTTAAGATGGAAAGGGGTAATAAAAGCAACATTTGGTACTGATAGAGATGATGACTTATAGCCTACTCACAAATAGTCTACTTATAAAACATCCATGGGCTATACTTCCTACATGTCACGAACAACACTCGCCACGCCAATTAAACGCAGCAAACCTTTTTGAAAGAACGTGTTGTTCATTGAACGTCAAGAATGTGTGGTTCATCTTCTTGGGTATCTCCTCCCATGTTTTTGAACAAAACAATTCCCTCGACCGTCCCATAAATGCATAGCATGCATTTATGTACAGCGTCTTTTGCTATTCTGTGTTGCTGTGGTAGGCAGAATGTGGTTGCTATGTGCAGCCTGTTCAAACTGTACATACAATGTCATACAATGTTTTTAGGCACAGTTACAGTACAACTATATGACGGCCAAAACGGGCACCAACATAGTTAATCTGCCCATATGGCGACATTCTAAGGACATTTGAAAGATAACTGGAAGTGGGAGGATAAATCAAAGAAGACTGTTGCAATGCATAAATTATGTAACACCTGGGGACCAAATGTTTTACACAATCATTTTTTTCAGTAAGGAAAAGTACATAAATTTTCTGGGACAATGCTGATTATGTAGTGCATAATGGATGCACACCGATGCTATTTACTGAACTCAAATTGCATATTTTAATTGGATACAGCCACGGTGTACAGTAGCAGATTAAGTGAAGCCTCTGTTCTGGTTGTGTTTTGTATTATTTATTCAAAAAGACTTTGAATATGTAAAAACAGAATCAACACAAGCCATTATTTGAGGGAGAGGTAATCTTTCAGATAATAAAAGAACTGTCATTAATTTGTATCACCAAAACAATATTTGACAGACCAAAACAAAAAATAGAGGTAAACATAACTTCAGACATTTATAGCATGACCCGGGTAAAACATTCGATAACAAGGTGAAACCTGTACTGTACATCTACTCATCTCTCAAATACAGCCCTCGTCCTGTCACACCAGGTGCATGACTTGTTGTAGTCCCAGCCTCTTCCATTCATCAGCACTACGTCACCTGAGCAACTCTGTGCTCAACATCTGAGACATGGACCCTAGTCTCAACCTCGTCATTAGCACTGCATCACATGAGCAACTCTGTGCTGAACGTCTGATACATAGACCCTAGTCTCAGTCTCTTCATTAGCACTACGTCACATGAGCAACTCTGTGCTGAACGTCTGATACATAGACCCTAGTCCCAGCCTCTTCATTAGCACTACGTCACATGAGCAACTCTGTGCTGAACGTCTGATACATAGACCCTAGTCTCAACCTCTTCATTAGCACTAAGTCACATGAGCAACTCTGATCTGAACGTCTGATACATAGACCCTAGTCTCAGTCTCTTCATTAGCACTACGTCACATGAGCAACTCTGATCTGAACGTCTGATACATAGACCCTAGTCTCAGTCTCTTCATTAGCACTAAGTCACATGAGCAACTCTGTGCTCAACATCTGATATAGAGCCGTTTAAGCTCGACAGAACTTTTCAGAAATGAGGATGTAAATGTTCATTGGCATCAGCAGCTAGCATTGTTCAGTTAGCATTGTTCAGTTAGCATTGTCACTCATGAAGTTTGCATCTGTAATTCTGGTACGACACTAAGTGCAGTGTTTTATTTATACACAATTTCAGTAAAAAAATGTTTTGGCATTAACCGTATAGCCTACTTATCTAACAGATTCAGATTCAGAGATTCAGTTTAACGTCCGACTTGGTCATTGAGTTATGTACGTGGTTGGTCTTCGTGCATGTCAGTCAAAACACCTCTCCTGTCAAGTAGGCGGATCTTGACACAAAAGCCAGCGCTGTGTCCTAGACTTTACGTAGTAAAGGCTGAGAGTAGGTTTGTTGAAACTAAATCCCACTTTCAATCAGAAATTGAACAGCGTGCAAAACCATAGCAACAAAACCATAGCAACATGTCAAGTGGGTAAAAGTACAGGTTTCTTTTGCAGATAACAGCCACCCTTGACTGCTCAATTACAAACCGTTGAAAGGTGACATGTTTAATCTACTGTATATGTAACAGTGGCAAGCCGGTAGTGCTGTACATACACTAGAGCCGTGGAAAGAGAGAGTTACGCCAATATATGTTTGACATTATATTGACATTTTCAACGGTCACATGGTTCATAAAGAGGCAAAACAGGTTCAAGGAAGTGCTTGGTGGGCAATTGAATCCATTTATAAAGATATATTACTGCATCTTTTGGTAATTATTAGTCAATACATGCACCAATACATTTACATTACAGTTACATTTACAATAGAATTTCTAGGGTACTTTTAGTATTTTTGTCTAACTTCCGGTAACTATTTTGAGGCTCCACGATCCGCCATTGCTGTGAAAAAAACGATCCATTGCAGTGAACGGAGATGATTCAACTCTCTTTACATGGCTGTACATACAGTAAGTTATGTAAATCTCCCTGTCCCAAACCTCATGGATGCTCTGGTGACGCACGCTTTCAACAGTTTAGGAAATTGAGAAAAAACCTCCCCAATTTATCGAAAAAGCTTTATTACATATGAACAGTTAATATGAAGAAAGTTGATATTGGAACTCTATCAAAACAAAAACTTCCTTCAATGCCACAGGGTGGTCCCTCAGAATCTCCGCCCTACACATCGGACAAGCATTCCCAAGACTAGGATAGTGTGATAGTGTGGCCCTTGCTCTGTTGTGGTGTGGTGCAGTCGTCCTCGCTTTAGTTGTGTTCTCTGTTACAGAGCAAGGGCTGTGTAGAATAACACCGGATTGTTTTTTCAGCAGGCACCACAAAATAGGCAGCTAGCAGATCCTAAGTACAGTAACTATTCACTGAATTTGACTAAAAGCGCATTTGCTTCGTATTCGGTTGCATTGAGTTGCAAACCAAGATAAAAGCATTTACAGTCGTCGTCCCACACAACCCCCGTCTAGAGATCTTCAACAACCTTCTTAATGAAGAGTTCCATCCACACTGGTCTGACTCCAGCCGGTCTCTCCATAGACTGTCTGTCTGTCAGACCAATCATTCATCTTAGTTCTGTTTGAAGCTTTCACATACGCGCTGCGTGATGCGGATCCTAGCTTATATTCCATTTGTAAAAGACATGTCTCGAGATATGTCACAGTGTGGTCTTTGTTCCGAGAATCCATTTTATTGGCCGATACAAGCTGTCTGTATTTTGTCAGTTCCTTCTGTGGTGCTTCCACTTTACAGGAATGGGGTGGTATTATCATTTTGTAAATTCTCTTGCGACGATTAACCAGCGGGAAGTCAGGGCTAGCATGTGTCGCAAATATCAAACGCACGTTCAAGCAGACCATTGATCTTATCTTCAAATATCCAGGAGGATGACGACGGTGCTGTTCTCCACCCCTGAGGCAGTTTCAGTGATCGCAAGTTCAACAAGTTCTTACACTGCAGAGCAATACAGAACACAATCCCCCCATGCACCGAACATCCGGCGTGAGCCTCACCATATGTTGCCCATGAGGCTGCCCAAACGCCATGCCTCCCCCACCAGTAGTGGGCATGTAGCCCTGCCGGACCAGAGCTGTCCGCTGACAGCTAAACTTGACCTTCGTAAACAACCTGTTGTTGACGCTGAGAGGAGAAAGGGTTTTCCTGTAATGTTGAGAAACGCACTCGAAGACGCGCGAACACAGAAACACATGCACGCACACGCATGCAAACACACACGGTAGAATGTGTCAATATTCGGGGCTGCAGTAGTGAGACCTGATACCCTCACAAGTGACTGTTGTTATGAACACGATCCAGAGGAGAAAGTCAATGAAACATTATAAGGCTGTGTTATGTAGCTGTGCTCTCTGGCTGCAGTAGGCCTAGTAGAAACATGAGAGGTCGCCCGACACACACGCACACACACGCACGCACACACACACACGCACTCACGCACACACACACACACACAGGGGTTTCATTTAGATATACACACACACAGACAGACACAAACAACTCTGTGCACTGCCTATAGGGTGAACGTCTGTCTGGAGAAACCATCTTGCAGAATAACCTCTGAACTTACGCTGTTAATAATTCATGGGGAAAACGATATGTTTACATATCTATGAATTTCTGTATTTTCCTGAAATCCAATTAAGTTTATATTTACAGCCCCTAGTTCCTGATTTCCATAGTCATATTATTGTTTGTTCGCACAGAATGTACATGTGCACATATACACTGCTTCAGACATACAGTACCCAGACTTAAACTTACATAGTGTGACCATATCATGTTGTAGCTGTTCCAGATACATCTGCAGAGATACCCCTCATGTTAAATCTCCCGCTTCGGTTTAGTGTCTGTAGTCTATAGTCATTAAACTTTTTAACTTTGTAGTACATGCACGTACAATGTCAAAGCCAATTTAAACAGGTTTAAGCAGCCATCTACTATTTCAGTTGATAAATACATTATGATCGGGATTTTATTTGATATTATGTTTTCCATAGCGTCCAAGAGATTAATCATGCCTGTATTTATCCATAATGGCCTGGATGTTGCTTTGCTCTATGTGGGGAGAGAAAAATTAGCCAGATTCCAAAAACTGTTTACTCAGCTGTTCTTCCAGATGCACTACAAGCACAAAGGACGCAGGGACTCAGGGGCTAGATAGTTTTTAGATGACGCATCTAAAGCGGTGATGGTAACAGGAATGTTGCAGACTTCACAGCTTGGACAGGACTTAGCTCCAATGGGACACGCTATGGTGGTTTATAATGCACAGATATAGCTAGGTTTTGTAGGAATTAGGCTATTTCGCAGACACAGACAGACATGAAACAAACATAGTCAACAGAGCATTTTCAGATAGCGACTTCTTAGCAAAATTTGTCAGTGGACAATTGGAAAAGCCCCATGGCCGGCCACGGCTCTTTTGGGGCCTACATTTTACGTAAAAATATGAAAATTATTGTGCTGTAGGCTACATAATAATGTCAAAGCAAGTCTGTTGTTTAAAAGAAACTGAGATTGGCAGTCGAAGCAGGCTCTTTAGATCTAGTTATTGAATGCTCGACTATTCGGGAAAACCCATAGCTTCTACCATCTCTCTTTTAGAGAGGATGACATATTCACACAGGTTAGTTGGATCAAGTAACTGAATATTACTGTTAAGAACTGATCAGTTTTGGTCTTCAACAGCAATGGATAATATAGGCCTATAGCTACAGCAATTCTGTGCTCCACTGTAATGATTATTTGGCTCAGGAACAAAAGGATCTAGAAGACACTGTTGATTTAGCCCAACACAGTGTCTCTCCTCAACATTACAATGAACAATTGGAGAGGGTGGATGTCTTCCATCACCTGCAGGGTATTCAGCAGAGGGTCCATGTTGTGTCTCTTAGTTGGTTCCTCTGAATATCTGAGCCATCCATATCTACAGTATGTTGTGTATATATACAGTATATACAATTTATTATTGTATATCACCTAGGTTATTCTATTTGCACTTTGCAGATGTTTAGGCTTTGTGCAATTATTGTTTGGGGATTGAGGATTATTAGTTGTGTTTTGAAATGTATAATGGCTTAATTGCATAGCCTACTTCTGCAGTCATTATTTTAACAGAACACTGTTTACCTATGATAACTGGTGTATGACCTATTAAATATTGAGAGAAGTCTTGAGGAACGCTGGCTTGCCTAGAATTATCAATAATCATTAGCTGAAAACTGGCATCATATCCACAATGCTACTGCCAGTCAGCTCTAGGCCACAACACAGGAAACAGTCTGCTAAATATCAACATATATGCTACTGCTGGACTCATAAAATCAATTTTTATTAATTAACCAGCTACAGTATAAGTCATAAATACAACACAATTGTGCATGGGTTGAAATAACAGACACACTTTGATACAAATATTATCTTAACCCTCGCGCTGTACTATGCGTCAAAATGACCCGGTGCACTTGCCAGTAGAGGGCAGCAACCACAACACGGACATATGACATTCGGCGGTTTGCTCCCTCTGCTGCTATTCTGCTGAAATGCCTTAGGACAGCGCGAGGGTTAACTCAGTGAGATGAAATAAGGATTGTCTGTCACATAGGCTAGCACCTCTAGCCTCTTGTCCTTTATTTGTCTTAAGGCTCTTCTTCATAAATGCAACAGTCTCCTTGTAAATGCTATAGCTCCTTAATTTCCCGACTGGCCAGATTCCAGTGTGTGCGCACAAGGATTAGGACTAGGAGTGCTCGCGCTACTGTGACGAAGATCGTCCGTCCCCCTCGGGGAATCGAACCCCAATCTCCAACACAGAGAGCGGACGCTCCTACAAGGGAGGTCAAAAACCCATGGGCCCTAGTCTGCGTCGCCAGAGCGTCCTATGTGTCTCTCCGTCGGAGAGTGAGGATTAACACCTACACAGCTACCTGCTGGCCACCGTTACACTACGTTACCGCTGCCGCCGATTATGCAGGGCGAAGCGTGCAGCGCAAATTATCAAACAGATTTTTTTTATGACAATGGAATTAACATATTTTGGGCGCCTTTTGATATTCGAAGGCCCTAGGCGACGCTAGTTTGCCTGTAGCACGGGCCAACCCTGTTTGATTGATTGCAACCGGCATGCAGTTTACTCCATTTGAATAACCCTTTGCCAACAGGAGGCTCTCTTGCTCTCGTTTCCATGCCTGGAGCTGGCAGACCCACACACAGCCGCCAGCTTCAAACAGCTTTAAAGTGGACATTCCATGCCCCCTTTTCCTATGTTGAAACAGGTCCTTGAGGCCTTAATGCAGTGCTTTTATGTGGATTAGCATCGTGTTAGCAGCGTCGCTTCAGTTTACCTGCCTCGAGAATCAGTCTGGAAAGCCTAGAAATCATTGCGATTGAGTACGAGTAGCAACTGAAGTTTCCAATCTGCGTTGAATCGATAGCAATACGGGCGTGGTCTAGGTGTGCGGTGTGGTTAACCCTCCCGCTGTCCTAAGGCATTTCAGCAGACTAGCAGCAGAGGGAGCAAACCGCGGAATGTCAGATGTCCGTGTTGTGGTTGCTGCCCTCTACTGGCAAGTGCACTGGGTCATTTTGACGCATAGGACAGCGGGAGGGTTAAGGTGTGCCGATAGCAAAAACGACCAGATCGTTCAACCAATCATTTGCCAAGTATTTTGTTGAAATTGCCCGCCCTTTTTAAAGGACGATTCGATAGACGGCTCCCCAAATGGACCCCAAATGGACTATAGCAATCAATCTGGCATACCGTATTAGGCCCATTGTAAACATGCCCTCAGACAACAGTCGCTTGCAGTGACTTTAGCTGTAAATCCAAAGGAGCCACTGCTCACCCCGACCTGCTGCTGCGTAGTGTGCTGACGTGAGTAGGCTACACGCACGCTGTCAGAGACAACACTGCCTCTGACACAGCAGTGCAACCACATCAGTTTGACTCGTTTAACAGAGCCAAACAGCAGGCTCCAAACTTGTTATTCCCTGTCCAGTATATCCCTCCCAATTTAATAATGAGAGAAACATTCAAATGTTTAAAATCTTCCATCGGCACATCCATATCTGTCACAACACACTATCAGTCCAATAAATGCCATGGTATTGTTCATTATTAGCTTGTTTACTGTTGAAAAAACAACCATTTGGTGATGTGCGCGCACACACACACACACACACATACACATACACTGTAGCATACATACAAACACACACACATACATACAAACTGTACATACATATGCACGCAAGCTCAAACAGACACACAAACACACACACACACACACAAATACCGTACATGCGTACATACAATACCTTATTCTTAAAAGTACCAAGGTAGGTTCTAAGCTGACGTTCTAACCCTGTAACACCCGTTGTTGTAAAATTACAACATCACTTAGCTCTCCAATATACACATTTACAAATGTTTCTTTAAAAAAAACACACATTT